>SJXQ01002661.1:73516-229043 GCA_006408695.1 Aepyceros melampus
CTGGGAAGCCCCCCCCCCCCCCACCCCCGACTACCAACTGAAGAATAACCTTCAATTGATTGCAGAGTATTCACCACATCTGCATAATACCTTTATAGCAACACCTAAAGTAATGTTTGATTAGATGGGTACTATTGCCTACAAAATTAACACATAAGACTATCTATCACAGTACTTATTTGCCTCACTGTGCAACAGCAGGAAACTTGTCTGAATCATTTTATCACACTTGATAATCAAAGATCCAAGCTGTTATTATTTTTTAGATTATCTCCATGGGGATAGGGAAATCAATAGAGGAAGAGACATTGCTTTTCCTTGAGTCTGCACATTTTCCTTAAAAAGTAGCTATTGTAGTATTTGTTCTTACTTACTGAATTATTTGAAAAATGCCTTGAATTCAATATTTTCTTGAAGGCAAACACTTGTTAAATTATTCATAGTGCTTCTTTCTAAGAATAATTCAATTACCTGCTGCCTACATCAGCTAGGAGACTGTAGTACTGAAATTTGAGATTTATAATATTTTATGTGCATTTTTCCTTGACTAATCTATCCCTGTATTTAGAAATGGGAAAATGATAAACTCTGAAAGCAATTTATGGAGTGTGCTTTATGCTGATGGGGTTTGGGATTTTAGAAAAGGTGATCAGAGAAAGCTTTGCTGACAAATTGACATTTTAATAAACATCAGAAAGAAATGAAGAGGAGAGGCATGTAATCATCTGGGCAAAATGTATTCTAGGCAAAATTCATCTGATTGAAGAATGTATGGTGTACTCTGGCACAAATGAAATGGTGTGACTAGAAGGGATTTAATGAGAGGAAAGTGGTAATAAAAGAAAGCAGTTGTTAGATTATTTTTTAATAATACTCCCTTCCCTACTTCCATGAGAGGATATACTTCCTTGCTCCAGTTTTGTTGATTTGGCAGTGTAACTGGCATTGAAACTGATAAATATGCTGCCCAGATCTTCTTCAAAAAAGCCTGCTTCAACCATCATAACTGGAACTAGAACTTCCAGTTCTAGTGGGTCCCTCTGATACATTACAGTGTTCACACAGAGACAAAACTTCTCCTGGATTGTTCTTGGCCAGCTACTGTTCATTGCCTGTGCATGAGTATCATTTTTGTGGAATGTAATCCCCCTTGCATGGGACTTTAGACTCAGAGATTGCACATTAGTCTAGCTGAAACTTTCTTAGAACTGCACTGCAATCTGATACTCACACTACCTATTTCTTCTTCTCTTCATTATAAAATTATCAGACTTGGATTGCAACTTTTCAATGAAAATTCTTCTGCCTAATAGTATCTACACCCATTGTCCTTCACTGGCCTTCCCCTACTGAATCTCTTACAATTCCCATCCATTTCTAGCATCTGGTTTTTAGCAGATTTGAACATGTAGACTTAACCTAGCTTCATATTGTTACATTGTACTCCCTGCAGATTGATTTTGGATGGTCATGTGGCATGTATTGACCAAAGATAAGGAGTATGTGAAGCAAAACCAAACCCTATCTGTAGTTTGAATCAATTACAGCTGAGCCTAGACTACCACCACAAAACCACAATCATTCCATAGCTATGAGCATTACAGTATTGTAGTTTCACTCCATTGAGATTTAGCAATATTTTGTTATGCATTATTGTGACAATAACTAATTGATACACATAGTAAAAATTTGGCTTTTTCTCTAAATTAGATGGGAAACCATTGGAGAGGTTGAAACACAAGATGACATAATCTGAATGATCTTGTTTTAGCAGGTTTATTTATTTATTTATTTTTTAAATTGAAGTATAGGTGACTTACAGTGGGCTTCCCTGGTGACTAAGACAGTAAAGAATCTCCCTGTTATGCCAGAGGCCCAAGTTCCATCCCTGGATTGGGAAGATCCCCTGGAGAAGGGAATGGCTACCCACTCCAGTAATTTTACCTGGAAAATTCCATGGTCTGCTATAGTCCATGGGGTTGCAAAAAGTTGGACACAACTGCCCTCATGTACAGGATAAACATTTTATTTTAGGAATATCTACAAGGAATTTAATTGTTTAAAATGGACAAGTTGACAAATAGCTAAAGTGATCATGTGAAAAATACATCCAGTTTAAAATTGGGAAACATGCTGAAATAGATAGATTAAGGTAAGATAAAGATAGCAAATAAAATATATATGTATATAGTAACTGATGATGATGATAAAATAAGGACCATATTCTCAAAAAACATCCCAGTGACGTGTAGTAAGACACAAATTAATGAATGGATCCAAATAGCAGTTATGCTTCTGTTGCTTAACATGATATAAAATGTGTAAGCATCATGGCCAGCAGATGAAACTTATAGCACCTATAAGAAAATTTATGACCAATAACATAAAATAATAAGATCCATGGAATTAGAAGTTTGTTTGTATTGTAGTTTCATGACCAACTTTAATTCATTCACATATGAAAGGGTTATTTAAAATTAGAAACAGTTGTTTAGTCACTCAGTTGTGCCCGACTCTTTGCCACCACATGGTCTGCAGCATGCCAGGCTTCACAGTTCTTTGCCATCTCCAGGAGCTTGCTCAAACTTATGTCCATTGAGTCAATGATGCCATCCAATCAGATCATCCTTTGTCGGCCCCTTCTCCTGCCTTCAATCTTTCCCAGCATCAGGATCTCATCCAGTGACTTCATGCTTCCTATCAGGTGGCAAAAGTACTGGAGCTTCAGCTTCAGCATCATCCTTCCAATGAATATTCAGGACTGATTTCCTTTAGGATGGCCTGGTTGGGTCTCTTTGCAGTCCAAGGGACTCTCAAGAGTCTTCTCCAATACCACAGTTCAAAAGTGTCAATTCTTTGGCACTCAGACTACTTTACGGTCCAGCTCTAACATCTGTACGTGACTCCTGGAAAAACAATAGCTTTGACTCTACAGACCTTTATTGGAAAAGTAATGTCTCTTTAATATGCTGTCTAGGTTTGTCATAGCTTTTCTTCCAAGGAGCAAGCGTTTTTTAATTTCATGGCTGCAGCCTCCATCCCAGTGATTTTGGAGCCCAAGAAAATAAAGTCTGTCATGCTTCCATTGCTTCCCTATCTATTTGCCATGAAATGATGAGACCAGATGCTATGATCTTAGTTTTGTGAATGCTGTTTTAAGGCAGCTTTTTCACTCACTTCTTTCACCTTCATCAAGAGGCTCTTTAGTTCCCATTTGCTTTCTGTCATAAGAGTGGTATCATCTACATATCTGAGGTTATTGCTATTTCTCCCTGCAGTATTGATTCCAGTTTGTGATTCATCTAGCCTGGCATTTCCCATTATGTACTCTGCATATAAGTTTCATAAACAGGGTAACAATATATGCTTTTATACAGTTAAAAGCATAAAGTTCATTATAGAAATAATGCCAAGAGAATTCTGTTCTAGTACTCCTTTCCCAACTTGGAACCAGTCCGTTGTTCCTTTTCTGGTTCTAACTGTTGCTTCTTGACCTGCATACAGATTTCTCAGGAGGTAGGTAAGGTGGTCTGGTATTTCCATCTCTTGAAGAATTTTCCACAGTTTATTGTGATCAACATAGTCAAAGGCTTTAGTGTAGTCAATAAAGCAGAAGTAGATATTGTTCTGAAACTCTCTTGCTTTTTCAGTGATCCAGCAGATATTGGCAATTTGACCTCTGCTTCCTCTGCCTTTTCTAAATCAAGCTTGTACATCTGGAAGTTCTTGATTCACATACTGTTGAAGCCCAGCTTGAAAGTTTTGAGCATGACCTTGCTTGCATGTGAAATAAGTGCAATTGTGTGATAGTTTGAACATTCTTTGGCATTGCCCTTCTTTGGGACTGGAATGAAAATTGATCTTTTCCAGTCCTGTGGCCACTGCTGAGTTTTCCAAATTTGCTGGCGTATTGAGTACAGCACTCTCATGGTATCATCTTTTAGGATTTTAAATAGCTCAGCTGAAATTCCATCACCTCCACTAGCTTTGTTCATATTGATGCTTCCTAAGCCCCACTTGACTTCACACTCCAGGATGTTTGGCTCTAAATGAGTGATCACACCATCGTGGATATGTGGGTCATTAAGACCTTTTTTGTTAGTTCTTCTGTGTATTCTTGTCATCTCTTGTTAATATCTCCTGCCTCAATAATAGAGTAATAGAATTTAGAATAAGAGAAAAGGAACATAACTGTTTCAACATACATAGAAAAGGCATTTGATAAAAGTCAAATTTCAACCTTAAGGAGTACTAGAACAGAATTCCCTTAGCATTATTTCTATAATGAACTTTATGCTTAATTTTGAGATTGTTTAATTATTCCAGTTTAGAAAACAATTTAGTGATTATCTTAACATTTAAAATATACATATTCTAAAACACACACACAACAGTAGTCATTACTTTTTAATATTCTTCTTAAGATAAATGCAGTGTGATATGTTCAGATGAGAGAGTACAATACATCTCAAGGAGGACAAATTTCAAGACATAACTTTAGGCGAAGAAAGAAATTTAATCAGTTAAGTCCCAGTGCAGCACCAATGTTGCCATGCTGTTTTTGAGCATCAGATCATTGCAACCTAGGGAGATACATAATTAAGACTGTAAGATTCCCTTATTTCATTTGGAACTATGATATATTTACAGTGTCACATATAAATCTGAAGACCAAAAATTATATATGCAAATATGAAAGATATCAGAAAAATTTTTGACCCATGTAATGTTCTAGCATAGAGATTAGCAAACTCTACTGCAAAGGGCTAGGGAGTAAGTATTTCAGTCTTTGTATCCACAAATATGTGTGCATGCATTCTAAGTCACTTCAGTCATGTCCAGCTCTTTATAACCCCATGGACTGCAGTCCACCAGGCTCCTTTGTCCATGGGGTTCTCCAGGCAACAATAATGGAGTGAGTTGCCAAGTCTTCCTCCAAGGGATATTCCCAACCCAGGGATCAAACCCATATCTCTTATGTCTCCTGATTGGCAGGCAGGTTCTTTACCACTGGTGCTACCTGATAAGTCCCAACCACAAATGAGCTCTATCAAAAATTCGTCTGTTACTTTTTTTCAACCATCTAACATGTCAAAAAAAACTATCAGTTCTTTTATCTGACTAGTGTAAGGACACACAATAATCCATTAGGTAAATGGAGGTCTTCTGATAGAGCATTCAACATACTTAGTTACTGAGATTGTATTATAGACTTTATTCTTATAAATAACTCTGAGGCTTAAAATGGGAACTATTCATAAAAAGACTTGACAGAACTTATGTTGAACACTCATAGTAATTCCAAATAAATACTATTACTTGGTGTCTGATATATTACAAAAAATGCATTTGATTTCAGAAATTAAATTCTGAAAAGTATAACATTAGTTTCTAGAATGCTAAGCTCTACAATTACTTCACCCTTTTCGTGGTTCTTTCTATGTCATCTTTGTCCTTCCCAAATCCTTTTTTTCTGCCGAAATTTAATAGAACTGAAATTTTCCTTATTTTCAACATTGTAATCCGTTTTTAATGTCTTTTCAATGTTTTCATCAGAAAAGAGAAAAACCAAATATGAATGGTGAGGAAAACTGTTTTTTATACTCCCATGAAGAACTTATGAATGGAATCTTGGTGTTTATACTTTCTAAAGGTGTTAAATATTAATGATTATATCTATTTATTTTAATAAAACAATGATTATGTAATATAGAGAAAACATTTAGGCATTTTGTATATAAATTATATCCCACTAGCCATCAGCAAATCTCCACACCAATAACAAAAATGATTTATTTTCTCAGTGGAGAAAGTATTTAATACCTACTAAATATTCCAGAAGATTTATTTATGGATTCTCATTTTGCTGTAATGAGAATTCATGAATTTGATACTATTGAGGTATACCATCATTTCAGTTCAGTTCAGTCGCTCAGTTGTGTCCAACTCTTTGCAACTCCATGAATCGCAGCACGCCAGGCCTCCCTGTCCATCACCAACTCCCAAAGTTTACTCAAACTCATGTCCTTTGAGTCATTGATATCATCCAGCCATCTCATCCTCTGTTGTTCCCTTCTCCTCCTTCCTTCGATCCCTCCCAGCATCAGAGTCTTTTCCAATGAGTCAACTCTTCGCATGAGGTGCCAGAGTATTGGAGTTTCAGCTTCAGCATCAGTCCTTCCAATGAACACCCGGGACCGGTCTCCTTTAGGATGGAGTGGTTGGATCTCCTTGCAGTCCAAGGGACTCTCAAGAGTCTTCTCCAACACCACAGTTCAAAAGCATCAATTCTTCGGTGCTCAGCTTTCTTCATAGTCCAACTCTCACATCCATACATGACCACAGGAAAAACCATAGCCCTGACTAGATGGTCCTTTGTTGGCAAAGTAATGGCTCTGCTTTTGAATATGCTATCTAGGTTGGTCATAACTTTCCTTCCAAAGAGCAAGCATCTTTTAATTTCATGGCTGCAGTCACCATCTGCAGTGATTTTGGAGCTGCCAAAATAAAGTCTGACACTGTTTCCACTGCCCATCTATTTCCCATGAAGTGATGGGACCAGATGCCATATGTGACAGCTAAAGAACTATTTATCCAGGAGTTTAAGTAACTTGATTGAGGTATTTTATCCTATCAGGTTTCCCTTTATCCTGAAGTCAGCATCAGCAACATGGTCTACATCTAACTGGACCTGAGAAGATGTAGATGAAACCGTAAGAGTTTTAGTGCGTTATGGGCCAGCGGACTAAGCTCAATTTGACACTGCAAAAAACAGGGCAGTAACAGAAGATGATGCTTTTATTATATACAATTCATACTAAGTCATTTAATAAAGACATAGTGATTTCTACTATATTCTAGTACAATAAGGTCCTTGGTGGATGGCAAAGATACGTAAACACCTCAAGGAGTATATACACGACCTGGTTAGAAAAGACCAATAGACACAGTTAATAATTCACAATAATTGATTGATGATTCAACCTGATTGGACCTAAAATAAATTATGTAGGTTCAATTGGGATATTTTTAATAATGTTCCCATTGAGAATAAACCTGTCACATCACTTGTCCTTTGCTATGTCAACAGTTTTTATAAAAATTGAGCAGAGGCAAAGTAAGTTGTATGATGGACATTCAATTAAACAATGAAAATAGTTCCTTAAGAACGAATGGGAATAATTTTGCTATTTAGTCATGTGTTTGGGAAATATTTAATAGTTGTTGACTTGAAGCTTTTTTCCTTACCCCAGTTCTCTGATTCCCCAACACCAACTTGGATGTACAGAAATGCAATTCAGTTCTGACACTGATTAACTGGAATTAGCCCATCTCTTTTGGATAATTCTGTCTCATATGTTAAATATCTGCTAAGTCGCCTCAGTCATGTTCAACTCTTTGAGACTCCATGGACTGTATGTAGCCCACCAGCTCCTCTGTCATAGGATTATCTAGGCAAGAATACTGAAGTGGATTGCCATTTCCTACTCCAGGGGATCTTCCTGACTCAGGGATCAAACATGGGTCTCCCACATTGCAGGCAGATTCTTTAACATTTGAGCCACCAGGTAAGCCTACTGTTTATTATAAAGAATATAATTCAGTTCAATATAAAGGATACAATACAACTTATTACAAAGAATACAACAGCCAGATGGAAGAGATGCATAGAGTAAGGTATGGGGGAAGATTTAGGGGTGTGAAACTTCCATGTTTCCTCTGAGTGAACCAGTCTCACAGAACCTGGATATGTTTACCAGCCCAGAAGCTCTCTGAACGCCATGCAGTGGGTGTTTTTCTGGAGTTTTCATCACACAGATACACTTGATTAAATCGTTGACACTGGCAATTGAACTCAACCTTCAGTGAGGTCAGAGGTGGGGTTGAAATTCCATCCTCTAATGACATGGTTTTGCCTCTGAGAATCAGCCCCCATCTTGTGCTATTTAGAGTCCACCAATAGTGACTTCACTAGTATAAACTCAGATATGATTGAAAAGAGCTCATTGTGAATGACAAAAGCTATTTCTATCTTTCAGGAGATTCCAAGCATTTTAGGAGCTCTGTTCCAGGAGCCAGGGACAAGGACTAAAAATTTTTCACTGTACTACAAGGCTGAGTGAAATGTCTTTAGACCAACTCTGTATTTATTGTCAAGATTATCAGTGTTTGAAGAAATAGCTAAAGTTGGAAAGATATCATTTTTTGATAGCTAATAATAATAATAATAAAATTTATCTGGGGCTCTTATGGGCCAGGTAAATGCATTCAGATTTGAGACTGAAACTAGGACTGTGCACTCCCATCATATAAAAGTCAATATGTGTCCAATATTTTTTTCTGTGAATTACAAAAGGGAAACTTTTGTTTTCTTAGCTTCTACCTCTGGCAGTTTTTCCTGAGTGGAAAGTAAAAAAGAACTGGTGAATCAAGAAAATTTAGGTGCTACAATTTGCATGCTAGCCTAGATAAATCTCTGCATTTCTCTGTTTCTTTGAATACTGAATTGAGCACAGATATTCTTCACAACTTTGTTTACCTAATTATGAATACTAAGTCTATCAAATTATAATTGAAAACTTTTCTTTTTCCACTACTGATAAGAACCTAATTGATTAAATCTTTCTCCTCTAGAACAGTGTTTGACATTTATAGTAAGTGGACATTTTATGGGGTTCCTAAATTTGTGAAGTTTTTTATTGATTTCTCATTACCGTTTTTATGGATGTTTAGGGAAATGGCAACCCACTCCAGTACTCTTGCCTGGAAAATCCCATGGATGGAAGAGCCTGGTAGGCTATAGTCCTTGGGGTCACAAAGAGTCGGACACAACTGAGTGACTTCACCTCACCTTCATCATATTAGGGACTTCCCTGATGGTGCAGACGGTATAGAATACGCCTGCAATGCAGGAGACTGGGTTCCATCCCTGGGTTGGAAAGAGCCCCTAGAGAAGGGAATGGCAACCCACTCCAGTATTCTTGCCTGGAGAATTCCACGGACAGAGGAGCCTGATGGGCTATATTAGTTTCATATTTTGAAACAGATCAGCCTGCATAATGACCTTAATAAAATTCTTGTTGTAGAGATTCAGAGATCCTAGATTTGATTTAAAATGATCTATTATTATTATTTTTAATCAGGCATCTGATGTTTACTTTTCCATCTCATTCATCTTTTAAAAATTAAATATATATATATATGTATGTTGTTTATATATTCTTTATTCAGATTATTTTCCCATGTAGGTTATTACAGAGTATTGAGTAGAATTCTCAGTGCTATTCAGTAGACTCCTCCAAAAGTATTGCTTCTGTTTCCTCTAGTCTTGAAGAGTTCCTGTGATCAAGCCTCACTGGCCTTTAAACTCAAATATCTGGGGGCGCCTCTTCTCGATGCCAGACCCCCAAACTTGGGAGCCTGATGTGGGCCTCAGAACTCTCACTCCTGTGGGAGGACCTCTGTGATGTAATTACTTTTCAGTTTGTGAGTTTCCTACGCAGTGGGTTATGGTTAGGGTTAGGATGGGATGTGAGTGCTTTGCGAATCTCATCTCATCATGCTTCTTTATTGTCTTTGGAAGTAGAATATATTTTTTGTTAGGTTCCAGACCTTTTTTGTCAATGGGGGTTCGGTAGTTAGTTGTGATTTGAGTGTTTCCTGAGAGGAGGTGAGCTCAGTTCCCTCTACTCTGCCATCTCATCTGGGCATCAGCCCAAATTTATCTATTATTTTTAAAATGACCTATATCAATATTTGATTTTATACTTTATCTAAGATAAAGTGTCTTTTGCTGCTTGCTACTTGCAACTTTGAAGGAGTTCAATTTCTAAGAAAAATAAGCTTCTCCTCTGTAGTGAAAGAAAGATATATTTTGGCAAAACTAGATGCATGGCCAGGCTTCCCTGGCGGCTCAGGCAGTAAAGTATCCACCTGCAATGCAGAGACCCGGGTTCAGTCCTTGGGCTAGGAAAATGCCCTGGAGAGGGGAATGGCAACCCACTCCAGTATCCTTGCCTGGAAAATCCAAAGGACAAGGGAGCCTGGCAGACTATAATCCATGGGGTCACAAAGAGTCAGACATGACTGAATGTCTAAGGAAACATGCAAATGTATGGGCAGGTAAGGCAGATGATCCAATTCAGGAAAGGGATGAGCTTTTAGCTAGACTAGGAGCTATGGTTTAAAGATTGAGCTTCTGGAAACTAAATAAGGAATAGTTTGGGCTAAGTGCAGTCCACATATAATGAAGGAGTCCCTCCAAATAACGAAAGGAAAGGGGTTTAATCCTAAAATTAAATACATTTATTGAGAATTGGAAATGGAATAAGATACATCCTAGAAATTTCACCTAGAGCCAGACATCCTGGAATGTGGTCAAGTGGGCCTTAGGAAGCATCACTATGAACAAAGCTAGTGGAGGTGATAGAATTCCAGTTGAGCTATTTCAAACCCTAAAAGATGATGCTGTGAAAGTGCTGTACTCAATATACCAGCAAATTTGGAAAACTCAGCAGTGGCCAAGGGCTGTTTCATTCCAATCCCAAAGAAAGGCAATGCCAAAGAATGATCAAACTATGGCACAACTGCACTCATCTCACATCCTAGTAAACTAATGCTCAAAATTCTCCAAGCCAGGCTTTAACAGTATGTGAACCGTGAACTTCTGGATGTTCAAACTGGATTTAGAAAAGGTAGAGTAATCAGAGATCAAATTGTCAACATCCACTGAATCATAGAAAAAGCAAGAGAGTTAAAAAAAAAAAAAAAAGAAACATCTACTTCTGCTTTATTGACTACGCCAAAGCCTTTGACTGTGTGGATCACAACAAACTGGAAAATTCTTCAAGAGATGGGAATACCAGACCACCTGACCTGCCTCCTGAGAAATCTGTATGCAGGTCAAGAAGCAACAGTTAGAGCTGGACATGGAAAAATACACTGGTTCCAAATCAGAAAAGGAGTATGTCAAGGCTGTATATTGTGACCCTGCTTATTTAACTTACATGCAGTGTGCATCTTGCAAAATGTCAGGCTGGATGAAGTGCAAGCTGCAATCAAGATTGCCGGGAGAAATATCAATAATTTCAGATAAGGAGATAACACCACCTCTATGGAAGAAAGTGAAGAAAAACTAAAGAGCCTCTTGATGAAAGTGAAAGAAGAGAGTGAAAACGTTAGCTTAAAACTTCACATTCAGAAAACTAAGATCATTGCATCTGGTCCCATCATTTCATGGCAAATAAATGGAGAACAATGGAAACAGTGAGAGACTTTATTTTGGGGTGCTCCAAAATCACTGCAGATGGTGACTGAAGCCATGAAATTAAAGGACACTTGTTCTTTGGAAGAAAAGCTATGACAAACCTAGACAGCATATTACTGTCTAGGTTGAAACATTACTTTGCCAACACAGGTCCATTCAGTCAAAGCTATGGTTTTTCCAGTAGTCATATAGATGTGAGAGTTGAACTATAAAGTAAGTTGAGAGAAGTATTGATACTTTGAATTGTGGTGTTGGAGAAGACTTTTGAGAGTCTCTTGAACTGAAAGGAGATCCAACCAGTACATTCTAAAGGAAATCAGTCTTGAATATTCACTGGAAGGACTGATGCTGAAGCTGAAGCTCCAATGCTTTGGCCACCTGATGCCAAGAACTGACTCATTGGAAAAGACTCTGATGCTGGGAATTATTGAAGGCAGGAGGAGAAGGGGAGGACAGAGGATGAAATGGTTGGATGGTATCACTGACTCAATGAACATGAGTTTGAGTAAGCTCCAGGAGTTGGTGATCAACAGGGAAGCCTGGCATGCTCCAGTCCATAGAGTCAAGAGTCAGATATGACTGAGTGACTGAACTGAATTGAATTTTATTTTAAAAAATAAAGATATGGGAATACCAGAGCACTTGACCTGCCTCTTGAGAAACCTATATTCAGGTCAGGAAGCAACAGTTAGAACTGGACATGGAACAACAGACTGGTTCCAAATAGGAAAAGGAGTCCGTCAAGGCTATATATTGTCACCCTGCTTATTTAACTTCTATGCAGAGTACCATGAGAAACGCTGGGCTGGATGAAGCACAAGCTGGAAGCAAGATTGCTGGGAGAAATATCAATAACCTCAGATATGCATAAATCTTATGGCAGAAAGTGAAGAGGAACTAAAAAGCCTCTTGATGCAAGTGAAAGAGGAGAGTGAAAAAGTTGGCTTAAAGCTCAACATTCAGAAAATGAAGATCATGGCATCTGGTCCCATCACTTCATGGGAAATAGTGGGGAAACAGTGGAAACAGTGTCAGACTTTATTATTTTTGAGGGCTCCAAAATCACTGCAGATGGTGATTGCAGCCATGAAATTAAAAGATGCTTACTCCTTGGAAGAAAATTTATGACCAACCTAGATAGCATATTCAAAAGCAGAGACATTACTTTGCCAACTAAGGTCCGTCTAGTCAAGGCTATGGTTTTTCCTGTGGTCATGTATGGCTGTGAGAGTTCAACTGTGAAGAAAGCTGAGTGCCGAAGAATTGATGCTTTTGAACTGTGGTGTTGGAGAAGACTCTTGAGAGTCCTTGAACTGCAAGGAGATCCAACCAGTCCATCCTGAAGGAGATCAGTCCTGGGTGTTCATTGGAAGGACTGATGCTAAAGCTGAAACTCCAGTACTTTGGCCACCTCATGCGAAGTGTTGACTCATTGGAAAAGACCCTGACGCTGAGAGGGATTGGAGGCAGGAGGAGAAGGGGACGTCAGAGAATGAGATGGCTGGATGACATCACTGACTCGATGGATGTGAGTCTGAATGAACTCCGGGAGTTGGTAATGGACAGGGAGGACTGGCGTGCTGTGATTCATGGGGCCACAAAAAGTCAGACACGACTGAGCGAATGAACTGAACTGAACTGATAGTAAATATTATTTGTGGTTGTTAAATGTTGAAAACTTTCTCTTTGAATTCAGAAATGAGGCAGAATACACATACATCTCCCTCTTTTAATCAATGCTCTTGGAAAACACAGATGGTACAATAAGACTAGAAAAATAAATAAACACTTTTAAGAACTGGAATTGAAGAAATAAAACTCAGTATTTATGGACTAAATAATTGAGTATACACAGAAAATCCAAAAGAATCTATATATGAACTTATTAAAATTAATCATGAATTCATTGTGATTTGTAGATTGAATGTTATATCAAAATCAATTGTAAATCTATATAATCAACAAATGTTTAGAAAATATTGTAATACTTTTTATAATGTTATTATTCTGTTTGATATTATCTAGTAATGTAGTATATTACAAAGACCCAGAAATTATATTGCCCTTGAAAAGTCTTGGAGAAGGAAATGGCAACCCACCCCAGTATTCTTGCTTGAAGAGTCCCAGGGATGGAGGAGCTTGGTGGGCTACAGTCCACGGGTCGCAAAGAGTCGTACACGAGTGAGTGACTTCACTTTCACTTTGAAAAGTCTTCATACTGTAGAAATGAGTATATCAGTGATTGAAGAATGATATCCTAGAGAATTGGAAACCTAAGTTTTCGATGGAAAACTGCTCTTAAGTAACAAAGACTCTAAAACTAGCCTCCAAGAAAGCCTGGCACTATAAAGGAAATAGGGATACACAACTTTTATAAGAAAATATTATAGGACTGAATTTTCAAAGATTAAGTTTCAGAGCCATTCAGTGTGAAGTCTGTTCACATAAACACAGTGACCCCATGAGGGTCCTAAGATAAAATCACAGTGAGGTATTGCTATTTCCATTCTTTGGGTTACAGCATCCTTGGACTGAAATATAAAAGCTAAATAGGAATTTATGAGTCAAATTGGATGAGCCTCAAAGACTCAAGCCAGTCCAAGAATAATCTTGCACAATTTCTCCTTCAAATAGTGTTGAGTATGTGTTCTTATGAGTGTTTACTCATGACTTGAAAAACTGGTCACTAACAGTTTTGCAACCTCATGGCCTTACCCCAGCAGGCTCCTCTGTCCATGGGATTTCCCAGGCAAGAATACTGGAGTGGGTTGCCATTTCCTTCCATGGGGGATCTTGCCGACCCTGGGATTGAACCATTGTCTCCTGCTTTGCAGGAAGATTCTTAACCACTGACACCTGGGAAGTCTTTTGAAAAACTAGGGTATCCCTTGAAAATAAGAAAAGCTGTGCCTTCCTCTCAAGTGGCTACAGGTTGGTAAAGTTGTAGTAATTAGTAGCATGGCTAGTGAGGGGTCCCAGGCTGGCCCTCTACCAGAGGTTGCTGTGTCACTATAGCTGATTGTTTGAAGCTTTTGTGATCATGTGTCTTAATAATGCCTTCCAATATGAAAATGCTTGAATTTGTTTCTCCTGCATTCAATGTGTATGTGCAGCAAGTACTTCTCATTTTTCCTGTGATATCTGATTAAAGTGTATTTTAGCTTTTTACTGAGAGCAACTAAAATCTATTTCATATAATACTGACTATGTTCATTTATTCATTCAGCAAACATGAATCGAACACCTATATATTGTAATGATTAAAACAAAACCAAGATAAAGTCTAATGGTGAGAGACACCAAAGAAATACAAAAGAAACATGTAATATACTTATTATATTAGTGATACTTTTATATCACTGTGCAACTAGTTTCTACAAGTGGACTTTAGAAACTATAATTTTCCATCAAAGTCAGATGCAGTTCCAGTGAACCTTTTGTAAAAATCCAATCACTATGAATTTAAAAGAAGCCTCCTTGTACCACAGGCTCACACAATTCATTTACTTATGCCAACCATCAACATTCAGGAACTAGAATCATCAGAGACAGTATAAGACATACAGGTTAATTTTAAAAGTTAATTTTAGAAAGTCAGTACATAATAATTAAATACATTTAAAACCATGACAGAAATGACTATGAAGAAGGAAGAGTTGGTCCAGAGCACATACTAGTGTGGGCATACAGTGAAGATAAAATATGAGACTGTCAAAACTTCAGCTTCCCTCCTGGTTGAGTTTTCCTTGGGACAGGATGGTAGATTAGTTTCATTTTTGTGGCAGCCCTGATTATTTACCCTGGACTGACATAAGCACTGTGTTTGAGGAGTCTAGTTCCTGTTAAAAACCTATGTATGATTCTTTTTTTTTTTTTCCATGCTTAACCATAGGCAATACAAAGGCTTCACCTGGCAAGCTGCCCTCCTGTGCCAGGCAAGGTGCAAGAAAGCACTGAAATCTTGACAGGAGGTGTCATCAAGGACTCAGACCCTTCCAACTAGTCATGCTTTCTGCATCTTTGCATTTACAGCCAAGTCCTCTTCATTCCTGGGTCTCTTTGTTTGATGCTTCACCAGAGATTCTCTTTAGGCGCCTTTGCGGAGATCTCCTTATAGGGACCAGGGAGGCCAGGAGAAGCTTGAAACCTTTTCCCTACCTCTGACTCAGTACTCAGTACTTTCCACTCCTAATCTGACCCCTTCTCCATCTCCCCTGGCCTCTATCTAGAAAACTGTAGCACTGTTGTTTGGAGCTCAGCTCTCTCATCAGTTAGACAACCTCCACCTGGACTCTGGACCCATGAGCCTTTGCAAGGAGGAGAATAAAAGGGAGAAGTCAGTGCTTTTTCAGTTTAGCCAGTGGTTTACCCAGCCGTTCTCTGGACTCATGGGTTTCACTTTTGTGGTTTCGCATACTCGGATTCAATAACGGAGGATCCTCGGTTGGTTGGTGAGTTAACTGTGGTGAAACCAAGGGTACCGAAGCCTGACTGTTTAATTGTATGATGCTATCTTCCATAAGAGATTTAGACATCTGCAGATTTTCATATCCATGTGGGCCCCTAGAACCAGTGCTCTGAGGGACAACTGCACTATGTCATTAAGTGATGAAAATCTTCACCAATTTGTTCATTTCGGCTCGTTGTTGCCTCAGTAGGCTACTTCAACACTGAGCGGCTCTCTGTCTTGGCTGAGCTCCTGACAGCATGAGGCAGGGTCTCACTTTAGCACTCATGGGTATCTTTTCAGTGATAGGCACTTGCCTGAGCCAAGCCCAGGGTAGCCAGCACAGTCATTCTGGACCACTCAAGGGTCTCGCGAGTGTGGCCTAGGAATCAGCCCTGTGTGCAGACTAGGTTGCCAGGTGCTCCTGTTTTCCCATCTCGCTTTATCTCACCTCCACCTGCTGCCCCCAGGTCTGAATTGTTTGGGTCTAGAAAGGGTTCTCACCCAAGGTTCCTCAAAGCTCATATCCAAAGTCATATTCTTTTAACTCCATTTGAAAACAACTTCAAGTGTCCAGTAGTAGCAACAAGAATGAGAGGAAGGTGATATATCCGGGAGGAGAAAACTACAGATGTATCCGGGAGGAGAAACTACAGCTGGCCCTTGAACAATGTGGGGGTCAGAAGCTGCAGTCTCTCCTTCACCTCTATCTCCCACTCAGAGAAAAATAAAAATTCCTGCACTACTGTCTTTACCTGAAAAATGAAGGGGTGGGTAAATGATTCACCCAAGTACGGGAAACTGAAACCATTTGCACAGAATTAGGACTCAAACCCTTGTTCTCTTGATTTAACATATTTTTATTTCCCATCTAACACAAATTTCCCCTCACATTTAGTTTAAGACAGGCTTCCCAGGTGGCTCAGTGGTAAAGAATCTGCCTGCCAATTGGAGACTTGGGTTCATCAGGAGTTAGAAATGGCAACCCACTCCAGTATTCTTGCCTGGAAAATCCCATGGATAGAAGAGCCTGGTGGGCGATGGGGTTGAAAGAATCTGACATGCCTGAATGAGTGAGCACACAGCCAAAGTGAAGATAGAGAGACTGTTTTTTTTTTTGTTGTTGTTGTTGTTTGTTTGTTTGTTTTAATCCACAAAAAGTGGACCAGAGTATTTGTATTTCAAACTCCCATTGTTCAAGAGTCAAGTGTAGTCTTACGTGGTATCAGGCCCCTAAAATTGTTATACGCTTTATTTGTATCTAAGAATGATTCCATGTGTCTAAGATCCATTTGGATATGAGCTTGTGACTGTTAGGCTTCCCTGATAGCTCAGTTGGTAAAGAAACCACGTGCAATGCAGGAGACCCTGGTTTGATTCCTGGGTCAGGAAGCTCTGTTGGAGAAGGGATAGGCTGCCCTGACTCTAATATTCTTGGGCTTCCCTTGTAGTTCAGCTGGTAAAGAATACACCTGCAATGGGGGAGACCTGGGTTCAATCCCTAGGTTGGGAAGATCCCCTGGAGATGGGAAAGCCTATCCACATCAGTATTCTGGCCTGGAGAATTCCAAGGACTGTATAGTCCATGAGGTGGCAAAGAGTTGGACATGACTGAGCGACTTTCACTTTCACTGATGACTATTGTCTTAAGCTCCATTTAGATTCTAACGAGCTGTAGGCCTTTAGGGTAAGACTATGTTTCAGGAAGACCAGGCGATCATAGCAAGTCTCCAAAATTTCTATTAATAAATTTCTTGGCTTTCAAACACATTCACAGATTAGTACTGCTAGGGATAGGGTTATATGGATGTGGGTACTGAACTTTCTGTAATTATTGTTACTAGACTAGGAAATAAAGTGGAGTTTATTAAGAGTACACTGACTTTGGAGTCAGCACACCTAAGCTAAATTTCCGGCTCCATCCTTGGGTAGAAATGTGACTTAGGCAAATTGTTTCCTAGCTCTGAGTCCCAATTTTCATAAAAAGTGAAATGCCAACAGTATCTAACAGAGTTATTGTGGTAATTAGAAAAGGAAATGTATTTAAAATTTCTAACCCCAGAAATGGAATTAGAACAAATAGGGTACAGAGCAAATGTTCAACAAGAAAAGGTATCTTCTCCTTCAGTTCAGTTCAGTTGCTCAGTCGTGTCTGACTTTTTGCAACCCCATGAACCGCAGCACACCAGGCCTCCCTGTCTATCACCAACTCCCGGAGTTCAACCAAACTCATGTCCATCGAGTCGGTGATGCCATCCAACCATCTCATTCTCTGTCATCCCCTTCTCCTCCTGCCCCCAATCCCTCCCAGCATCAGGGTCTTTTCCAATGAGTCAACTCTTTGCATGAGGTAGCCAAAGTATTGGAGTTTCAGCCTCAGCATCAGTCCTTCCAATGAACACCCAGGACTGGTCTCCTTTAGGATAGACTGGTTGGATCTCCTTGCAGTCCAAGGGACTCTCAAGAGCCTTCTCCAGTACCACAGTTCGAAAGCATCAATTCTTCGGCATTCAGCTTTCTTCACAGTCCCAACTCTCACATCCATACATGACCACTGGAAAAACCATAGCCTTGACTAGACGGACCTTAGTTGGCAAAGTAATGTCTCTGCTTTTGAATATACTATCTAGGTTGGTCATAACTTTTCTTCCAGGAGTAAGCATCTTTTAATTTCATGGCTACAATCACCATCTGAGAGATTTTGGAGCCCCCCAAAATAAAGTCTGACACTGTTTCCCCATCTATCTGCCATGAGGTGATGGGACTAGAAGCCATGATCTTAGTTTTCTGAATATTGAGCTTTAAGCCAACTTTTTCACTCCTCTTTCACTTTCATCAAGAGGCTTTTTAGCTCCTCTTCACTTTCTGCCAAAAGGGTGGTGTCATCTGCATATCTAAGGTGATTGATATTTCTCCTGGAAATCTTGATTCCAGCTTGTGCTTCTTCTAGCCCAGTGTTTCTCATGATGTACTCTGTATACAAGTTAAATAAGCAGGGTGACAATATACAGCCTTGATGTACTCCTTTTCCTATTTGGGACCAGTCTGCTGTTCCATGTCCAGTTCTAACTGTTGCTTCCTGACCTGCATATAGGTTTCTCAAGAGGCAGGTCATGTGGTCTGGTATTCCCATCTCTTAAAGAATTTTCCACAGATTATTGTGATCCACACAGTGAAAGGCTTTGGCGTAGTCAATAAAATAGAAAGGTAAATATGGAAGGGCAATGGCTGGTCACTGGAAGAGACAACAGGAAGTTTATTTCATCTTGCAGCTCTCAGTGGAAACTTATTTTGCTAAAGTGATATCCTTTGTAAACCAAAAAATAGGTAATGCAGCTGGGACCTAGGAGGAATTGAAAGAGAAATAGTGACAGCTAGTAGGCATACCTTGGAGATAGTGCATGTTTGGTTTCAGATCACCATAGTAAAGTGAATATTGCCTGAGAATTTTTTAATTTCCCAGTGCATATAAAAAAAGGGCAATGGCTGGTCACTGGAAGAGACAACAGGAAGTTTATTTCATCTTGCAGCTCTCAGTGGAAACTTATTTTGCTAAAGTGATATCCTTTGTAAACCAAAAAATAGGTAATGCAGCTGGGACCTAGGAGGAATTGAAAGAGAAATAGTGACAGCTAGTAGGCATACCTTGGAGATAGTGCATGTTTGGTTTCAGATCACCATAGTAAAGTGAATATTGCCTGAGAATTTTTTAATTTCCCAGTGCATATAAAAACTGTGCTTCCAATATACTGTAGCTTAATTAGTGTAATAGCATTATGTCTAATATAAACAATGTACATACCTTAATTAAAAAGTACTTTATTATTAAAAATAAAAAAGCTACCAATAAAGGTCCAGACCATTTCTGTCCTTTATCGAGCCCATCTTTGCATGAAATGTTCCCTTGGTATCTCTGAGTTTCTTGAAAAAGATCTCTAGTCTTTCCCATTCTGTTGTTTTCCTCTATTTCTTTGCATTGATCACTGAAGAAAGCTTTCTTAACTCTTCTTGCTATTCTTTGGAACTCTGCATTCAGATGCTTATATCTTTCCTTTTCTCCTTTACTTTTCACCTGTCTTCTTTTCACGGATATTTTTAAGGTCTCCCCAGCCAGCCATTTTGCTTTTTTGCATTTCTTTTCCATGGGGATGGTCTTGATCCCTGTCTCCTGTACAATGTCACGAACCTCATTCCATAGTTCATCAGGCACTCTATCTATCAGATCTAGACCCTTAAATCTATTTCTCACTTCCACTGTATAATCATAAGGGATTTGATTTAGCTCATACCTGAATGGTCTAGAAGTTTTCCCTACTTTCTTCAATTTAAGTCTGAATTTGGCAATAAGGAATTCATGATCTGAGCCACAGTCAGCTCCTGGTCATGTCTTTGTTGACTCTATAGAGCTTCTCCATCTTTGACTGCAAAGAATATAATCAATCTGTTTTCGGTCTTGACCATCTGGTGATGTCCATGTGTAGAGTCTTCTCTTGTGTTGTTGGAAGAGGGTGTTTGCTATGACCAGTGCATTTTCTTGGCAAAACTCTATTAGTCTTTGCCCTGCTTCATTCTGCATTCCAAGGCCAAATTTGCCTGTTACTCCAGGTGTTTCTTGACTTCCTACTTTAGCATTCCAGTCCCCTATAATGAAAAGGACATCTTTTTTAGGTGTTAGTTCTAAAAGGTCTTGTAGGTCTTAATAAAACTGTTCAACTTTAGCTTCTTCAGTGTTACTGGTTGGGGCATAGACTTGGATAACTCTGATATTGAATGGTTTACCTTGGAGACAAACAGAGATCATTCTGTCGTTTTTTGAGATTGCATCCAAGTACTGCATTTTGGACTCTTTTTCTGAGGGATTCCTGCCCACACTAGTAGATATAATGGTCATCTGAGTTAAATTCACCCATTCCAGTTCATTTTAGTTCGCTGATTCCTACAATGTCGACGTTCACCCTTGCCATCTCTTGTTTGATCACTTCCAATTTGCCTTGATTCATGGACATGACATTCCAGGTTCCTATGCAATATTACTCTTTACAGCATCAGATCTTGCTTCTATCACCAGTCACATCCACAACTGGGTATTGTTTTTACTTTGGCTCCATCCCTTCATTCTTTCTGGAATTATTTCGCCACTGATCTCCAGTAGCCTGTTGGGCACCTAATGACCTGGGGAGTTCCTCTTTTGCTATCCTATCATTTTGCCTTTTCATTCTGTTCATGAGGTTCTCAAGGCAAGAATGCTAAAGTGACTTGCCATTCCCTTCTCCAGTGGACCACATTCTGTCAGACCCCTCCACCACAACCTGCCCGTCTTGGGTTGCCTTGCAGGCATGGCTTGGTTTCACTGAGTTAGACAAGGCTGTGGTCCTAGTGTGATTAGATTGACTAGTTTTCTGTGGGTATGGTTTCAGGGTGTCTGCCCTCTGATGCCCTCTTGCAACACCTACCATCTTACTTGGGTTTCTCTTACCCTGGGTGTAGGGTATCTCTTCACGGCTGCTCCAGAAAAGCACAGCCGGGCCTTTAGATGTGTTAATTACCCATCATCTCTAAAGTGAAGGTGGTATCGTGGCCTATTGCTGATTGTATATGTCTGTAACTCTCTGATATGCTTCCAGAGAGATGGAACCATGTAAATGATCTATCGTATTGATTCATTTGGCAACCGGAAAGGCTAAGTTCAGAAATGAAAACTTTCTATTACAGTCATAAAGAACCACACCACTCTGATCTCAAGAAGTGCTTGTTGTTTGATCACTAAGGCATGTCCAGCTCTGGATCCTCATGGACTGTAGCCCTCTAGACGTCCCTGTCCAAGAGATTTCCCAGGCAAGAATGCTGGAGAGGGTAGCCATTTCCTTCTCCGAAGATATTCGCGACCCAGGGATCAAACCCACATCTCCTGCATTGGCAAGTGGATTCTTTGCCACTGAGCCCCAGAGAAGCACTTCAGTTCAGTCGCTCAGTCGTGTCCGACTCTTTGCGACCCCATGAATCGCAGCACACCAGGCCTCCCTATCCATCACCAACTCCCGGAGTCCACTCAGACTCACGTCCATTAAGTCCGTGATGCCATCCAGCCATCTCATCTTCTGTCGTCCCCTTCTCCTCCTGCCCCCAATCCCTCCCAGCATCAGGGTCTTTTCCAATGAGTCAACTCTTCACATGTGGTGGCCAAAGTACTGTAGCAGTTAAAAAGAGACATGTAAAAGCAGATTGGGATTGACATATATGTATATATTATTTATACTATGTATAAAATAGATGACTAATTAGAACCTAGTGTATCACTCAGGAACTCAATGTTTTATGGTGACCTAAATGGGAGGGAAATCCTAAAAAGAGGAGATCTAGGAAAGGTAACCTCACTAGATAATTCCACAATATTGTGTCCAGGGAGCTGGCCACTGAGAAAGTGACATCTGGGTGAAGATCTGTAGGAAATGGGGTGCAAGTCGCAAAGCTATGTGAAGAAGGATGCCCCAGGCAGAGCCAGCAGCAGATCCAAAGGCCCAGAGGTGGAAGGTTTGCTTCCTATGTGTCTGAGAAATAGTAATACATTCAGTGAAGGCAGCTGAGTGAGCCACAGAAAGGATGATGAGGCTGAGATGCACAGGAAGCCAAATATCCTAATATTTTGTTGGCCACTTTAAGAAAGTTTAGCTTTTGTGATGAGTGGGCAGCGTTGGGTGGCTTGCTGTGTAATAGAATTTCCGTGGCTGCTGGATTGAGAATAGTTTGGGGGAAGCGGCAAAAGCAGCAGCTTTGTTACAAAGCCTTTGGATGATATTCCAGTCAGACGTTATCTTCCCGTATAGACTAGTTCTTATTGAAGAAATCTCTTGCATTATTTGTAGCCTAGTCTTGTACTCATGACTTTGTTCTGTATTTACAGCTATACTGTAATTGGTACAAAAGGCAATAATTGTTGCTCTAGACTGAAGTTATATAATCTTGGCTGTTAAAGCCCATGCGACGCTAGATGTCTGTTTTCCCTACACTCATGGAGCCAGGATAATCTGATCCAGTGCAACGAAGGTTTCTTGAGCACCTCCCTTGTGACAGGCACTGTTCCAGTTACTTGGAATACAGTAGTCAACAGAAGACTCTAGTATGCCTGTAGTCATGGAGTTACAGTTTAGAAGCTAGAGAACAGACAAAAGTAATATTAATACCAAAATAAAGGATACAATAATCAACTGATTGAGTTTATTAGAAGCTTATGAAGGAAACTGACAAAAAGAAGGAAAAAAGAAAATATGGGCCAAACTAAGGGGATAGGGTTAAGGCTAGGTGTTAATGCAATATTTTAGTTAGGAGTTATTATGAAAATAAGATTTAAGCAAAACTTAAAAGAATTCAGAAAGTGAGTCTTGGAGATTTCTGGGAGACGAATGTTCCAAGCAGAGGAAGCCATCAGTGACTAGCCACAGGCAGTACAAAAGCTGTAAGGCAGAAACATGACTGTTACGCACCTGTACACAGGAGAGCAGTAGATCAGGAGATCACAGAGCAGCGTGAGCAGTGGAGAATTAGTAGGGCGTACACTGTGAGTTGACGTGAGAGCCGGACCATGTAGTTGTTTGAAAGCTCTTGCAAAACTTTGGATTTTGCTTTGTTTGAAATGGAAAGGCAGGAGAGGAAGAAATATGATCTTATTTAAGCTCTTGTCTTGGCCGCTGGGCAGCACTAGGAAGGACCTAGCAGGCAGAGTGAGAGTCTGGAGGCCAGATAAGAAGCTGTCACAGCCACACAAGTGAGAGACGGTGAAGGCTCCGGCCGGGAGGGTGACAAGCGAGGTGGGGAGAAGTGATCCCGTTCTGGTTGTATTTTGAAGGGAGATTCAGCTAGAGGCTCCCCCATCTTTAGTGTCAGCAGTCCCATTTTCCTAATCTTAAGTTCAGTTCAGTCAGTCGCGCAGTCGTGTCTGACTCTTTGTGACCCCATGAACCTCAGCATGCCAGGCCTCCCTGTCCATCACCAACTCCTGGAGTTCGCTCAGACTCATGTCCATTGAGTCCGTGATCCCATCCAGCCATCTCATCCTTGGTCGTCCCCTTCTCCTCCTGCCCCCAATCCCTCCCAGCATCAGGGTCTTTTCCAATGAGTCAACTCTTCGTATGAGGTGGCCAAAGTACTGGAGTTTCAGCTTCAGCATCATTCCTTCCACAGAAATCCCAGGGTTGATCTCCTTCAGAATGGACTGGTTGGATCTCCTTGCAGTCCCAGGGAGTCTCAAGAGTCTTCTCCAACACCACAGTTCAAAAACATCAGTTCTTCGGCTTCGCCAAATATTATTGTCTTCATGGTCCCTTCTCTTTGTCTCAGCCGCAGATCCAATCTGTTAGCAAATATTGCTAATGAATCTGTTTTAGAGTTAGTTGAGAAGAGATCTAAACAGACTTATTAGTTGAAGAAATCTTTCAAAAGTTTGTCAGCTATTGTGTTTCTTAATTTTAGATTGGGCATACTCATCTACTATTTAACATGAGTAGCAAACAGAAATGAACTATTGTTACTCCAGTATTGGAAGCCTTGTGGCTCAGCCGTAAAGAACCCACCTACAATGCAGGAGACTCGGGTTACATTCCAATATTATTGTTGTTATAGTCATGTCATAGAGACACTAGCCAAAAGTTAATAAATGTTATTTATGAATTCTTTTGGCGACTGACTTCGCAAACAGAATTTAGCTGTAGATAGTTGGCACACGTTTCATATAGTTTCCTATTTTTGATATGCTTCTAGAATCTTTTGTTATCAGTCAGTGGGCAGGGCTAACTGAATTGGTGCCCTGAAAGACAGATGGGAATTCCAAACATTACTAAACAGGGCTAGGGAATTCCAAACATTACTAAACAGGGCTATATTTCTTTCCTTAGAGTCTTAATTTATACATGAATAAAACTACTCTTAGATTAGCCATATGCAAGCCTTCTGCTAGCACAAAAATAAAGGAGATAGCCTTTTGTTAAATAATTATATGACTTTGCCATTAAGAACTAGGGGGGGTTTGAAGAGAACATTTTGGAATCTCTGTACTGCCACAAAGTCTATCTCAGCTTTAATTTCAACTGAAACAGAATTCATTGCCACATGACTTTCATGTCGTCCTGCTGCTGCTGCTGCGTTGCTTCAGCCGTCCAACTCTGTGCGACCCCATAGACGGCAGCCCACCAGGCTCCCCTGTCCCTGGGACTCTCCAGGCAAGTACACTGGAGTGGGTTGCCATTTCCTTGTCCAGTGCATGAAAGTGAAAAGTGAAAGGGAAGTCGCTCAGCCGTGTCTGACTCTTCACGACCCCATGGACTGCAGCCCACCAGGCTCCTCCGTCCGTGGGATTTTCCAGGCAAGAGTATTCATGTAGTCCTAGTTCACATTAATTACCTCCATATAGTGAGTCCACCTGTCTGGGTAATAGCGACACATTTTTAGAACAAATTCTTCCCATTTATCACACTCTTAGTGCCATGATTCTTAAACCCAAACATCTAATAGAGGTCTAGTGAGGCTCTTTTTAGAGTCTTGAAGGATGGTTTATAGCCAGCTGTTTTGAAAATTCCAAGCTGAAACATTTCTGCCAAACTTATTGGAAGAGTTCTAAACTCATGGATCGCCTGGGTTGAGGCCATGAGATATGCGGCTGATGAGTGCTGAGCACTCATTTCTGCAATGACATTGAAGACCTTCATACCCTCAAGTGGAACAGGCAGGTCAGGTCTGCCATTCTCCATCTTGGGACTCTCAGGGCCCATGAGCTTGAGCAGATATAAATACAAAGCAACTTCTAGAGAAAACAGATCTCTCACCTGTAACTTACTGTGGGTGAAGAAGGCTAGGCTTCCACAAAGATCAGACTTTGCAGTTTTCATAATCACAGGTTAGCCTGTGTGCCCTCTTCTCATTAGAGTGTATACAACCACCTAGCTTTGGCATGTTAGAATACAAAACTCTGAGCCCTTCTCAGAAAGTAATGTTTTTAAACAGCGTGAAGTCCAGTTCACTTGCTACCCCAGGTTAAAACTGTGGCGTTTAAGCAAGTTTGTAGCCTTTGTTCTCAAAGTGCAATCCCAGAGCAGAAACAAATATTGGGAAACTTGCTTGAGTTACCACTTAAGACTTACTGAACCAGACACACTAGGAGTAGGACCTAGAGATCTGTGTTCTGCAGGTCCTCTGGGTGAGCTGTGTGTTCACTGAAGCTTTAGAACCACTGGTCTCAGACAGCATTTCTTAAATTTTAGTAAGTGTAAGAATTTCCTGCAGAGTTAGTCTGAGATATGACTGGGTATCTTTATTCCTAACAGGAAATGGCAAACCATTCTTCTGTTCTTTCCTGTAAAATCCCATGGGCAGGGGAGCCTGGAGGGCTACAGTCCATGGGGTCACAAAAGAGTCGGACATGACTTAGCAGCTGAGCACAAAACTTGTATCCAAGCTTGACGTATCTCTTATATACTGCTGCATTTGTGAAAAAATAGGTTTATGTATAGTTATTTTCTTTAATGAAATAATCTAGTCCTTTGAATCAAATCTTAACAAAACTTTATTTGAGAAATTAGAAAAGAAATATGTTTCAAAGTGAGACCACTTTTTTTCTCTTACCCTGTAGCCTTTCCTATGGTTAAACACAATGCTGAGTCATAATTGTCCAATGGATTCAGTAGACTTTGAGATGAAATAATAAGAGGTTTTCATTAGAGAAAAGTGACGTACAGTTGGTTATATACATATGTGTATATACAAACATACAGTATATGTGTGTGTGTGTGTAATGTGTGTTTGTACACGTATATATACCTATACATCACACACACATATAATTGGACTTTTTTCCATGTTACTGTCAAATAACATTTCTTCCTTTGTAAATTCTGTGAAGCTGAATAATTTGCTTTGTTTCTTAAATTTTTTCCTTAAAATTTTTTCATGGGCAAATAAGCCCTTTAAGCATTCTTTGATTGCTCGTTGATTCCAGATATGGATGACTGAATTTAGGTTCCTTAACTTTCCATGGATGTTTTATAATAAAGTTGGTGTAGTACATTATTTAACAATATATCATGTATGGCCCAGGAAGAACTAGCTGTTTTCATAAATCCTGTAAGAAATGCAATTTATGTTACAATCCTTTTTGTTTCCAAAGCAGACAAATAACTCAATTTTAAAGCACCACTGAGAACACTATGCTATTTCTAAGTGATTTACTTTCCAGTTTGTCCCTGCATTCCAAACTTGTTTTAATTTCAAATTGTGAATTTTAAGTAGGGAAAATGTTGCGGATAGACATTTGTTTCATCCAGAGGTTAAAATAAACTGCTCCTGATTTCCCTGCGTAGGAAATGTATAAAGTGATTTCTTGTGTCTGAATATTTTGGGGATGCAGATTTTGTTTTGATTTTGGTTGTGATATCGTAAGATCCTATTCCAAGCCTGTAATTTTGTCTCTGGAACTGAAATTATGGCTTTGCCAGTCTGTTCAGTCTCCTATAACAAAGTACTATAGACTGGGAGGCTTATAAACCATAAAAATTTATCTCGCACATTTCTGGAGGCTGGGAAATCCAAGATCAGGCACTGGCAGATTCAGTGACCAGTAAGGGTCTTCCTCCTGGTTCCTAGCTGACTGTCATTCGCTGTGTTCCAGGGCAGAGCGACTAGCTGGCTCTCTGAGCTCTCTTGTAAGGACACTGATCCCACACTTGAGCACTCTGCCCTTGTGACTGTTCGCCTACCAAAGGCCCCACCTCCAAACACAATCATGTTGGGAATTGGGTTTCAAGGTGTGAATTTTGAAGGAGACCCAAGCATTCGGTCCATAAGTGGAGAGTCTTTACTAGAACAAAATCGAACATTTTCATAGTAAGTGTATTAAAAAATTAACCATCTTTTCTATCAATCTATACATCTACTCTTTAAAATTAAGTGCATTCAGAGTTGAACCTTAAAAAATGGACCTTCTTTAAAAGTCACTTTAAGTGACTCAAGGTAAACATATTATGATACAACTCTTATTGCTAAAAATATCTTTTTACCTTGGTGTAATATTCAACAGTTTTCAAAGAAGATTCAGATAGATACCACGAGAAAGAATAAAATAAAATCTGCATTTCTTTGTTTTTGAAATTGTTCATCAGTGATTTTTGGATGAACACTCTCTATTTGCCCTTATCTTTAAATTCTATGAGCTATTTACTGAAGTCTTAGGGGCATTTTATTTTGATATAGATAATTTTCTCCTGATCCAACAGGCTTATCTTTTCTTTGACATTTTTATTGAAATGATTTAAAAATATGATTCTATTTTCTTGTTTCAGAAAGCATGGTTTCCTAAATGCTACTGAATTTCTTTCTGATGAGTGATGGATTTTTGGTGTTGTTTAAGATAATGCTTACCCATATTAGGAAGGGAAAAAGTTACGGCATTGTACACATGTCAGTGATTATGTTGGCTATGTCATTCTCATAAAAAGATTCCTCGGGGAAAAAGGTGACCAGTTCACTTTCATGGAAAGGCATGAATTGTTCTGCCAAGAGTTTATTTTAAAGCCTTACATACAATAATTTAACAAGTGTATTAAATTCTTACTCTGAACCAGATGTTCAGAGCATAAGACATAAGCTCTAACTTAAATGATCTTAACAAATAGAGAGTTGATTATATGTCAACATTATGTAATAATTCTAAATAGTGTATTTTGTGAATGATAAAAGAGCCAGAAAAAATGGTAAGTTATAGAAAAATCAAGAAAATGCAAAGATCAACTAAAATAGTTCACTAGCACTTTGGGGGAAAATGGGGCTTGAGTTAGAATTTGAAGAAATCTTAGAAGATAGGAGACATGAAGAGAGTGCATCCAGGGAAACAGCTTGATTAAAGATGGAAGTGAACTTTATTTAGTTGAAAGTGAGAAGCTTAGCTTGGCTGGATCAAGGAACAAGTGAAGGAATCTGCGGGGAAAAACTATGTTAGCTACGTAGAGTTAGGCCACACTGAGGGGTTAAATGGCAGAAAAAGTGGAAACCCCCTTAAAAATATCACATTCTTGTAAAACCAACAAAAACTCTTCTTTAGTAGGAAAAGATGTGCAAATAAATCCACATATCATGTAGTAAGTCAGAATGCTTTTGTTTTTTTAATTTGGTCATTTAAAAATACTGAAATATAGTTGATTACAATGCTATATTTCAGGTTGTTCAACAAAGTAATTCAGTGATATATAGATATACATGCTTTTCAAGTCTTCCCTGGTGGGACCAGATGATAAAGAATCCTTCTGCAAGGCAGGAAATCCAGAAGACCTGGGTTTGATCCCTGGGGCAGGAAGATCCCCTGGAGAAGGAAATGGCAACCCACTCCAGTATTCTTGCCTGGAGAATCCCATGGAAAGAGGAGCCGGTGGGCTACAATACATGAGTACAACTGAGCAAATAACACTTTTACTTTCATGCTTTAAAAAAAATTCTCTTCTGTTATAGGTTATTACAAGATATGATAATAACCTATAATGTGACAAGATATTGTAATGAACTATAATAAAGGCAAAATGATTGTCTGAGGAGGCCTTGCAAATAGCTGAAAAAAGAAGTGAAAGGCAAAGGAGAAAAGGAAAGATATACCCATCTGAATGCAGAGTTTTAGAGAACAGCAAGAAGAGATTTAAGAACATCTTTTAAAGTAAACAATGCAAAGAAATAGAAGTAAACAATAGAATGGGAAGGGCTAGAGAAAAGCTATGACCAACCTAGATAGTATATTCAAAAGCAGAGACATTACTTTGCCGACTAAGGTCTGTCTAGTTAAGGCTATGGTTTTTCCTGTGGTCATGTATGGATGTGAGAGTTGGACTGTGAAGAAGGCTGAGTGCAGAAGAATTGATGCTTTTGAACTGTGGTGTTGGAGAAGACTCTTGAGAGTCCCTTGGACTGCAAGGAGATCCAACCAGTCCATTCTGAGGGAGATCAACCCTGGGATTTCTTTGGAAGGAATGATGCTAAAACTGAAGCTCCAGTACTTTGGCCACCTCGTATGAAGAGTTGATCATTGGAAAAGACCCTGATGCTGGGAGGGATTGGGGGCAGGAGGAGAAGGGGATGACTGAGGATGAGATGGCTGGATGGCATCACGGACTCAATGGACGTGAGTGTGAGTGAACTCTGGGAGTTGGTGATTGACAGGGAGGCCTGGCATGCTGCGATTCATGGGGTCGCAAAGAGTCGGACACGATTGCGCGACTGAACTGAACTGAGAGATGTGTTCAAGAAAATTAGAGATACCAAGGGAACATGTCATGCAAAGATAGGCATACTAAAGGACAGAAATGGTATGGATGTAGTGGCGGAAGATATTAAGAAAAGGTGGCAAGAATACACAGAAGAACTATATAGAAAAGATCTTAATGACCTGGCTAACCACGATGGTGTGTCACTCATCTAGAGCCAGAGATCCTGGAATGTGAAGGCAAGTGGGCCTTAGGAAGCATCACTATGAACAAAGCTAGTAGAGGTGATAGAATTCCAGTTGAGCTATTTCAAATCCTGAAAGATGATGCAGTGAAAGTGTTACACTCAATATGCCAGCAAATTTGGAAAACTCAGCAGTGGCCACCGGACTGGAAAAGGTCAGTTTCCAATCCCAAAGAAAGGCAATGCCAAAGAATGCTCAAACTACCGCACAATTGCACTCATCTCACACGCTAGTAAAGTAACGCTCAACATTCTCCAAGTCAGGCTTCAACAGTACCTGAACCATGAACTTCCAGATGTTCAAGCTGGTTTTAGAAAAGGCAGAGGAACCAGAAGTCAAATCACCAACATCCATTGGATCATAGAAAAAGCAAGAGATTTCCAGAGAACACCTAATTCTGCTTCGTTGAGTATGCTAAAGCCTTTGACTATGTGAATCACAACCAACTTTGGCAAATTCTTAGAGAGATGGGAATATCAGGCCCCCTTATCTGCCTCCTGTGAAACCTGTGTGCAAGTCAAGATGCAACTGTTAGAACCAGACATGGAACAACAGACTAGTTCCAAATTGGGAAAGGAGTTCGTCAAGGCTGTATATGTCACCTTGCTTATTTAATTTATATGCAGAATACAGTATGCAAAATACCAGGCTGGATGAAGCAGAAGCTGGAATCAATATTGCTGGGAGAAATATCAGTAACTTTAGATATACAGATGACATACCCTCATGGCAGAAAGCAGAGAGAAATTAAAGAACCTCTTGGTGAAGGTGAAAGAGGAGAGAGAGAAGCTGACTTAAAGTTCAACATTCAAAAAACAAAGATCATGGCATCCAGTTCCATCACTTCATGGCAAATAGATGGAGAAATAATGGAAACAGTGACAGACCTTATTTTCTTGGGCTCCAAAATCACTGTGGACGGTGACTGCAGGCATAAAATTAAAATATGCTTGCTCCTTGAAAGAAAAGCTATGACCAACAGAGAACATATTAAACAGAGACATTACTTGGCCTACAAAGGTCTGTCTAGTCACAGCTGTGGTTTTTCCAGTAGTCATGTACAGATGTGAGAGTTGGACAATAAAACAGGCTGAGTGCTGAAGAACTGATGCCTTCAAACTGTGGTGCTAGAGAAGACTCTTGAGAGTTCTTTGGACTGCAAAGAGATACAACCAGTCCATCCTAAAGGAAATCAACCCTGAATATTCATTGGAAGGTCTGTTGCTGAAGCGTCAATACTTTAGCCACGTGATGCAAAGAACTGACTCATTGGAAAAGACCCTGATGCTGGGAAAGATTGAAGGCTGGAGGAGAAGGGGACGACAGGACGAGATGATTGGATGGCATCATTGACTCAATGGACATGAGTTTGAGCAGACTCTGGGAGATGGTGAAGGACAGGGAAGCCTGGCGTGCTGCAGTCCATGGAGTCGCAAAGAGCTGGACATGACTGAGCAAGGGAACCGCAAGAAGATACTGAGTACACCTCCCTGTGCTATACAGTAGGTCCTCGTTGGTTATCTATTATATATATAATACTGTATGTTATTGCCAATCTCCTAATTGATCCCTCTCCCCTTCTCCCCTTTGGTAACCATAAATATGTCTTCTATGTTTGGGGTGTATTTCCATTTTGTCAATAAGTTCATTGTAGCCTCTGTTTCTAATTGATGCAAAAGGTTTCGGTCTAATAAGATGAAGTGTGTGCCTGGGTATCCGTGTGTGCTCAGGCATGTGCGTTTGCATGTAAGTACTAGAGTTGTCATTTATCACAATAAAAGGGTGCAGCTACCCGAGCAATTAGGCATGAGGAGAACAAAGACCAGAAAAGGTGAGCTTTGTCTCACTTTGCTCCCGAGACATCTTCATCTCCTGCAGTAATCAACAGTGACACGTCAAGTCATCGTGAGTGACAACTTCAGACCTCTCATTAGAGGAGATAATTGCACAGCGAGGCAGACTGATGAGCTGATTGGTGTTTCCTCAGAAAATGAGCTCCTCCTCCTGGGCCCCCTTCTGACAGCACTGCTGAATATTACCAAATATGTGTTTAAGGCAATTCAGGTACAGAGTCTTCCCTTGGCAAAACATGTTATGATTGCTGCAGAATGAATGCTGAGAGCTAAATCTAACATATCTCTGAGTTGTAATAATACCATCATTCTGAAAACATTCTGCTTTTCTCGAGTACTTTCCACCTTCTGTTTTTGCCACCATTTCTGTGATGTTTTGTGTCAGGTTTTAAGTTTTGTGTTTACATGGAAATAAGATAGGTGGATAGAGTGTTTCAGTGAAGACTGCCTGGTTAATTTAAAGCAGAGTTTCAGATTCTAACCTCTTTCCAAACTTTATACTTTAAATTGAAGGTAATTTTTTTTTAAAGTCTTTATTGAGTTTGTTACAATACTGCTTCTGTTGTTTATGTTCTGGTGTTTTGGCCCTGAGACATGTGGGAGCTTGGCTCCTCCACCAGGGATCCAACCTCCACCCCCTATACTGGAAGGCGAAGTCTTAGCCACAGGACAGCCGGGGGAGTCCCTGGTTGAAGTTCCTTTTAACCAAAATGTAGTTCCCTTTCTCCCACCACCAATGGATCGACTCTAGCCCTGCAAAAGGGGTTCTCACAGTTATATGAGAATCTCAGAATCACCTTCAGGATATATTAAAGTGCAAACCACTGGATCCAACAACCAGAGTTGCTCATTCAGATGGTCTGGGGTTGGTTGGATTTGTTTACAGTTCTAATAAGTTCCCAGTTTATGCTGAGTTGATGCTGATGCCAGTAATCTGCAGACTAGGAGCCTTTTCTTTAGAAGTCCTTCCTGAAGAAGTGACTTACTGTTGGTTACATTATGTTGACCAGATATTTAACTACTGGATGTTCTCCTGAAAGTTCTTCTAAATCCCAGGCTCCCATGGCTTGGAAATCTCTCTGGGTACCGTTTACTCTTGTATCTGAGCATGTTTTCATTGATTGTTTGGCTTGGACTTTTCTAGCCATGGCCTCATGGTCTGTCTCCATAAGCGAGACAAACAATGGTCTAAGTAGAAAGATGCTACCCATTTCGTTTTCTAAGACTGAATTTCTGACTTGCTCGTATTCAGACACTGCTGCAGTCAAATGTATACCTAAATTCTCAGTGCCACCAATATTTTTGAACCATTCTTAATGTAACTTTGATCACAATAATCAGTCTGGTCGTTTTTTGATTTTTTTTTTTTAATGGACGGTCCAGCTCTCAAAATACAGATATATTCATTGCCCTAAATTAACTAACATAGATATGAGCTGTGCTGATTAAACGTGATCAGGTTAATTCTTGGAATCTTTCATATCCAAATTGATCTTTCACGGCTTCAAAAAAGTAACTAAAATACTGACCGACAGTAGAACAATTGAAGGCTAAGAAGTATGATATCATCCTCATTCAATCCATGCACATCACTCATCTATATATTCAGAAGTGCTTATTTAAACCTTACTATGTGCAATACACACTTCCAGGTGCTGGAGGCAGATCAGCGAAGTGGAAAACAAAGTCTGCATACATGGGGCTCATAATATCATGGAGAAAGACACAATAACAAGGAAAAACATTAAAAAAAAAAAAAAACACAAAAAAACAGCTTCAGATAGTTGAGATGGTTTGAATAAACCAAAGAGCATAACATGATACAGTGACTGTGGTGGAGGTATTTTAGGTGAAAATACAGAGACTGAAGCTGGAGGATATCCTAGAAATGACTATTTTCATGAAACATAAAGATGAAACTCTCTTAATAGTATCAAAGAAGGTGCTTCATTAGAAAGAAATTTTTTATAATTTTTATACACTCAAATTATTGAAAGTTCAATTTTGGTGCATATAATAACTCTGTGAATGCCTTAAACATCATTGATACTTTTTTGTAATATCATTCTAATTTTTTCTTTTAGTCATAAACTAGTAAGAGAAAGTCAATATAACATTGTTTTTAAAAATATGCATTAAATATATACATGTATATATCCCAGTGGCTATTAAAATATCACTTATATTGCACACATACTAACCTTAACTGTGTCATTTGCTTATGATGCAAAACGTAACCCAGTTTCCAGAAGCAGATTGCTGGAACAGAACTTAAGTGTTTTTCTACTATTTAGAGGTGAGACAGAAGAGGACTTATTTTCCAAAAGTGATTTTTCTGTAGGCAACTTATATCCTTTTTAGAACAACATTAGCATCTTATAACATGGTGGTGCTTAGAAGCATGGTTTCTGAATTCAGAGACAGTGACTTTGGCCCACCACCTGTCAACTCTGTGACTCAGTGTTGCAGGGCTTTTATGAGGATTCGACTGTGTAACAGAGGTGAAGCACTAGAACGTTACTTGGAATATAGGAAATCCGCAGTAACACCCTTAGCTCCATACCCATTGCCCCCAGTCGATGTGTAGGAGATGAAGCTAGAATACACTTCTTAATTACAAATCCACAGTTCGTCCAATTATACCTTGTTGCCTCTCTGTAAAGCTAGTTTGACACTTTATGCTTTAACATGAAATGTTATAAAACCAAATCATATCATGAACCTTGGTTAAATGATGATTTCCAGTTCTGTTCTTCACCTGTTTAGGAAGAATGTAGATTCTTGACTCACTTAATGCTGCCATTTCAGTTGAAGCAAAAATCAGAGTATTTAAGTGTGAAAGAGTAGGGGAATTTACAACTAGAGGAAAGAAATTATCATTTAAATAATCCTATTTTAAAGTGCATAGCTTATTTTATCATGTGCTAAAGTCAGTTTCTAAATTTTTAGTTTTTCATTTGTGTTGCATCACCTAGAATGCTACCTGATATATATCAGGGCATGCAATAAATATTTGCGGAAACCTTTCTGATGGAGCCAGTGTTTTAGCATCAATGTAGATAAAATTAGCAGATTTACAAATACAATATGTAATGTAGTGATTGAATGCTGAAAAATTCAAATTGGCCAAGATTTATGGGAGGGGATCTTTTTAAGATAAAGAATAAATTTACATTTACTTACACATGCTGTTCAATCTTCAGGGCCTTAGTTTCCCCACTGAGTATATGTGCTTTGGTGGCTGGAGTGAGCATAAAATCTAGGAGTTCTATGGACATTTCACGTGTCTTTGGGGCACCATGTAATCACTCAGTACAGGAGACATTCTCCCTTTAAGAGAAGTCATCTCTGTCTTGCTCTGGTTAATCATGGTCCTCTTGTACTTTTTTTTTATACACACATAATATTTTGCCTCCTAACGCTAACATTATTGTGTGGTATATCCCAAAGCAGTTTGCAATCATTTCCTCACATGAACTCACCATTTTATTCATTGTTTCCTTCATCTATCTAATATGTATTGAGGTTATACCATCTTCTAAGAACCATGCTGGAAGATTTAAATTGGTATATTATTATCTCTGTATGCAAATTTAAAAAAAAGGCAGAACAAATATGAGCTCGTTCACAGACAAAGATCAGATACATGTAGAGTTAAAGTTAAAGTTGACTCTTCCCCGAAGCCATGCTGTGTTGCTGCTTTCATTCATGTCCAGTCCTTGTGAACTCAGTAAAAGGCAGGATTCTTTCCTGATGTTTGTCTCACACTCAGTCAGTTTAGTCACTCAATTGTGTCTGACTCTTTGTGACCCCATGGACTGCAGTATGCCAGGCCTCCCTGTCCATCACCAACCCTGGAGCTTACTCAAACTCATGTCCGTTGAGTCAGTGATGCCATCCAACCATCTCATCCTCTGTCGTCCCCTTCACTTCCTGCCTTCAATCTTTCCCAGCATCAGGGTCTTTTCAAAGGAGTCAGCTCTTTGCATCAGGTGGCCAAAGTATTGGAGTTTCAGCTTCAGCATCAGTCCTTCTAATAAATATTCAGGACTGATTTCCTTTAGGATGGACTGGTTGGATCTCCTTGCAGTCCAAGAGTCTCCTTCAGCACCACAGTTCAAAAGTATCAGTTCTTTGGTGCTCAGCTTTCTTTGTCTCCCAGTGATGTCTATAGGAGAAGATATGATTTGGGCCATCACAATCTCTCAACAAGAGGTTCTGAATGAATGGCTCAGGATTTGTGCTTTATGGGTAGTATATTCGATGAAGTAACTACAGAAAATGCTCTTTTTCAAGGAAAGAGAAAAATTGCCATTAAAAAAAGGCAGTTTCCTGGTAACACAATGAAAAGACCTGTCCAAGAGGTATTCATCTGTGCTAACATCCGACCTCTTTCTTGACAAGATGTCAGTGAAAAATGAACTCACTGAAATGCATCCCACTTTCCCTGGGGAAAGAGAGAGGACACAGAACAAGAATAAAAGCAGGCCTTTGGAGAGGTCTGAGAGCAATTTCCAACAATATTACCCCTGGGTTACCAGGAAAAGTCAACATATTTTAAAAAAGACTGAACCAGCCAATCAGCTTACGTTTCTTCATCAAATCCTTCCCTGTGACCTATAGGTGCTGTGAAAGAGAGTGGTACATTGACATTTAAGTATGTAAGATAGTATAAGGTAATATCATCACAATGGATAATATCCTTGACCAAATAGAAAAAAAAAATCACATACAGTGCAGTAAGAGGCCGATGCAGCAATGAATGGTGTCACCGTGGTGGTACTGTGATTTCAGCAGCAGTCCATCCCCAATCCCCAAGGAAAAACGATCCTGTAAAACTTGAGAGTAAAAAATTAGAGGCTGCAAGCCTGATTCAGCATCAGGTAAAGCACAACTTCCTAAAAACATAGGGAGATCACAGTTAACACACACTAGTTCTGTGTAAAAATGCTGGCCTTCCACTATAGGAAATAGTTCACAGCCCCCGTAATAAACCCTTAAGGAAAAGGAGGAGCAAGTGGCAAATAAACCCTTAAATATAAGTTAATGACATTCCTTTCAGTCATCCTTTCCAGGGATTTGATTGATTTCCAGCATATAGTAAATTTCTCGCTTCTTAAACAGGAAGCATGCGTTGAAGAAAAGCACCGCTAGGTTTCTTTATGGACTTTGGTTTTACGGAAGGGAAAGAGTTTAATGATGAGGTTCTGAGCTGCAAAGAGTTGCACTTTACCTGTTCCTTGCTCCCTGACACACATAACTGGTAGATGTTTCTTTTTTTGATCTTACATGTGGAGTTTGGGAGCTGTTAGAAGTGATGTGCCTGGTCTGAGCCTATTATTCTAGTGTGGAGAACTAGAAATAGGGAAATAATGCGAGCTGACCCGCACCTGGAATACACAGCAGTGCAGGGGAGCCTCCAATGGGAATTCAGTAATCACTGAGATTGAAAGTGCGTGTGATGGATGTTCAGCAGAGATCCATGCAGAAAATGCATGGCTGAGATTGAACATGGGCACATAGATCTGTTAGAGGGTGCAAAGGTGTGGAATATGGTCATGGATTCTGCGGTCAAGGGTCAGCCTGTTGTACCTCTTTACCATACGAGCATCATGTTGTAGATGGGGAAAATGTGGAAACAGGGTCAGATTTCATTTTATTGGGTTCCAAAATCACTGCAGACAGTTACTGCAGCCACAAAATTAAAAGATGCTTGCTCCTTGGAAGAAAATCTATGACAAACCTAGACAGTGTATTAAAAAGCAGAGATATCACTTTGCTGACAAAAGGTCTGTATAGTCAAAGCTATGGTTTTTCCAGTAGTCATGTATGGAGGTGAGAGCTGGACCATAAAGAAGGTTGAGTGCCAAAGAATTGATGCTTTTGAACTGTGGTGCGAAGAAGACTCTTGAGAGTCCCTTGGACAGAAAGGAGATCAAACTAAACAACCCTAAAGGAAATCAACCCTGAATATTCATTGGAAGGACTTGTGCTGAAACACTGATACTTTGGCTGCCTGATGCAAAGAGCCAACTCATTGGTAAAAACCCTGATGCTGGGAAAGATTGAGGGTGAGAGAAGAAGGGGGCAACAGAGGATGATGATTGGATGGGATCACTAACTCAATGGACATGAGTTTGAGCAAGCTCCGGGAGACCGTGAAGGACAGGGAAGCCTTGTGTGCTGCAGTTCACAAGGTCGCAAAGAGTTGGACACTACTTAGCAACTGAACAACAACCACAATCATGTTGTATAATCCTGACATTGTAGGTAACAGGTGTCCATTTTTATATGGAACATTCTCTACTGAGATGGTCTTTCATTCTGGAATATAGTTTCATTTTATGTTTCTCTTCATCTATTCCTTATATGAAATCCCCTCCTGTATCATGCATAGAAAATACTTTTATGTTCTCAGTTTAAAGTTGGTTTGGAAATCTTGCTACCAAGCCATTCTCTTCCTGCATAGAACTCTGAGTTTTTTACTTACCTTTGAAATTATATACCCAGAAATATGGTCAAAATGTTTAACATTCTATAAGGCACAAACACTGATAGATATGAATCACCATGAGTCGTTGTGTTGGAGTAGATTCTGGAAACTCCCTGCTCAAATCACCTTGACTCTGGCTGCTGAACATTGAGGTAATCCATGCACAGACTTTGTGGTATGTGGGACCTCATGGCCTTTGAGTGTTTAGCCTAGTAGCTATTTAGCTGTCAGAAATATTCCATTAATTTTATGAACAGTACAGTTTAGTCATAAAGGTACTTTAGTTCTTCAGTTGTGAATTATAAATTCATCAAACTCTGCTAGCGGAATGACATTCCTATTAATATATTGGGTTGGTCAAAAAGTTCATTCGGATTTCTCCATAACATTTTACAGAACAACCCAAATGAACTTTCTGGCCAACCCATACAAAGACCCTGCCATAGTTACCTCTGTGACCCTTCCCTGTCCCTTTAATATACATACATCCAGTTGAATAGATTCTTCAGGTGAAACTAAGAATAAAGGGTTCAATGTAAGTTACAAGATAGAAATGATATCCCAATGACAAACCTAATGCTAATCTATTGCTGCTGCTGCTGCTAAGTCACTTCAGTCGTGTCTGACTCTGTGCGACCCCATAGACAGCAGCCCACCAGGCTCCCCCATCCCTGGGATTCTCCAGGCAAGAACACTGGAGTGGGTTGCCATTTCCTTCTCCAATGCATGAAAGTGAAAAGTGAAAGTGAAGTTGCTCAGTTGTGCCCGACTCTTAGCGACCCCATGGACTGCAGCCTACCAGGCTCCTCCATCCATGGGATTTTGCAGGCAAGAGTACTGGAGTGGGGTGCCATTCTTTAGAGTAATAGCAAAAGAGAAGGAGAAAAAGATGAGGAATAAAAATGCATAGAAGTGAAGGATATTGCAGCTTGACTTGAACTTTGTCAGTTGGAAGAGTAAAAATTTGTCCAGTAGAAGAGACAACAATGCTTCCTGTCCTGTCTTGCAGTACAGAAGTATGAGTATAAAAGTCTTGGTGAAAATAATCAATAGAAAGTCTATAATAGGGATAGAAAAGAGGTTTGTGTGAGCCAAACTAAGGACCAAAGCCTGGAAGACAACCGAGTCTCAGATAACTCTGAGGTAATGCTTCGGAGAAACATGGTTTTCAGCACAGCTTTGTATTGTCAGAACCAAGAATGTCAAACAAACCAGGGAGAGATTCCTTCAAGATTTCAAAAAAACAGATCAGCACGTACACAGCAAGTCAATATAACCTTGGCACCAAAGAAGGGATCTTACCATCAAAGGAGTTCCAGCATTGGCATCAAGGAAGGGAAGCATTTAATCTTCATTTTTAACTTGAACGTTCCTTACTTCTGCTCAGTGTTCCATTTTCTTTATAGTTAAAGCAGATGCACAGTGTTTATTTGACAGGCCACAGACAGCTCTTTTATTTAGCATAAGATTCAAGCTAACGTACGTGTAAGCCAGAATGACTTCTCCATACCACAATAGGTGATCCTTTCTTTCATGAAAAAAAAAATGGTGAGATTGATCTATGAAGAGTGTTATCGTATGTATAGCTTGTGCAAAAGGCACATGAGAGTGAGATGGAGCATATAGATTTGGGATTGTCAAGGAGACAGTCAGTTGACAAATATTTCTTGAGGCTTTGCCTTTCTAGATGTTAAGGGAATGTAGAACTGTATATAAAATATTGCTGCTGCTGTTGTTTAGTCGCTCCGTCATGTCCTGCTCTTTGCGACCCCAGGATCCTCTGTCCATGGTACTTCTAGGCAAGAATACTGGAGTGAGATGCCATTTCCTTCTCCAGAGGATCTCCCTGACCCAGGGATCAAACCCATGTCTCCTTCATTGACAGGCAGATTCTTTACCACTGAGCCATCAGGGAAGCCCCTTCAAAATATTCTTTTTGATTGGTTTACAAGATATTTGAGCCAAACAAACGAAATACATGTGAAACCATTCAGAAATCATTTCACTGACAGATGTAATAAAATGATACCTTTGTGGTTCTGACTATAAATAGCTCAGCAGTGTACAAGAGGAAGATCAATGAGGATGAGTTGTTCAGGGGAATCTTTACCCAGAAGATCAGATACAAACAGTGCTTTGAATATGCCTTAGGTTGGAACAGGACGTCAAGCTTCCTGTCCTAAACAGATTTTTTTGGTACGTCTGGGAAGTGTGAAGGATTGACATTGGACTTGCCGTGGTCACGTTCAGCTAGTGTTCAACAAACTTACAGTGCATAGACTTTTGTTAAGAGGCAGAGTTTGGAATAAGACTGCCTGAGTTCAGATCCAGGGTCCCCGACTCGGCAGTGGTAACCTTGAGTGTGTGTTTCCATTTTCACATAGGAATATAATGACAGACAGCACTTTACTGAGTAGGTTGATGCATATAAAGTGTATACAGGTCTCTGGTTTGTCGAAAATGCTTGAGGATGCTGTTGTTAATGATTACCTGGCTGAACTATTGGGTCAAAGTTGATTACCCCAACTACAAACTGCGAGCGTGAGGCAGTCTATAACAGCAGAAATAGCCTGGGTGAGTGATGCAAATATTAACTGGTTGTATGACTTTGAGCAGGTCACTTGCCACTTTTCCTCATCTATAGAACATGAGTAGGATGTAGTAATATCCAAGATTCCTCCAGCTCTGGTATTTTAAGTCTAGTTGTATGAACTGATACTAATTAGTTCCTACTGATTATCTTGACCCATAAAGTAGGTGGAAATGGTAAAACAGAGGAAGGCAGCTTTGTACTGCATTGGAGAGGAGAAACAGAGAAAGATTTTATTTCAAAATCAGTTTACATCAATGAGTAGAGGAGGGACATGTATCTTGGTGGTTTAAAATAATTCATTTTGGAATTGTAGAAACATTTTTGATATTTTTTACCAAAACTTTAAAATGTTTATAGGTATTTTTAATCATTTTGGAATTTTGTGTAATAGTTGAAATACCTTTCTCTATTTCAAGATTATATAAGAATTCTTGGTTTATTCTAGTAGTTGTTTTATGTATTAATTTACAGTATATCTCTTTTACTCATTGAAGTTTATCCTATTTTATTTGGGTAGGCTCCAACTTTATTAGTATTTCCTCAAATGGCTACCCAGTTGTCTGTAAAACATTTATATAATTATCTACCTTTTCCTCTGGTTTGAATGTAGGCATATTTTCCCATGGATGCTAACTGAGTTTTTTGACTTTTGAATCTGCTTCATTTTCTTTCTGTATGTTCACACGGATGTACTTTGTGTGGCAGTTTATGGTGCAGTCTCAGGCATATTCCTCAGCTTGATTATGATTACATTTTCTTATTTTTAAAAAGGAAGCAATAATATGTACCTCAGAGATATTGCAAACACGGGATCAAATAATGTTTCAATGAATTTAGCATAATATTAGGCCAATTCTAAATTCTAAAAAATATTAGTAATTATTAGCAGAGTCACAGCATATTATTTTCTCCCAGCTGTTAAAGTTTCATTTATATTTTGCAATCAGTCCCAGGGTATTGTGTGTGCGTGTGTATTCTATTAGATTCTCAGATAAATTAAGGCAATTTAAACTCATAGTTTTTGAGAAAGACTTGCGCGTCCCTCCTAATTCTGAGGATTAGTCCTGCCCAGCAAGAATCTTTGTTCTAGACAGCATGCTCCCTGCTGGGCTACTGCTGCCATCTGCCCTAGGTCATGCCTGCCCCAGTTAATTATGTGTTGCTGTTCCCTCTTGAAAGTGAGCCCGAGTGTCTCTCCTGTTTCAAACAAAGACTGATTCCCTGCCGGTCCAGTTTTCACAAACTCTGCCAGCAGCGGCTAGAACGGGCTAGTTTTGTCTCTCTTTCTCTAGCTCTGCAGGGAAAACTTTACTCATAATCGAGAATGGGAATAGTGCCCCTAGCTAAGCAGTTGAAATTAAATCCAGTAACTGTAAACCTGGTGTAAAGCATGAAAAGAATGTTGGAAAGATCAAGGCACAAAAATTCATAGGCAACATAGCATCTTTTGTACCTGTTCCCAAAACAGAATCTCAAGATTTTTTTCTTTTTAAATAAAGCACCATTGGCAACAGAATATGCCCCTAAGCAGCAAAGCTCATAAAAAGTAGCTTTTATAACTTGATTATTTATTCAATTGCTTTTCCATTTTTTTTTTTAAGGGCAGAAGATATAGCATAGAATTTGATAACAGAAGCAGCCAAAGGGATACAGATTTTTTTTTTTAGGTGTTAACCAGTGAACTGAACTTCCAGTTTCAATGTTCACATTTAGAAGGTTTAGCATAGACAGCACACTTATTTGCTTTGGAAATTAAGCAAAAAAGTATTCAAGTCTAGGAATAAAGTCTTACTAAATATCACAACACCCCAGGCAATGAGAAAACACTGTTGTTCTTGGGCAAAATAGAATTACAAGCAAATAGAACTAGAGATTACAATACTAAGTTGTTGTGGGGGGGTGTTATTTGCATTTTTGGTTTTTTTTTTTTTTTTTGGTTGTCAGATAAATTACGAGAGCCCAGAAATAATTCTGTTTCACCATCTTGAAGTTTAGAAGATGAGCTATGAAGTCAGATTTATTTCTGCATTTCTACTTATACTCTATGAAAGCATCTCTGACATCTTGTGCCCAAGGGCAGAGCTCTAAGGAGTATTTTCCATGGAAGTCGAGTCATCAGAGAGTCAAAATTTGGAATCACTCCCAGTTCTTCGGAAGTAAAGTTAATTAATCTGGAAGCACATCATTTGTGTCTAAGAAATTCAAGAGAAATGTAATTAGTTCAGCAATTAGCTTTAACTTTTCAGAAACATTTCTCAAAAAATAGGCATTAAAATCTTACCCTTTCTCCTAGTAACCATATTTTTAACTGTTTATTATGGCTGCTTGTTAAACATGCTGTCTCATTGGTTTATCTTGTGGTAGAGGGAGCAATCTATTATTGGCTGTTTCTGTGCAATCAAGGTCTGCTTTATCTACGTTCTCTATTGTGACTTACTGTTTGTTCTTAATGAGCATACGATGGGGATGTACAATGAAAGTTGTTTAGCATGTTGAGTGGAAAAGGGTTATTTGTGCTTCCTTGAAAGTTATTTTTAGATCTGCTGTGCAGTGCTTAGTTGCTCAGTCATGTCCAACTCTTTCCGACCCCGTGGATGGTAGCCCACCAGGCTCCTCTGTCCATGGGGATTCTCCAGGCAAGAATACTGGAGTGGGTAGCCTATCCCTTCCCCAGGGGATCTTCCCAACCCAGGAATCGAGCTGGGGTCTAACACTCCCTCTACTTTTCTTCTAACTAGAGTCTTAGATTCACCCATATATTTCGCTATAATGATTTTGACAAAAGAACTAAAAGTTGTTCCGGAAATAGGACTTAAATTATCTTAAGTATAAATGTTTTGAGTCCTATGGCTTTTTACTAAGTTAGAAAATGTAGAGTGATTTCTAGGCCAGGCATTATGCTATTGAACACATTCTAAATCTAGATGACTGTTTAACCTGTTTGGTCAGATAAATTAATACCAGCCATAAATGTTTTTAATTAGCCTTTTAATCTTTTCTGTATTCACAGAATCATGGTATTTCATAGCTTCAGTGTTACCTACTTTTTAAAAACAACATATGCAATCACAAGTGAACAAGGAATTAAACAGGATTTGTGTTCTTATTATTTCAAAATTGCTAAGAAGAAAAGTATACAAGTCGATGATTACAACTAATGATATGTTTATAATCTGTTCACTGTCTTTTTACAAAGTGAAGTGACTTTCCCCACCAAAGTGTCTATCCCAGTGTTTTAAAAATGGAATTTGAAATGTATCTAGCCCTTTTCAAATTTTGTTGCTTAATGTTTCCTAATTTATATCTTTGGCTCATAAATTATCCTTGTTGTTTATGTAATTTTAGTGAAATGTATTAGATAGTGTGCACATTTTCTTAGAGTGTTTTAAGAATCAGTCTAGAAATTACCATGTTTGCCAAGGCAAGCCTAGAGTTCCCAGTGTCCAAGGCAGTAGGGTTCCCGAGTGGCCACATCAGGAACGTTCCATCAGCCCCAGTCTCTGTTGCCTCCTCTTGTTTCATGTGAAATTTGCAATCCCTGAGCTGCAGAAAAGACACTTCATTGAAAACCTAGTCGTAGTTTTTTATCGTTTTATTTTGGGTTATTACGTTCATCATTTTCTATGAACCTGAATCCTCTAGACCCTCCTAGCCTGTTACTCTTTCCCAAATAAATAGCAAATTGAGTTAAGAAGGAACCTAAAAATGGGCAGTGTCAAGTCTAATGCTAAAGGTCAGTTTACTCTAAATGGATACCTTAGGATAAAAGCAGAAGTTCAACATTTATCCATTTAACACACTGGGCACATACTGTGTGCTGGGCCTCATTCCAGCTGCTTGATATTGAAAGAAATGAAGATAATAAACAACAGATAATAGAAGGGATTAAACAACCTACTTTACTACAATCTATTAGTAATCTCACTAATAGATTTTAGATTAGATTCTTTTAAGTTAAGGCAGATATACTTTAATGACTGTGAATAGAATAATGGGACCATCAGATTGTAGCTTTAAAACTATATATTGAAATATACTTGATTTACCGTGTTGTGTTGGTTTCACGTGTACAGCAAAATGATTAAGTAATGTGTGTATGTATTTTACAGTACTGTTCATTATAGATTTTTACAAGAGTTGAAGCTAAAACTCCAATACTTTGGCCAGCTGATGCGAAGAGCTGACTCCTTTGAAAAGACCCTGATGCTGGGAAAGATTGAGGGCAGGAGGAGAAGGGGACAACAGAGGATGAGATGGGTGTATGGCATCACCGACTCAATGGACATAAGTTTGGGTAAACTCCAGGAGCTGGTGATGGACAGGGAGGCCTGGCATGCTGTGGTTCATGGTGTTGCAAAAAGTCAGACACGATTGAGCGATTGAACTGAACTGAGTATAGTTCCCTTTGCTATATAGTTGGTATTTGTTTGTTATCTATTTTATATATAGTAATGTGTATATTTTAATCCCAAACTCCGAATTTATCTTCCCTAATTCCTCTTTGGTAACTATTTATTTTCTATGTCTGTCAGTCTAAAATACGCATGCCACCCAAACACACATCCTTTTTTGGGCTATTACTGTCAAAATAACTGATTAGTTTTACTTTTTAAAATGTTCAGTAGCAGTCATGGTACCATTGTAACATACTTTAACTGAAAATTGATATTCTATTTCCAGAAAAAAAAGAAAAGGCTGAATTATAAAAATTAAACTCAAAACTCTTCCCTCTATCTTGCTATGCCTGCAGGCATAACAAGAGAAGAAATCAAAATCATTGTATTTTTGTTTCCAGAATGATACTACTTTTTACATAATCATATTGCTTCAGGGTACTCTCTAGCAATAATTTTTACTTTTCCATATTAAATTTTAAAGGTAAACTTTTGAAAGATGAGATGATTGTTTTTTTTAATCTTTTATCTGTTCTTCAAAAATTTAATTTGCTCAGTAAGCCAAGAGGAAAAGGATTTTGAAAGCCTAGAAAAAAACAAAGTAAAATCTCTGGGCATCCAGTATATTTTATGTAGGATTATTTTCTAATGTTCTATGAAAACAGGCAAATCAATACAAAGTAAATATGCTTTCTTTATTTCTAGGGATTTTGATTATATATCAAATCTAGTTGGTCTGCTAACGTTAAGTAGACTCTTGAGGTACATATAAATTTATTTTAAACAAATAATTCAAGAGGCATCAAGCTTTTATTTTTTATGTAGTTACAGTGCCTAGTTGGTCATTTCTTTAACATTTTGTTAGCTCTATTCTTTTCCTTCAAGTCACATAAATCACAAGCATATATATGTATATTTAGATAGCAGTTATTATGGATAATTGTTGCTATTATTGAAAAAAAAAAACAGCCTTTGTTGAATACTTACTGTGGAAATTGTGTATATATTATCTCATTTAGTCCATACAGTAACCCTACATGGCCTGTAGTATTACTGTCTCCAGCTAATAGGTGAATGATTATAAAAATGAGTCAAGGTCATGGTGATTGTTTTCCTTTATTAAAAATTCTATCTCCTGAACTATTTTATTCCTTTATTTCCCAAACTTTCTGATTCTGCATTCCTCATTTTATTAGACTCTTTAGCTTGATTTTATCTGTGTTCTTTAGTTTCTCTCCTAAGATCATATTGTCAGATCTGGGATAGTAAAAACATAGTGACAAGGAGTTTAGTGCATGCTCAGATGCTCAGTAACGTCTGACTCTTTGTGACTCCACGGACAGTAGCCTGGCAGGCTCCTCTGTCCAGTGGGATTCTCCCGGCAAGAATGCTGAAGTTGGTTGCCATTTCCTCCTCCAGGAGATCTTCCTGACCAAGGGATCGAACCTGAGTCTCTTATGTCTCCTGCATTGGCAGGCGGATTCCTTACCACTAGCACTATCTGGGAGAAGGAAATGGCAGCCCATTCCAGTATTCTTGCCTGGGGAATCCCAGGGACAGAGGAACGTGGTGGGCTGCTGTCTGTAGGGCTGCCCAGAATCGGGCACGACTGAAGGATTTAGCATGCAGACATGCATTAGAAAAGGAAATGACAACCTACTCCAGTATTCTTGCATGGAGAATCCCAGGGCCAGAGGTGCCTGGTGGGCTGCCATCTATGGGATCGCACAGAGTTGGACACGACTGAAGCGACTTAGCAGCAGCAGCAGCACTACCTGGGAAGACAAGGAGTTTGGACATAGGTAAAAGTGGAGACAAAAGTCACAAGGAAACAGACTCCAGAGTTGCGCTGGACCAGGTCAACTGCTAGAACAACTAGTAGTTTAGAAATCTTATGTTGCTTTCACAGATCAGGTAGCAGACAGTCTGGTTCAGAAGTTCAATACCTGGCAGAGAGCTGGACACAGAATAGGCCTTCTCTAAACCTTTGAGATCAGTAAGTAAGTGAACAAAAGAAAATCAGCTAAGACCATCAGGTCTCAAATTAGTTGAAATTCAGGTTCAAGAAGGCATCATTAGTTTTTAACTACTTACTACAGGCCAGTTACTGTACTGAGAAACTATGTGTATTAAATTCCATTTTATAAAAGTGTCCATCTTCCAAGTATGTCACTAGCCAAGAAACCAGATGTCCAGATTTCGGTAGGAAAGCCAAATGCTGTCCTTAACACATAGCAGCGATGGAGTTGGGAAGCTGGGAGTGATGCTGTCCCCATTATTCCTCAGTGCTTTGTTTATCTGTAGGAACTTGGCCAGCTGACCCAGGAAACAGTAGAAAACTGCATGGTTTCCAGAGCCTAGGAGCAGAGATTCTAATGGTCAGTGTTTCAGGTTCTTACTGCTCTTGGGTCAGGGCCCAAGGTCTCAGGTCTTATGAGCAGACAGGGCAGATAAAGGCCAACATATCGTGAGTGAGTATTACAGTTATGAGTAAGTTGGAGACACAGAATCATGCTCCCTGACTAACTCATGGGCAGGCGTCCTAGTCTTTAGGGGCTCTTAGAAACAAGGAGAGCCAGGAGTTATAGTAAAACTCAAAGGGCTAGCAGCAAGGACTTTGATCTTATTTCCCCCTCTTACACCATCACCTGTCCAGTTTTTGGCAAATGACGTTTCTTGGCCTCAGTTTACTGGTTTTCTCATCTGTAAAGTAGGAATGCTGAACATCAGGCTATGAGCCAGAAGCCATGTGAATGGGTTTCATAAATAGAAGACAGGCTATATGATGTCTCTAATTCCACATCCTAGTGAGAAGCAGCTAACCCTCCAAATACTCAGGTTAATGTGACTTACTCTGACCCTATTTTGCATCATGATGGCCAGTTATAACCACTCATTTATCCATTGCTCATAAATCTGAATCCAGTGAACTAAGACAGCTTTTGAAATCCCTAATTCTTGGAGTGATTGATCTGATGGTTTGAGTGGATTTGACTGTGGTGCAGGGAAGGAAAGGTGATGATAGAGAAGTTAATGTTTCCTGGACATGTTAAAAAATTTACGTCATGACTAAACATACCTTAACCCACCAGTAAGATGGCATGAACTTTTCAGTCTCCATGTCTTACTGTTCAGTTCAGTCACTCAGTTGTGTCCACCTCTGCAACCCCATGGACCACAGCACGCCAGGCTTCCCTGTCCAACACCAGCTCCCGGAGCTTGCTCAAGCTCATGTTCACTGAGTCAGTGATGCCATCCAACCATCTCATCTTCTGTTTTCCCCTTCTCCTCCTGCCCCCATCCCTCCCAGCATCAGGGTCTTTTCCAAGGAGTCAGTTCTCTGCATCAGGTAGCCAAAATATTGGAGTTTCAGCTTCAGCATCAGTCCTTCCAATGAATACTCAGGACTGATTTCCTTTAGAATGGACTGGTTGGATCTCATTGCAGTTGAAGGGACTCTCAAGAGTCTTCTCCAACACTGCAGTTCAAAGGCATCAATTCTTTGTTGCTCAGCTTCTTTATGATCCAACTCTCACATCCATACGTGACTACTGGAAAAAACATAGCTCTGACTAGACAGACCTTTGTTGCCAAATAATCTGTCTGATTTTTAATATGCTGCCTAGGTTTGTCATAGCTTTTTTTTTTTTTTTTTTTTTTTACTGTTTTGCTGTTAGAGGTGGGGAAAAAAAAACTTGTTGAAAGTAAGTAGATTAGAGGACAGGGAAGCCTGGTGCGTTGCCATCCATGGATTCACAAAAAGTGGGGCATGACTGGGTGACTAAACAGCAACAGATTGGAGGCAAGTGCTGTTACTTAGTCATTACCTAGACATTTTGCATTTAAAATATATGATTGACTTACTAAACTCACATATACCATAGCGTGCTACAGGCAGCTGTGAATTCTCTTCTATTTTTAACTGAGTGTCAGCTCAAGGACACAGCACTTCCTTTCAGAGAAACTGTTCTGTAGCTACTCATCATGGGAAGCCCACCAGCAGACTCTGGGGCTGTGTCCTTCTAGGAAGGAAACCTTTGGTATCTTCCTAGCCAGGAACCTTGCCCCTGACGCATTAGCTCTTGGGCATGCCTTCTGCGAGCCTGCTCAAGGACTGGTTGTGTGTATTTGTCAGAGAAGAGATAATAGGCCCCCATAGGAATGAAAGCCACGACAGGGGCTTCTCAAGTGAAGCTGTCAGAAATTGCTTCCAGGGTCAGACCTATAGTCGAGGCAGCCCCCAAACTCAGCGGCTGAAAGAAATGTAGAAGTAGCTTCCACAGGAAGCTCATATCCATGCCCTTGAAGTTAGGCGGACAGTGGCGGGTCCTTCTCCAGATGACTTTGGTTTCCTTATCACTCTGCATGGAGCTCTTCTCCATGAAGGGGTTCAACCATCCCCATCTGTTCTCAGCTCTCTCTTCTCCCCAACTCCACTGCTCTCCAGCTCCTGATCTCTCTCCTTTAGCCATTCCCAAGCTCTATTCATCTTTTCTCCTCATGCCAACTTTTTGTTTCCACCCACAGCATCCCTGACAAAGTATGGCAGTTCCAATAGTTTGATCCAAATGAGAAGTAAGGCTAAAGAGGCTAAGAAAGTAGATTTCCTCTATTGCTTTTCCCCTGTGATTTCTACATTCAGAGAAGGAAGGTTTTCTGTTTGTGTTGGCTTTATAAGGTTTTGAAATGCTGGGGGTTTTATAATTTTGTTTCTTTTTTTGGTTTTGGCTATGCTGGGTCTGTGTGGCTCCACAGGCTTTTCTCTAGTTGCAGCAAACAGGGGCTACCCTCCAGTTGCGGTGTGCGAGCGTCTCATCGTGGTGGTTTCTCCTGCTGCGGAACATAGGCTCTAGGGCACATGGACTCAGTAGATGTGGCTCCCGGGCTCTTGAATACGTCTCAATAGTTGTGGCAGATGGGCTTGGTTGCTCTGCAGTGTATGGGATCTTCCCAGACCACGGATCGAACCTGTGTCTCCTGCACTGGCCGGCAGATTCTATACCACTGAGCCAGCACTGAAGCCTTTGAAATGCTGTTTTAGTGAAGGACTTGCTCAATGGCTTATTTTGTTGGAGAGGGTGTGGTCATGATGTTTACAAAGAAACCACACACAGGCTTTGGAATCAATAGTTGCAGGTTTATTTCCCAGTCTTTCTGGAATTTAGTAATGTGGACAAAAGCAAAGACCCATGAACCACTCTGAGCCTCAGTTATTTGTAAAATGTGAGTTAATCACCTGTCCCTCAGAGACTTGTTGTGACTGGAGAAAACATATGTAAACCCTCAGTAGTAGGATTTGTTAAAGAGTCATATCCGTAATCTGCCCAAATGGTTGTAAGGATAGTGACTAAAAATGATGTTAGAACCTAAAATCTCATGAGAGCTGGCTTTAATGATGAGGAGTGGGGATCATGATCATTCATCTCAGGAGAACAAGAATCATTTAATGATTTGAGTCCATGTTACAAAGTCACCTGCGTGTCATAAACAGTTCAATTATTATTATGTAATATACATGTGTGTGCACGTATATGTGTGTGAAAAAAATGCACATGGGCTTTCCTGGTGGCTCAGAGGGTAAAGAATCTGCCTGCAATGCAGGAGACCTGGATTTGATCCCTGGGTCAAGAAGATCCCTGTCTTCTGTTTATGAAGACATTTTAAGAGTAGGAACTTACGATAATAGGTTATTCTTTTGATAGTGACTGGACTGCAAGGAGATCCAACCAGTCCATTCTGAAGGAGATCAGCCCTGGGATTTCTTTGGAAGGAATGATGCTAAAGCTGAAACTCCAGTACTTTGGCCACCTCATGTGAAGAGCTGACTCATTGGAAAAGACTCTGATGTTGGGAGAGATTGGGGGCAGGAGGAGAAGGGGACGACAGAGGATGAGATGGCTGGATGGCAAACCTGACTCGATGGACGTTAGTCTGAGTGAACTCCAAGAGTTGGTGATGGACAGGGAGGCCTGGCATGCTCCAATTCATGGGGTCGCAAAGAATCGGACATGACTGAGCAACTGAACTGAAACAAAAATGAAGTGGCAATATCCAATATTAAAACTTAAAATTTTATTTTATTAGTGATAGATAATAGTGATCTTTGTATTCTTGGAAAATAGTTCTAAATGTACTTTGAAAGTCACATTATCAGCCTTGAGCAATAATTGATATGTAGAATATTGATTCAAGATTTCCTTCCTATAACTCTAAAACCTGCACCACACTTACCCAAGAGTCCCTTGGTACACAGATCAAGTATAACTGCTCTGTAACAAATTACATATAAATCAAGTGAAATTCTGGTTTTGAGTACCAGTTCTTCCTCTTCAAGCTCTTAATGTGGGTCTTAGCTTTAAGTTGATGCGTTATGTTTTATGTGTTTAGGTTGATTCATGCCCTCTTTTAATTTTCATGCTTTTCATGAGTATTTTGCCTTACACCTGATCCATCTTCATTATATGTGGGCTACATTTTTGTTTAGGGGAAGAAAAGGGTAGAGATAACATCATGTATATTCCAGCTTAAACCAACTGGCTACTCTGGAGAAAACAAACACTGAGTCAGTGCCTAATGGGGTGAATCTGAGAGGAAAGTGCTTTTAGTAAATTTGGGCTGTAGACGCATTTGAGTAACACTTCACTATCTTTGCTCTAAAGACACAGGCTAATGGATGGGCTAGAATAGCATTAATGAGATCACTCCATTAATTAGTTCTTTTTTTCTTGTTAAATATCCGAAAGAGAGAGACGGTCCACTTAACTAGGGAAAAAAAAGTTTTCATTTTAGTGCAGTAGAAGCACGATGCAGATTTTCTTTCTAATTTAATTTCTAACCATTAAGAGTCAATTCTATAAATGACCCACTGAAGCACTTGGAGAGATTAGAGAAGTACAAGCCCAATGTCGTTTGAATTTGGCTGGCTAGACACCATGATGTTATATAGCATGATTCGAATTTATCATCATATTTTTATGAAGCCACCAAGATGAAGCCCAGTGACTTTCATGAACCATTAAAAAGAAGGCCTTCAAATGGGGTATGAAAATCAGTTTAATCTCTGGTCACTGTTATCGTTAAGGGTCACATGGGCCAGGCCCTCCAGTCACGATGGTTTGAACTTTTGTTCAGATAGTCAATTTCACTCTCAGAAATCAGAGGGAAAAAAAAGAAAAGGTTGTTTGCAGTCTGTGGGCCAAAGGAACAGGATTATAGCTCTAATGAGCCAAATCTGTGCAAATGAGAAAATAACAATCTCATAATTACAACTTCCTTTTTAGACTAAATGTTGGCCATGAGTTTTCAAAAGAAAAATCATTTCATTATTTGGTTAAAAGAATATATGTCAGTGAATACCAAAGAGCTTGCTGGAAAGGAGGAATTAAAATGACTTTAGCTTGTTTTCACAGATGTGTACATTGTTGGAATCTTATGCTGATGTTGCAGTCAGAACAATGATTGTTCTTTTCTCTGCCTTTTCGATACTAGGGACAGATACCATTGTCTATTCTAGTAGAATGTGATGTTTACTGCACAAAGCAAAGTATGTTTATTCTTTCTAAAGTTTGCCCCATAGAAAGCAGGACTAGCACACCCATTTCACAGATGGAGAAAAAGCACTTGCTGCAGGTTTAAGTGAATTCTCAAACTGAAATTAGAATTCAGAACCGTCAGCTTCCGTATCCATTAGGAAGACCACTGTAACCAGCACTGGTGGTGGGCAGCACAAAGGGGAGGTGGAAATGCATTGTTAATCATGTTTACGAGCATATTTTATTTGAAACTCAACACTCAGAGAAGCATGTGTACCCATGGTTATGGTTGGGTCTTAGACCCAACCATATAAAGTGGCAAAGTGCGTATAAAGTGGCAAAGAATCAAAAATTCTTCCAGGGTTTCTGGGCTCTTGCTTCTCATCTCTCCAGGCCCACTGAGGTCAGCTGAGTTCCTATTCCTTTAAAACTCGACCTTTCTAAGACTTGAGCCAAAGAAACTTCAGAAATTAGTTGGTGGTTCATAGCCAGTTGGAAAACTCTGCTGGAGAGGGCAGTGCCAGAGAGGGGTTCGAACTGAAAAAAAACCAGGGTGGAATTGGGCCATTCTGTGGGGGGCCTGTGGAAGGTCACCTCAAAGCAGAGGAGGGCTCAGGCGAGGGTGCCTGTGAGGAGGCCCCTGGAATCAGGGCATCAAGGTTCACTCACTTCCCAGCGGGGTGCGGGGAGCTGAAGTTCAAAAGCCAGGAACTTGGGATAATTATCTTCCTTTCCATTCTCAAAAGAGCGTCACCTTCCTTTGTCCTGATTTAATCACTGCAGTGAGCTAGTAAGACTGTCTGTCACACACAGTGTCATCTTTCACATTTCAGAGATGTTGACAACTTCCCCAGAGTGGTGATATACCTTCTCCCATGGTTGTAAAACTAGCATTGTGAGGACTTGACTTCCTGTTCCTTTTGCTGGGCCTTTTCTGGAAGACTCATTAGAGACTGATCCAAATGCTTAACTGTTTGGTAGAAGGAACAGGAGGCCCATCCCTGTCATTGTTTTACGTGATCTTATGGTCAACAAGATTGATTGTTGCACATGTCCAGGAGGTGGAATAACATAAAAATTCCAAGGCAAAGGTTTGGTCATGCCAACAGTTGTTCCTGAGGTAGATAAGTGTTAATGCAGCAATCTGGTGATTATATATCATTGTAAGAGGGGTTAACTTCTCCTGGAGAGAGGCCTTTCATCACGTATAAGAGCTCAGTGTTCAGTTCAGTTCAGTCACTCAGCCGTGTCCCAACTTTGTGACCCCATGAACCACAGCACACCAGGCCTCCCTGTCATCACCAACTCCTGGAGTCCACTCAAACCCATGTCCATTGAGTTGGTGATGCCATCCAACCATCTCATCCTCTGTCATCCCCTTCGCCTCCTGCCCTCAGTGATTATATGACACTTAAATCTTCACCACTCTTTATCAGGTGTTTGGTCTCCTCTGATCACTTCAAGTCCAAAGTATAGATTATTTAAAAAATGAACTTTTATGTTTATATGGAAGAACTAGTGAAAGAAGCCCTTTGGAAAATTTCCATCTTATCCCAGATAAATGGATAGCCTGCTTGTGAGGTATTGGGTTGGCCAAAAAAGTTCATTTTTTTGAACTGTGGTATTCAAATCTGACAATTTGGAATCAGTGGCATGCAGGCTTTTTAATTCCTGGAAAAAAAAAAAAAATGACCTCCCAGCTTCCCAAAAATCCTACCCCAAGCTATCTCCCCAATAAGCACATAGTTTTAATATAAAGAGAATCAATAAAATAATTGTCTTAGTCTTCAAGGGTCAAGTTTCCCTGCAAGATCTCCTCTTCTAGCATTTGCTAAATATGCCCTGCTCTCCATCTCATAGTAAAGAGTGTACAGAAGGGTGAGATAAAAGCATCTCACGCTTTCAGCATAAAGGTACCATACCTTCACTATATGCACAGTAGTTATCCCAGCCTTGACAACGGTGCCACAATGTGAAAAATACAGAAGCATCAATCAACAGACGTATAGACCTGCTTGTCATGGAGGAGCATAGGATGGAATATTTTCAGTTCTCTCTCCACTCCTTAATTCAACCTGGATTAAACTTTTGGCATTTAAAACCCTCTGGCCCTGTGAAAATTACAAGCTATGAAGGGTGAATCAACCTCACGGACACAAGAGCTATCATCTATTAAATGAGTTACCAAATCAAGATATATTGTATCTATGGAAGCCTATTGATTCGCCAGCAGGGGAATAGACAGTCAACATAGTGAATGGGGCTATCTTGGCATGGCTTGCTCTTTCAAGACTCTATTGTTATCTCCTGGGTATACAGCAGTCAAAGTTAGTAACATAGTAGGTGGCGTAAGTAGGTTAGCATGTGCTTGATGGATGGTATTGATGTAAGCGATGAGTTTGGAGGAGGAGAGAAGGAAAGGTTTTCCAGTAGATTATGAATATCTGCTCATGAGTGACTGCCTCTCAGTTCAAAATCCTATGACAGCAAATTAATGAAGCAAAGCCTTTTTCATATAGGATATTTTAGAAAGAAAATCCATGAAAGAATTTGATCTAAAATTGCTTTTTAATTTCTCTTCTTTCTCACCAAGGCTTCATTCTACTTTCTCTGTTCCCGTGATCAAAATCAATGAGTACCACACTTATATTTTCTTTCTCTGTCGGCAAAAACTCACATTTTAGTGGCTGAGAGATAGAAAGGAGGTCCTTACAGACATCCCTGGGCTTAAAATCCTTATCATGGATTTAATTAAACTGGCTACCATTTTCTCAATGGATCAGGATGCAAATACACTCTGGTGGAATGAGATTCAAAATACAAATAAAGTTGAGCAATATTCAATGAGATAAGTGAGATTGTATCTTCTTTTAAATCAATTTCTATTAATGACAAGAAAATAAGAACTATCTTTGTGGTTTAAAAAAAAAAAACCATGGAGGTCCACTTTACTTGTTTAAAAGCCAAATTTTAGATGACAAAACAATTAAGCCATGAGATCTCTTTATAATCAAATCTGATCAGGGTCAATATTAGTATATTTTAGGTATTTAAGTATGAAAAATATTTTGAGCTTGTAATCTATTTCTCATGTACCATTCTTTATTCTCAGTGCTCTTTGTGTAAGACATGATGAATTTGTTTTGACTAAAAGTTTGCAGATTTAATTTTTTTATCTAGTACATGACCCTGACTGTCCCTATGGATTCTCATAGGTGCCACACATGTCATTTAATTCTTAACAACAACAAAACTACTTTGGTTTTTTTGCATCTTTTTTTTTCTGGGGGGAAAAAAAAGTCTACTTGCTATTCTTCTCTACCAGGATCCATTAAAAAATTCCCTTTAAAGCATTAAAAAATTCGCTTAGCAAAGTCATTACCTCAACTTGGCCATCAGCGCAGCAGTGAATGTAATTTGTTTTAGATTTTACTAAGGAAAATTCGGCCTCATTACAATCTGTCCATCCTCTGATAGAGATGATATAAACATCAACATAATGTCCATTGTGCACACATAAAACACTAGGAAATATATGCAAAAAACATAATAGTGGGGATCCAAAGAGAACCACAGTCTCAAATATCAAGTCAGCTGTTGATAAAACAAAACAAAACAAAAAAAATACACAAATAAATTTGCAGCCAGGATGCTGTGATCTAAAATATGCGTGTTGAGAATGGTGCTGAAGGGACCACTGTTTATGAGGAGCTAGAAGTAAAGCATTCATACAGTGCTGTGGTGCTCAACCCTTACAATGCCTTGCAGGCTTCTGTATATTTCAGAGTTGCAGTGCTGTGCCGTTGATACCGGGTTTTTCACAGAGAAACGAGGTAAGCCGTATCAGAGCTGATCACAGTGTCTTCTGAAGCCTTTCCTCTTTAAATTGAAGCCAAAGGCAAGGAACTTAGGCTGCCCCACAGAAGTTAGGCGGTGCCCAATCCTCTGCAGTCATCCCTCATGTAGGATCCGCATTTTCAGTTTGCTGTATTGCAACCCTGGTCCAGGGATGAAGAAGTCATAGCCCATAATGGCTGATTTGAAATATCCTTAGACCATGTGGGTGAGAGTGATGAACAAATTAAAGTGAAAAGAATGTGTTTCCATCCTTTTATTTTCCTTCCACTCATACTGTGCTTCTCAGAGAAGGCAATGGCACCCCACTTCAGTACTCTGGCCTGGAAAATCCCATGGACGGAGGAGCCTGGTGGGCTGCAGTCCATGAGGTTTCGAAGAGTTGGACACGACTGAGTGACTTCACTTTCACTTTTCCCTTTCATGCCTTGGGAAGGAAATGGCAACCCACTCCAGTGTTCTTGCCTGGAGAATCCCAGGGGCGGCAGAATCTGGTGGGCTGCCGCCTATGGGGTCGCACAGAGTCAGACACGACTGAAGCGACTCGGCAGCAGCATACTGTGTTTCTAGATGAACCTGGCAACCTATTGTTTCCTTCTCTTTTTTTTTTTTTTTTTTTACATTTTTATGCTTTTTATTCGTTATTTTTAAAATTTTATTGGAATCTAGTTGGTTTTACAATGTTAATTTCTACTGTACAGCAGTGATTCATTTATACGCATGTGTTCTTTTTCATATTCTTTTCTATTGGATTTTATCACAGGATTATTGAATGTGTTTCCTTGTGCTGCACAATAGGACTCTGTTGTTTATCCATCCTATTGTTTCTTGATCTGATATTCTTAGTAGCTTTTCTCAGATCCATTTTGCCACTAGTTGATATTTCTTTTCTCAGTGGGAAATGTCATCTTGAGTTGCATTGCCAATTTACTAGGGTTTATCTTTAATAACCAGTTTTATCACATTTGGGGTATGAAAACATAAATTCTTAATGAGTACATTATTCAACTATTATGCTATTAAGAAAGTCTTTTGTGGGAGGTTAGAGTTTATAAAAAGCAGTTAGATGTATTTTTTCAAGCAGCTTTCACCAAGCTTTATGGTGGCAATTTCCATATCCTAGGCCTTTCATCGCTAGGGTTAATTCTATGTTTTAATGGCCAACAGGAATGGTCTGGATCAGTGTGCCTCAAATTTTAATGTGCTTATGAATCCCCTGGGGATCTTTATAACTGCGGATTCTGAATCAGTAGTCCAGAGTGAGGTCCATGAGTCCATTCCCAGTGGGCCCTGTAATGGGAATGTGGGAAAAATGATGCCATTAGAAATTCAGGGCTTCCATCCATCCTCTTTAGAATTGCCCCTGGCTTTTGCTCTGGGGCTACCCCTTCAATTCTCAGAGGTTTATTTTCTCTTATTTCAGACTGTCCATCTTCCTAGAGCATCTTTGCCAGTTCTGCAAAAACACATGATGCCCAGTGACGTTTTAATATTAGATAAAAATAATGAATATATTTTAGTGTGATCACATCTGTAATAGCATGGGACATGCTTATACCAAAAATGTATTTTTACTTATTTAAACTACAAATTTAACTTGGATGCATACTGTATTTGATCTGGCTTAACCTACTCTTGAAACTAGTGCCATGATGTGTTCTGAGTCGACTTCAGCACTGTTGACTTTGGGGCCATATAATTTTGTATTGTGGGGGATTGAGGGATGTTTAACAGCACCCTTAGTTTTAACCTACTAAATGCCTGTAGCATGTGGTTGCCACAGTGGTCAGTGAGGAGATGGGAGATACCTGTGGACATTGCCAATGTCCCTTGGAGGGAATCCTATGCCCAGTTGAGATCCACTGGTCTCAAGGAAGAGACTTTATGTGTGTATATGTATATGTGTGTGTGTGTGTGTGTGTGTGTACGCACTTGTGTGTGTTTCTGGATGTTTAAGGAGCCAAAACTTCAGGAAAGATTTGGTCATCTATCTTTCTCAGTGTAACAGGATGTATAATGAACATTTCTAAGGTAAAGTCAGTGAAAGTTCTGAAGAATTTAGAGACAAATACTGTTTTCCGTTTATCTACCTGTGTGTCTGTTTGCTCATTCCCTGTCACCCCAACACATCCCCAGTTTAGCATTTAAAAGCAATATTAATCATAACGCTAATTATACACATAGTGTCCTGAGTATTCTACTCTGCATCTACAGCCATGGATCAGTCATCCTAAGTGTCTGTGGGGTTAAACTAACACTCTCTTCCCCAGCCTTCATGATCTTGCACTGGCTCCCTTCTCCCCCTACAATCCCTCTCTCCTTTGGTTTCCACTGCCATCTCTTACCTATTCCATTCTGCAATACAAACCAAACATAAGCCCCTCACTGACTGGGGTATTATGATCCTGTGCTTTCCCCCTACTGCCCTCCTTCTGCCTTGCTGCATAGCCATCCTTTAAAGAAGTCTATATATTAGATATCTGTTGCTTGTTGTTCAGTCAGTCAGTTGTGTCTGACTCTTTCGCAACCTCGTGGACTGCAGCCCACCAGACTCCTCTGTCCATGGGATTTCCCAGGCAAGAGTACTGGAGTGGGTTGCCATTTCCTTCTTCAGGGGATCTTCACGATCCAGGGATCAAACCCTTGTCTCCCACAGCTTCTGCAGTAGCAGGCAGATTCTTTAACATTGAGCCACCAGGAAAGCCCACAGTGGAATATTACTTAGCCACAAAAAATAATGTTGTACCATTTGCAACAATATTGATTGACTTGTAAGGTGTTATGGTAAGTGAAATAAGTCAAAGAGATAGAAAAATACTGTGTGATATCACTTATAAGTGAAAGTAAAAGTCACTCACTCATGCCCAGCTCTTTGAGACACCATGGACGGTAGCCCACCAGGCTCTACGTCTGTGGAATTCTCCAGGCAAGAACACTGGACTGGGTAGGCATTCCCTTCTCCAGGGGATCTTCCTGACCCAAGATATGTGGAATCTACAATGTACAACAAACTGGTGAATGAACCAAAAAAGAAGCAGATTCACAGATACAGAGGATTTAGTGGTTACTGGTAGAGAGAGGGAAGAAGGAAAGGGCAATATAGGAGTGAGGAGTAACAGGTACAAACTGTTATGTACACAGTAAGCTACAAGGATAATAGTGTACAATACAGGGCATATAGCCACTATTTTATAGTGACTATAAATGGAGTATACCTTTAAAAATTGTGAATCACTATTGTACACCTGCAACTGACACAGCATTGTACATCAACTCTGAAGGTGAAGTCACTCAGTCATGTCCTACTCTTTGCAACCCCATGGACTGTAACCTACTAGGCTATTCCGTCCATGGGATTCTCCAGGCAAGAATACTAGAGTGGATTTCCATTTCCTTCTCCAGGGGATCTTCCCGACCCAGGGATGAAACCCAGGTCTCCTACATTGGAGGCAGATGCTTTAACCTCTGAGCCACCAAGGAAGCCATACATCAACTCTACTCAATTAAAAAAAAAAAAACAAAAAAAAAACCCTAAACTAAACAGAACAAAACAAAGTAGTCTATAAAATTTGCTTCTTCAAAACCTATTCTTATGCTCTGAGTCTGAAAGAATCACCCTGTCTTCTGGCACTTTAGAATCTGTTTCTTTCTTTTGTAGCACACTTTCTACTTTGGATTAGAAGCGTTTATGGACTTTATCTCTCTTACACACCTGGAATGACCTTTAAAGTGGGTTTTGGAGCTGATTCATTGTTACATCCCCATAGACCATCCGTGTGCCTTCCTCCTGGTGCCCACCGTAGAGCCTCTGCATATGTGTTTCTCTCTGGCTTGGCATGCTTTCTCAGACATAACCCCATGGCCATAGAGCCTCACATCATTGAGGTCTTTTTAAGGTAAGTCCCTTAATGACCTGCCAGATCCCAGCCCACATGCACTTAAACTCCTTTCCTTACATTCCTTTTTTCATGATAGTCATTCTCGTCTCTCATACTTCATTTTTATCAATTTATTTCCTAATTCCTCTTGTTTGGTTGCTAAGCTGTGCCCAACTTTTTGCAGTCCCATGGACTGAGGCACACTAGGCTTCCCTGTCCTTCACGGTCTCCCAGAATTTGCTCAAAATCATGTCCATCGAGTCAGTGATGCCATCCAACCATCTCATCCTCTGTCGTCCCCTTCTCCTCCTGCCTTCAGTCTTTCCCAGCATCAGGGTCTTTTCAAATGAGTCAGCTCTTTGCATCAGGTGTCCAAAGTATTGGAGCTTCAGCATCAGTCCTTCCAATGAATATTCAGAACTGATTCCCTTTAGGATGGACTGGTTGGATCTCCTAGCAGTCCAAGGGACTCTCAAGAGTCTCCTTTAGCACCACAGTTCAAAAGCATCAATTCTTTGGCACTCAGCCTTCTTTATGATCCAACTCTCACATCTGTACATGACTACTGGAAAAATTGATAGCTTTGACTATATGGACCTTGGTACACAGTATATAATTTCTTTTACGAGGGAAGAGTTCTTTCTTTCCCTTTTGATGTATTACTCTTAATTCCTGGAGTAGTTTTTGGAATATACTAGGTGCTCAGTAAACACTTGTTGAATAAATTAATAAATCACTGTGCCAAAATCCCTGAAAGTACTACCTCCAGAGGAGTTGGTCTTAAAAGTATTCAATACATGGGAATCTAAGTAGAAAAATATGAATAAATGTGTTAGCAATTTTATCTTTTGAACTTCTTACACATCCAGAAACAAACTCTTCATTTTCTAATCCTATCTTGCATTTGTTTTGCCCAGAAAGTTTAGGAAGAAAAGCTGAAATGCCATGTTGATTGCAATTTGGAGGGAATAGTACTGGAACTTCTTCCTTGCTTAAACTTCTCTAATACAAGATTCTGGAAATTCCACAATTCATGTTATAATAAATACTGTATTACTTATTATTTAGCTAAATAACTGTAGAAATATGAATAGACCAAAAAGAAAGTGGAAAAAAGCTGTTTCATAAAGCTTTTCTTTTACCTCCTTTATTGTCTTCATAACAGTTACACTGGAAGTGAGCACGTGCCCTCGGGGCTGTGTCTGCACGGAATGGTAAGGCACTAAGGGATCACTTTTTGTGCGATTGTTCACGTAGGTCAGATACGCCAGATGGGTAGTGTATTCTCCCAACCACATTGACTAACTGAGTGAAATTGGCTAGTTAATTTAGAACTCCTGAATCATCATTATCGTGGTCAAGGACTCAAATTCTGTTTTAACCTAAAGGACCAGATAATAAATGTTTCTGGATTTGCAGGTTACATAGTTTCTGCCACAACTAGTCAGCTCTTTCACTGTAGCTTGAAATCAGCCATAGACAATAGGTCCAGAAATGGACATCACCATCCATACAATTAAACTTAGTTTTTATGGATACTGATATTTGAATTTCATGTAATTTTCACATGTCATGACTTTTTTTTTTTTTTTTTTGCTTTTGTTCAATCCTTGTTAGCTTATGGGTCCTACAAAAGGTGGCAGACCAGATTTGGCCAGTGGACTTTTGGTTTGCTGACCTTTGCTATAGAGTTTTTGTTCCAAGCTGTTACTGTTGTCTCTGACTCTCTTGTGATCCCATGGACCGTAGCCCACCAGGCTCCTCCGTCCATGGATTTCCTAGGCAAGAGTACTGGAATGGGTTGCCATTTCCTTCTCCAGGTGATCTTCCTGACTCAGGGATTGAACCTGTGTCCCCTGCATTGCAGCCAAATTCTTCACCACTGGGCTGCCACGGAAGCCTCCCCAGCCCCCCACATATACACTGTAGGTTGTCCTAGTGCAACAGGAGGAGGACTAGCTTGTAATGGAGTTGCCTTGGCAAATATGGGAGATACTTCTTGTCAAAGAAAAGAAAAGCAAGGTTTTGAGTCAGTTTACAGCTGGTATTGCAAGCCTGATTCCTCATCTCCAATTAAGACCGTGTAGAGTTGGACACGACTCAGTGAGTTCACTTTCACTTTTCACTTTCATGCATTGGAGAAGGAAATGGAAACCCACTCCAGTGTTCTGGCCTGGAGAATCTCAGGGACGGCAGAGCCTGGTGGGCTGCCGTCTATGGCGTGGCACAGAGTTGGACACAACTGAAGCAACTTAGCAGCAGTAGCAGCAGAGTGCTCTTGCCTGGAAGATCCCATGGATGGAGTTGCCTGGTAGGCTGCAGTCTGTGGGGTCGCTGGGAGTCGGACACGACTGAGCGACTTCACTTTCACTTTTCACTTTCATGCATTAGAGAAGGAAATGGCAACCCACTCCAGTGTTCTTGCCTGGAGAGTCCCAGGGACGGGGAAGCCTGGTGGGCTGCCGTCTATGGGGTCGCACAGAGTTGGACACAACTGAAGCGACTTAGCAGCAGCAGATTGCTTGTATTTTTATCTAAATCTTGTTCTCACTCTGCAACATTTAGACTAATTAAGGTAGCTCATTTTTCCTTTCACTATCTCTTCTCTAAGCATTTTAGAAAAACTAAATGATTTTTTTTAAAGTTGGCTTTAGTATTTATTTGTAGAAATGGAGAGGTAAGCATTTATTTTCTACCCTTTGTGTTGCTTAGTACTTTACATTGTGTTTTCTCTACCCATGCCATTTTGACTCAAAGAGATAGCTCTAGCAAAAGGCATTTGTTCAGAGTTTAGTACTAGGAAGTTAAGATAAAAAACACTAATTGTATTAACATTTATTTTTAGACCTTGTTCATGATGATCATTTTCCTTCTCATTCATTAACAAGTATTTGAATAAATTGCTTGCAACTTGAATGCTTTTTATAATACAACCCTGGTGGATATCAGGTTATTTCTCCCAAGATATTTTAGGCAATTATCTCAACTTCCTGTGTTTATTTCCCCTCAAGAATGTCAAATGGTACATTTCTATAGTCTCATTGTATAGTTCATGCAGCTGTTATTGATCGTCATTCATGATTTTTCAGTCCAGCTTGTCTCAGAATTAGACACTTTACATCTTCTGTACCAGACCAAACCATCTGTGCTTAGAAGTGTTAGGTTTTCCAAGCAAGAGACCTTTCTGATGCTTCTCGTCTCTGAAGGTACACAGAGTACTTTTATCTGGCAGAGGGTGTCTGGTTTTAGCCTTTGAAAGGAAATCTGTTCAGATGCTGATAATTAATTTTCAATTGGTAAGATTAGTAGACCACTTAATAAATGAAGTGGATCTCTTCTACCCACTTTATATCGCAGAGGATTAAGATCTCTTGTCCCTTGTTTTAATCAGAGATTTAAGATGTTCCCCTCTAAATGCATTAGTGCAGAGCTCCCCTACTCCTCAACTTGCACTTCCTGTTTGAAAAGCTGATTAAATGGTTTCATTGCTGATTGGCTATAAGCCTATGCACCTTCCTGGCTATAAGCCATTAACACCCTGACCAGAAGTGCTGACAGGAAGATGAAGAGATTTACACCTGCTGATTTCTGTATTAACAACAAGGACAAAACAGTATGTGGTCCTGTCAGTGGATAATGCACTCTAAAGGTATATTTTCTTTATCCACAGGTGCGTTTTTCTCTGAAAATTAGCAGTTCAACTTGGTGGAATAATAAGGCATCTTTGATGATAAGTTTGAGTCATATTAAAAAAAAATCTGTATAATGGACAAGCTCCTGATTTATAAGGCTATTACGATTTCTCTAAATGATAAAACTGGAGTCAGTTTATTCTTTAAATCTAAGTTTTGATTGCTTGAAAAATTTAGTGGAGAGAAACAAGTATGAAAAGTGTGTTTTATAAAGGGAAAATAGTGATAAAACATAACAATGGTGAGAAAAATTGTGTTAATTGTCCAATTATTTAAGATAAAAGAAATTGTCAACAACAATTACTCCTTCTTAACAAGGGACAATGCACTATATTAATATGATCACTTTGCCCAATTAATTCTCGACTTGTTTAATAGTCAACTATACATCTTTGTAGGAATATGTATGAAGTAAATGTGTGTGTTTGTATACATAAATCCACTTGAAATGTAGAGTTATCTATGTATATATTTGCCTATAGTTGTACACATATAATAAGCATACAGACATACTCTCTATGTATCTGTATCTATATCGATTTACATATACACAAACATGTGTGAATGCTTATTAATCATGCACATGTATGCGTGTATAAATATCACAGATATAAGCATATACTCTGAGATATACAGAATCTCTAATATATAAAAATTGGAAAAAATATATTGAAGATGGGGTAAAATGTTAATTTTGTGTATTTGACACATGATTTCCATAAATTGAAATGATTAGATTTATTTCATCTCTAAGCTCTCTTTCAGCCTTAAATGATGAAACTAATATTTGTTTATCTTTGTATTCATTTGAGAATTCTGGAAACGATGATAACAATTAATGGAGGATAGAAAGATTATTGAAGGAATACAGATGAAAAATCCAGCTTTTAATAATTAATTGATCAATTACCATTAACCACATACTACTGCAAAGGAACCATGCTCGGTAGAAGAGACTGTAGAAATTGAAATATGATTCTTACTTTCAGAAAGCATATAGATTACTTTTAGAGAGGCGTGTAGAGTGACATCAAACCACCCTGTAAAGCAAGGATTTGATAAATGGAGTAAAGACTGCATAACCATGTCCCATATTTCAGAATCCAGAGAAGTCACGTTAAAAGTGCAGAGTGCACTGTAAATTGTTTTTGTCCAATTACTTTGCTTGCAAAATCTCTTGATAGTTTTAAAGATAGTCCAGCTCTTTAAGATCTAAGTTATTCCAAGTTATAGGTTCTAAATTGCAATTAATGAGACTTTTGCACAGATTGATGCCACCATTAAAATATTCTGAAATGGAAAAGATCTGCTATCAAAACTTTAAGATGAAATAAATCAACTGAAGCTAACTGTTTTAGAGTTTTCTTAACAGATGGCCCTTTGAGTAAAGGGGTAAAGCAGAAATAATCACTCCTCAGTGTGATCAGACATAAAACAAGGGTATTATTTGATGTTTTCCCTGTGTGAGACACTGAGCTGTGAATATTCACAAAATATCGAGAAATGTATGTATCCTTGAGCAATCTAAAATTTAACCAAATAGAAGAGATGCATGAAAATAAGATAATGATATCAATGACTGGTTGCGGATTGCCAAATGAGAGCCAGCAAAATATATATTTGATGGGATATCAGAGAAGCAAAGGGAAAATTGATTTGATTTGGATCTGAAAGCTTGAGTTGGATTCGGATACTTATGCATTCAGCAAGTGTGTATTGAGTGCCTACTAAGTACCAGACACCTAGGCTAGAACAGTAAACAAATCCAGACAAGGCTCAGCCCTCCAAAAGTGTGAAGAAGTAAAGAAATTAGGCAGAGAGCAGAGGGGTGGCAAAGCTGAGCAGTCAGGCGGGAAGTAGAAAGCCATGTTCAGAAGCTAAATGAGAAGACTAGTTACAACAGGGCATTTGCTTCCCTGGTGGCTCAGAGGTTAAAGCGTCTGCCTCCAATGCGGGAGACCCGGGTTCGATCCCTGGGTCGGGAAGATCCTCTGGAGAAGGTAATGGCAATCCACTCCAGTATTCTTGCCTGGAAAATCCCATGGACTGAGAAGCCTAGTGGTTACAGTCTGTGGGGTCGCAAAGAGTCGGACATGACTGAGCGACTTCACCTCACCTCACCTCAACTGCAGGAGATAGATGTGGAGAGTGAATGACCTCATGAACCCAAGAAAAATATACTCACTATGGTACATATCTGATGAGAAATTTGAGAAATAATGCTATATTCTGAGGTCCCCAATAAAATCAGGTTAACCCTTAATACATTTAGTGGTGAGAAATTGCTTTAAAGATGCATCTCACACATAATTCATAAGGGACTTAAGACTGATGGGTTTCATTGGTATCTTAATAGATGATCGTAGATCTAAGACTCAACTCAGCAGCATATTTCCCGAAAGGATGAATAGAGATTATAGTAAGAAGTCCTGTGTGTCTCAAACACCACTCTGACACAGAAGGAGTATCTGTAAATCACTCTGAAGATTGTCTCAAATCCTCAAATGCTAAAACCAAGAGAAGAGTGGAAAATATAAGAGTTTGCTTCAAAGAGAGCAAATTTTCATTCAAAGTCAATTCAAAGAACTTGGCAAAGTTTAGGATAAATCTAGTTGTTGGAAACTTATACTTTTGATCTTCTCTTAGTTGAAAAGCTGTATGTCTTAAAAATAACAATATTTTAGATAGCCTTTGGCAGCAAGAGTTTTATCTACAGAGCTAAAGTAAATCAGAGGGACTAAATTAATGAGAAGGCTCAATAAATGACAAGGTAGTTCACTTGGGATAGTAAACAAAGGAACAAGAACTGTTCACATTAACTTGAGTTGGTCAGTTTTTGCAATATTGGGCAGGTTTTATTGGCTCCTCTCTGACCTGGTGGCTCAGTGGTAAAGAATCCACTTGCTGATATAGGAGATGTGGGTTTAACATATGGGTTGGGAAAATTCCCCAGATAAAAAAATGGCAACCCACTCCAATATTCTTGCCTGGGAAATCTGATGGACAGAGGAGCCGAGTGGGCTAGAGTCTATGGGGTTGCAAAAGAGTTAGACATGATTGAGCAACTAACAAATCAAAATCAGCATAGCATAAATCTCCAAGCTTGTTTTTAAGTCTCCTTTGGTGTCTTTGTGATAAATGTCTGATGAGCACCGTATCTCTCCTAGACTGGCAGCTCTATCAGGGCAGTGATGGGGAATGTTTTATTGACTTTTCTATCTCCAATAATTTATACTCTCTATTGTGTTAGTTTTGTTAAATGTTGGATGACTGTAAGGTCTGTCCACATATTAAGTTGTTTAAACATAGAATCACATGGTTATATAATTTTACAAATGGAAAGAACTTTGATGATGACCTCTAATCCTTTCAACTTTGAGATTCAGAGCTTGACAGCCAGTAATGTACTTGGTCTCCTACTGTTGTTCAAGTTTTAATACCACATCTCTTAAAGTGTCCTTTTTTTCTGGCTTCCTTCAAACTACCACATAACACCCACTTAACCCAAGCCAAATTCCCCTTCCCCCACAACCTAATGTTTTGTTTTTTTGAAACCAGGGCTGGTTCTTGATCTATCCCTTTCCCTCACAACCCACACTCAGCCTTCAACAGGTTTTGTTGATTTTTGCCTTGAAATGTATGTAGCCTCTCTCTTGTTTCCTGTTCTCATTATTACCTCCCTTACCCGAGCTGGGGGACAGAGCATGGGGCACTTGTTATCCCTTCCCAGGGGTGGACTCCAGACACTTCTGTCCACTGTATCTCAGTATCAGGGCTGCCGAGGCGAACAAAACGCAGCCAAGCACTGGACAGAATACTGCTTTACTCGGGTAAACAGGAGGCCGGTTCAGTCCAGTAGTGGGCAGTGTTTCCCCATGGCCAGGGGGTCCCCAAAACCCTGGTGCAGGGCAGTTGGTCTGCTTGCACCCTTCTGTGCCACAGTGGAAAATTCTCCAGACCCTGGCTGTGGAATTTGAAATACTGAAGACTGGGAATGTGCCTAAGGATCAGTGACATACACTCTTCATCAGAACAAAGGAACATCCACGGAGCCTGAAATGAAAAAAGATTCTTACACAAAGAGGTAAATCAGGTCAGGCTATGGAGGATTCGAGTCCCAGGCCCAGAGGTGGGAGTAAACGAATGCTGGTGTGAGTCTGTTTCCCAGTACAAACCCCGTTTTCTTTCACCTTGGCTACTGTGCGTGAGATTCTTGTGTCCACTCTTGGCTTCAGCTGTGACCTCAGTCCCACTCATCCTCTATACAGACGCAATAATGGTCTTCAAAAATTGTATATCTGATCACGTAATTTTCTTGCTCAGAATTCCTTAATAATGAATGAAATCCAAACGTATCAAGTTGGTGCTCTGTCTGAATTATCTGTAATATATGACTTCCTTAGTCTAACTAACCCTTTGCCATGCTCCTCTTTGCCCTCTGCTCTTCAAGGCTCATTTTGTATCTATTGAACCATGTTCCCTTTTAAGAAATAGTTCCTAATACTTTAATTGTTTTTGGTTTATGTTCATAGATCATAAGATCAGGAAAGAGCATAAACAAGCTTGGAAATAGTGTTATCTGTGATTAAAAGTGTTTAAGAACTCTCATACTGGAGACTTAAAGCTGTCCTGAAGGAATGTTTTACTTACTACCATACCCCTAAGAAACAGAAAAAATACCTCTCTCTGACTGCCCAGGTATGTCCTTTTTCTATCTTATTCTCAGTATCAGATGATACTATCGAGCCCACTAGAATGACTCCACAGCTGAAAGGTTTTCAGGAAAGATGACTTACTGTTGTCTAATTTACTGACATTTTTCAACAGGAAATGATTGCTAAGCATTAGGTACACAAAAAGATAAGTTGGAATAAATGACTAGTTCAGGTTCTTGTGGTAGATATTGATTCTGGTGAGTTTGAAACAAATCCCAAAATATGGATTGAATTATGGCATCAGACACTTTTTTTTTTTTTTTTTTCATTTGAATGGTTCATCCTATCAAGGGTATTTGGTAACTCTGGGACAAGCTACAAATTTTTAGTAATTTCTTAAATGGGTTGATTTCCTCAAGGTCTCAGTAGAGAAGGTGGAAAATCATACACGTTCAGCAGTGACGTATTTTGCCTCCCATCTCCATTGTGCAAATGCACTGCGTGCAAATGTCTCATTAGCTCCAATTTTCTCCCAGTTGCTGCTAAGTCGCTTGAGTCGTGTCCAACTCTGTTCGACCCCATAGATGGCAGCCCACCAGGCTCCGCCATCCCTGGGATTCTCCAGGCAAGAACACTGGAGTGGGTTCCAAATCAAAATTTAAATTATATAGATTTACAAGAAGTTTTTCCTCTAAATGATTATTTCCTCTGGGGTTTCTTGATTCTCATATTTCAGGTAGATTTTGTGGGGGGGGGGGAAATGATACTGGAATTATCAGAGAAAGAATTTAATCCTTTTGATATATTTGATGTGAATCTTAGCTGTAATTGGGCTTCCCTTGTGGCTCAGCTATAAAGAATCTGCCTGCAATGCAGGAGACCTGGGTTCATCCCTGGGTTGGGAAGATCCCCCGGAGAAGGGAAAGGCTACCCACTCCAGTATTCTGGCCTAGACAATTCCAGGGACTGTATTCCATGGGGTTGCAAAGAGTCAAACATGACTCTTTGATTGACTTTCACTTCATCTGTTATCAAATTAACTTTAATCAATTATATACTGAAATAGAGGCCACCTTTATGGGAGAAAGTGAAGAGGAACTAAAAAGCTTTTTGATGAAAGTAAAAGAGAAGAGTGAAAAAGTTGGCTTAAAGCTCAACATTCAGAAAATGAAGATCATGGCATCCGGTCCCATCACTTCATGGGAAATCAGACTTTATTTTGGGGGGGCTCCAAAATCACTGCAGATGGTGACTACAGCCATGAAATTAAAAGACGCTTATTCCTTGGAAGAAAAGTTATGACCAACCTAGATAGCATATTCAAAAGCAGAGACATTACTTTGCCGACTAAGGTCCGTCTAGTCAAGCCTATGGTTTTTCCAGTAGTCATGTATGGATGTGAGAGTTTGACTGTGAAGAAGGCTGAGCACCGAAGAATTGATGCTTTTGAACTGTGGTGTTGGAGAAGACTCTTGAGAGTCCCTTGGACTGCAGGAGATCCAACCAGTCCATTCTGAAGGAGATCAGCCCTGGGATTTCTTTGGAAGGAATGATGCTAAAGCTGAAGCTCCAGTACTTTGGCCACCTCATGCAAAGAGTTGACTCATTGGAAAAGACTCTGATGCTGGGAGGGATTGAGGGCAGGAGGAGAAGGGGACGACAGAGGATGAGATGGCTGGATGGCATCACTGACTTGATGGACGTGAGTCTGAGTGAACTCTGGGAGTTGGTGATGGACAGGGAGGCCTGGCGTGCTGCAATTCATGGTGTCGCAAAGAGTCATACACGACTGAGCGACTGAGCTGAACTGAACTGATTGAGCCGAAACCATTGTTTTCACTGAAAACTTGTTCTGTTTAGGTTTCTCCTTTCTTTGATCTGTGTCTACAAGTTCTAAATATAGGAGTCAGTCATATTTTTTACAGGAAAAAAATCCTTTATATTGAAAGGAGGGTGGTCCTACCTAACAAGCTGGAAATACAAGATGTTTCTGGGGAATTTTAGTACAGCCCTTTACAGCCAGGTAGAGGCTGTACTTCATATTATACCTTATATAGTGCCTAGTATGTATTCAATCAATGCTACTGGTAGCAAGAAAAATCAGCATTTGGGTTAATTGATTAACAGGTAGAAGAGTATTTAATCCTTTGGATGATACACTCAGTGAAAAGTTTGAAACAATCATAACCCAATAGATTCTTTTTAAATTATTATTATTAGTTTTAAATTCTGGCTGTGCTGGGTCTTCCTTGTGGCATGTGGTCTTTCTCTAGTTGCTCTCCACAGGCTTATTGCCCTGTGGCATGTGAGATATTAGTCCCCCAAAAGGGATTGAATCTGAATCCCCTGCATTGGAAGGCAAATTCTTAACCACTGGACCACCAGGGAAGTCCCTCAATAGGTTATCATTTCAATGAGCTTTGAAACTAATAGGGTTATCTCTTGCTAACTTTTTTTGCTTCTGGGCTCTCCTGTTATTGGGGCTTTAGCGTGTTTCACTCAAGAAATATGATGATATGAATCTCACACTTCTCCCTTGGACTTTCAAAATCCAGAAGAGCTCTTTGATGAGAGAAGCTAGTATCAATTTTCATCATTATATTTCTCAGGCCATTAGCAAGCTGCCTGCCACATATTCTTGTGTAGTCGCTAAGTTGTGTCTGATTCTTTTGCAACCCGATGGACTGTAGCCTGCCAGGCTCCTTTGTCCATGGGGTTTCCCAGGCAAGAATACTAGAGTGGATTGCCCTTTCCTTCTCCAGGGGACCTTCCAGACCCAGGGATCAAAGCTGCTTCTCCTGCATTGGCAGGCAGATTCTTTACTATTGAGCCACCAGGGAAGCCTCCCCTGCCACATGTTAGGAGCCCCAATAAATGTTGACTGATTGTGCTACTCTGAATTCTCCAGAGAAATACATGAGACTGTGGATGCTGAGAAATCCTCCTGCTGTTGGCAAAGAGTCCAGTAAAGAGATCCAGTAAAGCAAACAGTGTAAATGCTAGTTCTGGTTTCAGACTGGATGCTTGAGAAACGTGGTGTCCCAGCTCAAAGTCAGGCAGAAAGAATGAATCCTCTTACTCCACCTTTTTGTTTTGTGCAAGGCCTCAATGGACAGGATGAGCCCCACCAAGGAGGGCAATCTGCTTTCCTCAGTCTACTGATTCAAATGTTAATCTAGAAACATTTCACAGATACACTCAGAATAACGTTTAACCAAAAGCCTTAGCACCCATGGCACACTTATATCCAAATATGAAATTAACCACCACACTGACTGAATAAGTGAGTGAACGAGAAGTACTTCGGAAATTCCCATAAGATGATATAATCAGTGGTGGTGGAGATTTGTGGCAGGGTTATCTGGTGAACCTAGACAAGTAGGGAAGGGCTGGTGACAATTACTTGATGTAAAACAAAGAGTCATACAACTTTAAGAGCTTGCTTTTCTGTTGTTTGGATGAGTTGCCTGCCTTGAAACAAGCCCAGTTTACAGGTTGGCCCAGCAAATATCAGCCACATTCATAATCAGCTTTCATAATGTTGTGACCATTTGTTAGCCATGCGTAATGAAATTTAAGCTTGATGGAAAGCCTGAGCCTGAATTCTGTAAAATTATTCATTACTATTGATTATAAACCAATCTCAGGTTTTGTAATAAGAATTTTATCTGCAAAGTAGAGAATGAAAATAAAGTTATTGTCAAAGCCTGTGGAAGTAAACATCTTTTCATGAAAATCAATATGCTTGTGAATAGTTTTTTTTTTTTTAATCCACACTGAATAGAGGGTTAGAATCATTAGGAAAATGTCCCTTTGTATACTTTCAGATATGCTTGTTCTAGACAAAAAAAGGAAAAATAATTTTCTTCACTTTAAAAAATATTAACAATTTTATATGGTTGTATTAAGTATGTTGGATATTCCATAATTTGCTTACGTAAACACCAGTTGCTTATAATAATCAGTGATTAGCTCATTTTCTAATGTTCACTATTTTAAATAATGCTGTACTGAATAATTGTGTGTGTGTGTATGGCTTTTTTTTTCATATGTTTATGGAAAGATTCCTAGAAGTGAAGTTCTTGAGTTCCATTGTTATGCTATACATTGATGAATCACTTTTCAAAGGCAGTGTATCAACTCATATGCCAAAAATGGCATTGATGTTCAATATGATTTGATTAAATTTGAAAAAGAATCTCTTTCTGTGAATATAATACCATGTAACTTTGAGGAAGAGGTGATATAGCTCTGTTCATTATCTATTCATGTACTGGGAAATACATATTGCATAATAGCTCAGAAGGATGAGGAAAAATAGTTATTAACTTGCTACCTGGAAACAAGCTTCTAAGATCTGCCTCTGTTGACCCCAGAGTTAACAAAAGACATGGATGAGCCAAGCTGAATCATGCTTGACTGATTGCGGATCATGAAGTCAGGAGACCGTGGACAGAGCTCTCAGTTACATGAGTGTAGTTCATGTGTGAGAACAGTCTCCAAGCGAAGGTTAGGCAGGCCCTGAAGCCCAACTCTAGATTTGCGAGCCAATTCCATGAAGACCTTTGTAAACTCATCCCTTCAAAGAGAGCACCCTTTTTGAATTCTTATGAAGGTGTGATGTTGGCTACCAGAGGCCCTAAGGATGCTATTAACATGGGTGACTTGGAGAATCCTGAATTGCTCCATTGGATATGAAGGCCAAGAATCTCGCAAGGCAAGTTGATGAAATGATGATAGACCTCTATTCAAACTGACTCTTGATCACTCATGGATTACAGGAGTTCCAAAAATGACCACTTGATTCCAAGTCTAATGTGTAATCAGTTTTGAGAGATCTGGGAAAATACCAGCCCGTTAGAGAGTGTTTTGTTTGTGTATTTAATTTTGGCTATGCTGGGTCTTCATTGCTGCATGCAGGCTTCCCCTGGTTTCAGTGAGCAGGGGATGCTCTTTAGTTGCCCTGTATGGCCTTCTCGTTGTTGTGGCTTCTCTTGTGGCCGAGCACAGGCTCCATACTTGTGGTGCATGGGCTTAGTTGCCCCACAGCATGTGGGTTCTTCCCAGGCCAGGGATGGAACCTGTGTCCTCTTCACTGAGAGGTGGATTCCTAGCCACTCAAGCCACCAGAGCAGTCTCTACTGCTCTGGTGTTTACGTTGAGTGTTTACGTTGAATAAACCACATGAGTAATTCCAAGAAAGTCTTATATGATGACATTTCTCCCTTTTTTTTTTTTTTTTGCCAAGGAAATGAGTTATTTACGTGCTTCTAATCTTGCAGAGGTGGAAAAACTGTGTCATTTGCCTACAGTTTCTTTCTGTTTCATACTTCTTCTGTTACATCCTTCTGAGTTCAACTAATCGGCCACGTGGATATTTCTTCCCAGACCACGCACTGGAGGAGAGTGGCTGGTACCTGCCAGACACACTTCCTAGACTTGGTTTGCAATGCCACATTCCAGCCACCACTTTTCAGCCAGCCACCTAGGAGCCTGTCATTTCACCAGTGAAAATGAAGATGCTAAAACAAAAGCAAAAACTTGAGGAAAAAAATAAAGATGAGAAATGATAACTCTCGGAGAACATGGAGAAATATGTTTATAACGTATTCTAAGAATCCTTCTGGCTGCTGAAAAGCAACCAAATCTGGAAAACCTCTCTTTGAATTATGTCTATTCTCTTCCCCTGGGCTAATTTGAAAATTAAAAGGGGGCAAACAAGGTCTGGCTTTGAAGGGACATAGCTGTGAGGCTTTAATTTGGAGCAAACAAAGCATTGAAGACAGCTCTCCTCTGGCAGTTGTAGGATATGACCATGTTGCTGAATATTTAAAAGCAAGACAGGGTTTGCAAACACAAGGTCTGTCTCCCGATTGATGTCTGTTTTTATTAAATGAACTTTAATTACTTAACAATTAGCCCTTCTATATGAGGAGACAGGGATCCTGATAGTCCAGAGAGCAAATCAGAAGCATGTGCCATGTTGAGATTACAATTTAAAAGGAATAGGCTCAGTCTAGGGGTGCTGTGGGTGGAGAGGCCTCCCAGGAGGAAGAGGAGAGTCTTGGCATAAACCTGGAATGGAATGTTTCCACTGGAATATTTCCACTTCAGCTTAAAAAGCAAAAGTAGTTTAGGTTTAAGTGAATGAGAGTGCATGTCTAAGCTCTTCAACTTGGTGACTGTCTGCACTCATGGAAAGATTTCTCTCCTACCCCATGTGGTGTGTGTGTGTGTGTGTGTGTGTGTGTGTGTGTGTGTTGCGTGCACACGCGCACATGGGTAGAAGGTTGCAGAGAGACTATTGTTCTCGTTATTTTAATTCCGAGAGCCTAACACTTTTGATGTCCCTGCAGATTCACCAGCTTTGTATTCATTGCCATGGTGATTTTTTACCTCATTTTTAGCATCACAAAGGAAAAGCCCAAATGAAAAATGTTTGCTGCTTTGCTATTAACATTTCTACTGCCCAGCTGACAGCCAACAGTTTGGTTGTGCTGAGCTCCTGAAAAAAAAAAAAAAAATGTATTGGCAGAGCCGGACTGATGACTGGAGCCAATACCCAGTCAGTCCCAGCTGGGACGGGGCTGGTCCTGAGACCATGATAAGCTTGTTTCCCAGGACAGTGATTTGAAGGAAGAATGGGGAAATCTCGTTATGAATATCACTGTTCCACAATTTAAACTTATCGGGCTTAGACAAAGTTTTCATGGATGCAGTGGACACTTGCCCTCCCCCAATCTTTTCAAATGAAGATCTATATGGGTTGACTTTGTATGTTTAATAGCTTCAACCCTTTTTCACTTTCCGTGAAGAAATCTTTGTTTTCTCCCTCTCTTTATGCTCTTCTTCCTACATTTCCCACTGTATAAGAGTCTGGGATATTTCCCTAATCATCATACATATCTTTTCATTCAACATGTACTGATGGATAATGATATGCCATGCATTGGGCTAAGTGTTCAGAGGACAGAATAAAATAGAACCAGCTCTACTTATTTGGAATGTACAGATTAGCTGGGAAGATGGCTATTAAATTAATTCCACAGTTAATAAATTATAACTGAAGTGAATGTTGCAAAGGAGGCACATAGGAATGATTCTATCTAGATTTGGGGAAGGCTCCTCTGAGGACCTGAGAATTCTGGTACTATGTTGGCACTATTAAATACCAGGTAATTAAGTCTTAGTATAGTTAGTAAATGTTCTAGAAAAGAATTGTAGTTATGGCTGTTTATCAGGCCTTGAGCAACATTTAACAAAGTAACCTATATAAATAGATACTTAATGAATGTTTTAGTGTTAAAATTAGCCTTAGAGATTTAGGAAGGATCCTTTTAGAAACTGAAATAAACAAGAGAACACCCATTTCTCCTTGTTACACTCATAATGGCTATTTATCTCTTGCTACCATTTAATGCTTCCTGCTGCTGCTGCTGCTGCTAAGTCGCTTCAGTCGTGTCCAACTCTGTGCAACCCCATAGACGGCAGCCCACCAGGCTCCCCCGTCCCTGGGATTCTCCAGGCAAGAACACTGGAGTGGGCTGCCATTTCCTTCTCCAGTGCATGAAAGTGAAAAGTGAAAGTGAAGTCGCTCAGTTGTATCCAACTCTTAGCAACCCCACGACTGCAGCCCACCAGGCTCCTCCGCCCATGGGATTTTCCAGGCAAGAGTACTGGGGTGGGGTGCCAGTGCCTTCTCTGTTAATGCTTCCTATACAACTGTAATTAGGATAGTTGACATCAATAAAATTCCTAATGTTGAAGCACAGGCACTTTTATTATTAGCAGCTTATAAAATCTGAGTTATCAGTGTCTGTTTATCATTCCTTATCATATCACAAGGAATAAAATGGAGTCACCACATATATGTGCCTGACTTGTCCATATGTATAAACAGCATGCTCTTTCCTTATTAAACTGTCCTCCTCACTAACAGGTGCTGACCTTTGTTAATATACAGAGGGGCAGGTAATGTGTAAACCTGTCAGTTAGCTGTGATGAGACTTCTCTGACAAGCCCAGGTATTCTTAGATGTAAAAGTGTCTTAGAATCCTGGGCCAGGCTAACCAAGAAGATAGGAACTTTGACTACAATTCATTCTTGCAAACAGCCTTCCCCCAAGGCTAACTGTGAAAGGCTTCCACAGAAACACCAACCATAGGTTCTTGTGCTATTTTTAATTGCAAAATTTTTCAGGCTGAAGTTGGTAGGAATTCAATCTGGGGCAGAGTGTACTTACTAAAAGGAGTTTACAAGTATTATGCTGATACTTGGGGGTTGAGGAGCCAGGAGGTACTGTTATATAAAAGAAGGGACATTTTCACTTAGCTTGGGAAAATAGGATATTTTAAAGAGTATCATGCAGGACAAAACTTTCTTTAAACAATTGTACATAATGTAAACATTTGAATGAGTTTGCTTCCAAGTTCCATCTGTAAGGTAGTGACAGTTACTCGAAGAGCTGTTTTGAGAAGTACAAGAGGTAGTTAATGAAGGAACAAAATAGGATCAATGATAAAACTCAGGTTTCCTGTGTCATTGATCTGAATCTAACAGTTCTCCAATGAGTCACACTGCGTGAAGGTTGAGTTGATGATTCTTGTGAAATGTAGACCCTGAGGCCAACTTTGAGGGTTTATTTAGGTTTTCTGTTCTTTGGATTTTTCATTTTGATATTGTTTTGTTTTGGTATTGTTTCTCCATTTACAGAATGATGTCACATGGAGGAAAGGAGCAACAATTAAAAAAATAATAATAACAATGCCGTCTATTATTGGCCAAAAGTGGGACATTACCAGAGAGAAGAGGGAGGTTCCAATTGGTTTTTAAAATTAAAAGCCCCATCCCAGAATTCAACCCAGTTGGTTGATGCCAAGTCAAAAAGCATCCTCTAACGGTTAGAGATGATCAGTTGCTATTTATGTTGAATTGTCTGTTCTGTTTTTTTTTTTTTTTTAATAAGCCAAGATCTGGCTAAATGATGAACCACAGAAGTGACCCAAGGTAATCTGGCACCCAGGTATATTATTTGCTGTCCCAAACTGCCACAGAGTAGGTTAGAAAGTGATAAACTGGCACTCCAATGCAATTATCAAAATGTGCAGTCTTGCAGTAGTCTACATAGACACAGAACCTCAGGAAATATCTATATTTTTTTCTTTCAGTAGATATTTGCTATGCTCTGTGGACTGAAAAACACATATACAGACATGTAAATACTGACCATCCTTTTATTTATACCGTCAACTGTCATACTGTCTATACATCCTTTAAAAATTAAGGGATTGAGAGATGATTTCCAGTAAGTAAGATTAAGGAAAAGAGAGGTTTTTGACTTAGTACTCTAAGAAGCACTACAGTTTTGTTAGGTAGATGTTAGGGGAGAAGGTATACCTCTTTAAAGGAAATATCTTGAGAAATACCATCAAGAAGGAGCCAGGTCTAGACCTGGTCAATAGATCTGAGTATTCTTTTGCAGGAGTTGTGGAAGATGAGCCTGGAAGGAACACTGCATGGATTCTTGGGTAACAGGATATTTGTCTAAGACAATACTAGAAAATGGAATTTTAGAGTTTCTGAGTGAAACCAAAACTTTTGGTGATTTAGAAACACTAATCTTTTGACTATGTTTAGGATGGATTTAGGTGAGAAAAGGGTAGTGATAGGATACCATTCTTGCTATGATTGTTGTTGTTTAGTTGCTAAGAAATGTCTTGCTCTTTGAAACCCTATGGACTGTAGCCCATCAGGCTTCTCTGTCCAAGGGATTCTCCAGACAAGAATGCTAGAGTGGTTGCCATTTCCTTCTCCAAGGGATCTTTCCAACCCAGGGATCAAACCTGCATCTCTTGCACTGGCAAGCAGATTCTTTACTACTAAGCCACCAGGGAAGCCCCCCATTATGCTTATAGTTAGTCAAATGTGATCCAATGAGTTGAACCACACTTTTTCCATGAAAAGGCTCTTGGTGGGGAGGTAACTGTTTTTCATAAGGATATAATTAAAATTATACCTATGTCTTTATGTTGAATTAGAGCATTAAATGACTTATGAAAATACTATATTTCATCCTTATAAATTGCAGTGAGTTTACTGTTTATAACTAGGTGCTTGTACTTGTGCCTTGAAAATATAGTGCTAAGTTGATAGACTATAACTTCTTCTTTTAATACTGTTGCTGGTTTGTTACACTGCCATGAGATGTGAGTGTGCAAAGGTAGCACAATACTGGGAGCTCTAATTCAAGCCATATAGAACCTCGTAAACTTAGAATTGCTTTTTGATATGTGGGATTTCTTTTGTAGAGACAAAAAGGAAAAGATACAAATCATGTTTATATTTTCTCACTATGTCAAGTAATCCACTATTTGAAGTTTTCCAACATCATTTCATTAAATTTTAAGTTAAAGTCGATCCCTGACCTCCTGTTTATTAAGATCTGAAATCACCATAGAATGCATAGTGAATAAGCATGCGCAACAGTAGCCAATTCCATTAAGCCTAATTATACTCATATAAGTCTCATGCCTCATCTATGATTCTTTGGGCTAGATGCAGTTTATATAAAGGAATCGTCTATTGAGTACAGTTTGAATTACTCTTTCAATTTATGTTTCATTCTAAGTCTAGAACTCTGCAAGTGAAGTTTCTGAATACCACAGACATTCAGATGTAAAATACGTGTTTAGATTTTACCCAGTGTGTGTTAACTGGTACAGGACCATATATATGAATATATAAAAGCATCCAGATATTCTGTCAGCTGATCACAAATGTTTTATTCTTATCTACTTTGTATAAAACGAATAACTCATAGGTGTGGGTAAATTATTCCCAAGCTATATGTTTCCTTAACTATAAAATAAAATGTTAGGGATGGACACCAAGAAGAACATTATCAAATAAACAAGTCAGAAGTGTGTTTGAAAAATATCTTGACCCATGTAACCGTCATGACATCTGGGCACATCTCATTGCGGGTTTGCTTAATGTAGTATATATAAACCATTCTCTGTTCAGATACACGCTTTAAATCCATATTAAAGCTAATCAGAAGTAGGTTAAGGTGCCTTCTTTTGAATGTGCCCGAGATTCTACACTACAAAGGGCTTGGAAACTGGACTTGGAACAGTGAGGCAGGGCACAAGTTAACTGATTGCTTATGGTCTTCATTCAGTAGCGGATCCAGCATAGTTAGAGATTAGTTGGAGTTAGCTAAATACGGAGAAAATTAAGCATATGGTTGGCTCCCACTGTAGAAACATCTGCACTGCTGAGACAAACTCACAGCTCCGTGGATACAGACTCCAGATGAGTAATTTTAGTACCTATGTGTAGGAAAATTTCAACTGATGAATTAACATGTGCATCAAAGTTACTGTTTCTGTGTGGTCTAGAATGAATTGTTCTTGCTAAACCATAATGTCACATCTCCAGGTCTGTAGGTCTGTTTATGAGAGTGACTATAAAAAGTGGCATACCATCTTTGGCAGCCTTTATCTATTCTGAATATGATATTGATGTGATTTCCTTTTTCTTGAATTCAGCTATCTTGTGGCTCAAAAGAATAATCTTTGAAAGGGACACGAAATATTACCTTAACCTAGAATATGAGACTTCTCCACAGCATTCCTGATTATCTCCCATGTTAAATTATGATGTTTTAACCTAGGCTGTTTTGCCTTCACACTTTTCACCCCAGCAAAACTTTATCAGATTACCTGGAGAGTTAGGTTTGTAAGAATTAATACACCCCCAAATAAAATTAACAGTATTTCAAACTGAACACATTAGAATTTGTTATTGACTAAACATTGGCAGAAAGTTTCCTTACAAAATTTAAACCAAGACCTAGAAAATTTTGGCCTAGTTAAAATAAATCTATAAAATAAAAATTACAGTAATATAAATGTGAGCAGAAAAACTTGACATGAAACCCAAACTGATGAATGAATCAAATCTTATTGTGAAATGCACATACAATGAAACCAACCCCAGGAAAATTTTTTTAAAAAGTAGAATATAACTATGATGAAGATAAATCAAGAAATTAAAATTGTTAATTCGAATTAACTCTAGAAAGTGAAATTACCAGGATCCATCAGTGGTGACAAAATTCATTCAAATATGTTTGCAATCATAAAGAATCATGTTTCATTTCTTTGGGCTATAAAATGGAATAACCGTAAATTCAGCTCATACAACTACTGTGATGTTCATTTGAAATAACACGTAAAAAGATAGATAGATAATTAAGCAAAGGTATGGAAAAAAAACAAAAAATAAATAAAAACTGACCACTACTGAGCATAAAGCATGATGAGAGAAGCTTCCTCCACCATGGTGTTGTACATAAAAAGGTAGAAGATATTTGGAGCCTGCCATCTTGAACCTCCTTCTGTGAAGAGATGGATTATTTGTGACCCTAATGCTTTGACCATGAAAGCATGATTCTTTATGAATAAATCTTTCAGATGAGTCACAAATCCCCAAATAAGATAATCACACCTGTATTCTTGATAGAAAACCAGGATAAAAGTACTTTGGTCACATGATGCACAGAATTGACTCACTGGAAAAGACCCTGATCCTGGGAAAGATGGAGGGCAGGAGGAAAAGGGGGCAACAGAGGATGAGAAGATTGGATGGCATCACCAACTCAATGGACATGAGTTTAAGAAAACTGGGAGTTGGTGATGGACAGGGAAGCGTGGCGTGCTGCAGTCCATAGGATGTAAAGAGTTGGGCACGACTGTGATTGAACAACAAAAGCAGTTTCAAGAAAGATGGGCCATATTAACCACCAATTATAGTAACAGAGAACAGTCTTTCACAGATTGACTGCTTAAGATAAATGATCATCAGTGTTTATCAGTTATGCTGTGGAAGAATGAAAAAATGTTTAAGTAGGAATTAGACTGTTTTTTAATTTCTAGCCTGTCTGGGCCACCTATTCTATGTGAGTCTTCCAGTAACTTGTTTCTGAAAGATTTATTCTTCATTCTTTGTGTTTCTCCTAGGACCCCTGAGGTTCCTCTCCCAGACAGAATCTATCACTGCTTTCATGGGTGACACAGTGTTACTCAAGTGTGAAGTCATTGGGGAGCCGATGCCAACAATACACTGGCAGAAAAACCAGCAAGACCTGACTCCCATCCCTGGTGACTCCCGTGTGGTGGTCTTGCCCTCTGGAGCCTTGCAAATCAGTCGACTTCAACCAGGGGACATTGGGATCTATCGCTGCTTAGCCCGGAATCCAGCCAGCTCAAGAACTGGAAATGAAGCAGAAGTCAGAATCTTATCAGGTATTGCAGTGTTCTTTATTCTCTTCAGAATAATATTTTCTAGAGTAGTTTGAATAATTTTTCCTTGAACACGTATTTGGAAGTTATGTTTAAGTTCTATATTGTTTATTGGGTTTAGTTTTATATTTTCCTTCTTTTCTAACTGACCATTAGAAAAGGATATGCCAGAAGCTTTTCTTACCTTTTCATATCTTGTGGTAGAACTTTCCAGAGAAACGGGTATTTTCATTATGATTGACTTCATTCACTCACTCATTCCATTAATACTTAACAAGTGCTGCTTTGTGCAAAGCCCATTGCTAAACATTATTATTTTTTTTAATTTTCCTTTGATAATAGTCTAAGAAGTAGTTACCTTTATCCTTGTTTGCAGAGGATGAAGGTGAGGTTTAGCAAGGTTAAGAGCCTTCCCCAAGTTAATACTGAACATTCATATGCTCATCCATATATCACGCATCTCTGAGAAGCATTGCGCTAAGTGCTAAGGATCCAAAAACAACTAAGACCGACACAGAGCCTGGATTTTTTGAGTTCTGGACATAGAAGTAGCTACAATCCAGTGTGATTGATATGATAAAGAAAGCTGTTTCTCTCCATCTCTTATCTCCCTCTCTGTTCCCTGCAAAATCCTTAAGACTCTGGCCTCATCTTTCTTTCCTAAGTAATCGATGATTGGAATAGACATTTTTTAAGATTCTGTCCAATAGCTGCTACCTTCTTAGGGCTGCGTATTGGATTGGCCGAAAAGTTTGTTTGGATATTTTGTAACATCCCAAATGAACTTTTTGGCCAGCCCAGGATTATCTACTTTCTCATTTAATTTTATTTCTGGGATTTGCTTAGACTCATGTGAGACTCACAAAAAAAGCAACACTTAAGTAATTGTGACAGATTCACTGTCAAAGCACTGACTTTGGCTCTGTCTCAACATCCTGGATGTAATTATTACAAGTCACTCAGCTAAGTAGAGGGTAACATCCATATGTCATTCCAAATGCAAACTGGTAATTCGATTGAAAGTTTCCAAGACTTTAGTAAGGACATCTCTAAAACCTCTTCTAACTCTTTTGTGGACTCTTTGTCACAGGGATACTGATTTAATTGTGTCAATAACCATCAGGGACACTGTTCTTCCATTCTCTGGGCAGTGACAGATTGCAAATGTAGTGTTTATTCCCAGCACGCGCATGCATTTATTTAGGCAGCCATTAGATACACAAAAATTTTAAATATTTATATTCACATAGCCTAAATAATGTATCTCGGTCAATCAGATGAGAAACCCAGGTAAGCCACGTGGAAAATTGGCAAGAATATGTTTGATTATCTTAATATGACCAAAAAGTCTGTTTTCTAGTGGTGTTAAGGGATAAAGTTGGACTAATTAAATATTAAATCTGAAAGGAAAACTTTTGAAAGACATAGAGACATAATCATCAAATCGCCATTTAAATTTATTTGTTCACCTTGTGAACACATTTGCATTGTAATCCATGGGGATTTATTTAAAACCAAATTTCATATTGTTATCCAGCTAAAGTCAAGAATGCATAAGTGTACTTTGGAGGTGTACAGGTATTTCTTACCTGGATAAAAACTACCATTTAAAAAAAATTATTACATCTAATGTGTATATTTCTGCAAGCTTTATGAATTCAAATAAAAATTCCACAAAGGAGTTATGAGCTGAGGTACCAAACAGACCTGTGCTATTAGCATACTTGATTAAGCTTGTCTTCTATACTATTGATCCCATAAAGAATCTGTTGAAGGGCCACGTTTGTCCCATTTATCCCCAAGATTGCAAGTTGGTTTAGAGGTCAAATCTATTGCAGGTACAAAATTGAGTGAGAGAATGAATAAATGGATGAATGCTCAATTTCAGCTTCTTTTAGTTGCCTTTGTGATTTTTCTCATTTTTAAAATGATGCCAATGCTTTCTGAATCAATTTCTGCTTCCTAGATGTTCCAGTTTGAGGAAGTCATAATTGCATAGATACAGTGTCCATTCTCTACATGAATGCCCATTCAATAGGGTAACATAAACTCAGTTAAAATAGAAGCCCATTGTATTAGTAACATGACGTAGAAGCGTTACTGTAACCTGTATTCCACAGTCATTTAAATATTGTTTATGAATGAATACATCTATTTATGATTTAGTTTTAAATATGAATGCTAATTTGAAGTTTTGCAGCTTGATTCAACACTTGTTTTTTACCACAACTCATAGAGTATTTTCATTTTGTGATGTGTGTGGAGAGTTATCCATTTCTAAAAAGCATACAATTTTATATCCTTATTCAAATTTATTAGAATACATTTCTGATTGTCACTTCTGTGTATCAGGCATCTAATATCACCAAGTAACTAAGTTTCATAAAATGCATATTTTAAGAATTAATGAATTATTTTGAAATACTGTGTTTCAGCAAGCAGTTGAAGTTTATTCACTACACAAATACTTTGTTCAATAAACTTTTGAGTGAATCTTTGTACTTGCCATCACACAGGTCGCTAGGGATACAGAGTTGAAAGATAATGCCCAAAAAAGTATCATCTAGTGGGAGACTCAGACAAAGCAAGTGGACAGTGTTTTGGAAGAAGAAATAGAGTGCCATGAGTTATAGAAGAAACACCAATGTGCCAGTCTTGAAGAAAAAGCAGTAGGTAGGCAAAGAGAAGATTACAGGAGGGTCAGCAAAACCGAAAGGAGAGAGAGGGAGAAGCTTTTCAATGGGGAGCTGCCTTCATTCGGTTTAACTGGGCCATGAGGCACAGGAGGTGTTGGTGGAAAAGCTGGAAGCAAGGGTGATAAACCACAGAAAGAAGGAGGTGGTAGAATGTGCAGCATTAATTCTGGAGAGAATTGATCAAAACTGCTCCTAAAATGATATCAGAAGGGGTTGAGAAGGGCAGCTGGATGGGGGGGGGTGGTGGATATTAATGACAAGTCTCGGAGAATTATTGGATGATACTTAAGAGGGCAGTATGGCATCATTCTCAGTTGAAGCCAGGTAGCAGCCTTTTCCTGATATTAGGGGCAAGGTATTGGTGTTACTGTGGCTCAAATCAGATTACGGAGTTTAAAAAGAAATTTTCCTATAACATTGTATATTTTCAAGGTTAAATGAGTAATTACTTCTTTCATTTAAAGAGAGAAAAAGTAACTCATTTAATCTGTCGATTAATGTTTTAAGACAAAAATAAAATTAAGAGGAATTGTACATTTTTAACAGTGAGTTCTAATGAAATTTTTTTGGAAATATAACAAAATACTAAGGAAGAGTTGAAATGGTTTAAAAGGTCTCATTGTCTATGATGGTGAATACAGGAGAGATTGAAGCAGCTGTTATGATTGTCAAGTTCATTTTATTCAGATTTCATCATGTCTGAGTGCCAAACAGTAGATTGAATTGCTGAATTATAAATCTTTGGGCACTAGGTTGACTAAAATAACTGGCCTCTGCACTGGAACTCTGATTTCAGTTTTCTTAATGACCTAATTGAATTGATAATTGGTTATTCAGTCTGTTGTTCATTCGTTTAGCTATAATTAGATGACTCTAGGGCCTGTATAGACTTGAACTAAATATCTGTATAATTAGATACATTGGCTTTTAATGGAATAAATTGGACTAAAATATACTTTGAGTGATTTTTCTGTATAATACTTATTTTTATTGGAATAAAGTTTAATACAAACCATTCCAAAAGGCATATTACTTAGAAGGAAAACCATGCTTGGGAGTTTTAAAAGAGTTTCAAAATTTGTTCATCAAGAAAAAATTATTATTAACTGATAGGTACATTAAACTTTGTAGTCTGATTAAATGTTACTTATATTTCAAAGTTAATTACACTTTGCTACCATTTAGCTGTATAATTTCTACAAAAGAATGGTCTGTAGAGGAAATCAAAGAACATGTTCTTTGTTTTGAGATTTACGATCGAACCAGACAGTTAATTCATATCACCATATGACTAACATAACACAAGGGATGGTAAATTTAGGTAAACCTCTCTAGTTTCAAATCAATACAGACAAGGAATACATCAATTCTAGGTGGAAAGTTTGCAAGGTCTCCATAGAAATGATTGCTGTTCTAGATCATCAGGAGGTGACCGTTTGCAGGATGATAATAGCAGATGATAAATCTGGAGTTAGAAGCTGAACCCACCTTATGAAGAACCTTGAATCCCATGTCTAGGAACTTAGACTTGATGCTAGTCACTTTATTGGTGATTGGGAAAGCTCAAAGGTTTTTGAGCAAACAATTTCATGGCAGAAACGCACACTCAGGAAAACAAACACGGAAGTGAAGAACACATCACATTAATGTATTACCTGATAGTTTTGGATCATACTTAATGTTTTTTCCTATGTTGAAGGATTTTCCCATTGTTTGTCTCTTTTTTTTAGACTATCTTTGAATAAAACTATTCCCTAAGCCATGCCATAAACAGGGTAAAATAATTTCTTATGCTTCCCTTTTATATGTGCTTAGAAAAGAGCAGTGTTCTTTGCAGCCTTGTTTCAATAGCTAGGATATGGAGCAACCTAGATGTCCATGGGCAGACGAATGGATAAGAAAGTCGTGGTTCAGTTCAGTTCAGTCGCTCAGTCGTGTCCGACTCTTTGCAACCCTATGAATCGCAGCACGCCAGGCCTCTCTGTCCATCACCAACTCCCAGAGCTCACTCAGACTCACGTCCATTGAGTCCGTGATGCCATCCAGCCATCTCATCCTCGGTCGTCCCCTTCCTCTCCTGCCCCCAATCCCTCCCAGCATCAGAGTCTTTTCCAATGAGTCAACTCTTCACATGAGGTGGCCAAAGTACTGGAGCTTCAGCTTTAGCATCATTCCTTCCAAAGAAATCCCAGGGCTGATCTCCTTCAGAATGGACTGGTTGGATCTCCTTGCAGGCCAAGGGACTCTCAAGAGTCTTCTCCAACACCACAGTTCAAAAACATCAATCCTTCAGCACTCAGCCTTCTTCACAGTCCAACTCTCACATCCATACATGACCACAGGAAAAACCATAGCCTTGACTAGACGGACCTTAGTCAGCAAAGTAATGTCTCTGCTTTTGAATATACTGTCTAGGTTGCTCATAACTTTTCTTCCAAGGAGTAAGCATCTTTTAATTTCATGGCTGCAGTCACCATCTGCAGTGGTACATATACACAATGGAGTATTACTCAGCTATTAAAAAGAACACATTTGAATCAGTTCTAATGAGGTGGATGAAACCAGAAGTAAGTCAGAAAGAAAAACACCAATACAGTATATTAACACATATATATAGAATTTAGAAAAATAGTAATGTCTTTAGATATGAGGGTCTTTAGAAAGACCCTATACACGAGACAGCAAAAGAGACAGATATAAAGAACAGACTTTTGAACTCTTGGGAGAAGGCAAGGTTGGGATGATTTGAGAGAATAGCATTGAAACATGTATATTACCATATGTCAGATAGATCAGCTGTCCAAGTTTGATGCATGAGACAGGGTGCTCAGGGCTGGTGCACTGGGACAACCCAGAGGGATAGGATGGGAGGGAGGGAGGTAGGGGTTTTCAGAATGAGGAACACAGGTACACCCATGGCTGATTCATGTCACTGGGCAAAAAACACCACAATATTGTAACTAGCCTCCAATTAAAATAAATAAATTTAAAAAAGAGCAAAATAGAAGACCATATTGTTTCTTAACCGTGTGATGTTTGTGTTTCCTAAGTATTATACCAGATATAATCCAGATTATATGAAGGAGTTAGCATGTGCGATATCATATATATTTCGATGGATTAGCTTCACATTGAATTACTACTGATTAATCAATGAATATTTAAAATTCCCAGTTTGAACTATTATTATAATAAAAGTTGTAAAACAAGCAGGGAACCTGACATGAAAGTACAAGTCTCGGTCTCCCCACTTGCTGGCTATGCAATTAGAGCAAATTGCTTAATCTAATCTACATTTATTAACCTTCCTAAAGGTAGAAAGTAACATTGTACGTTTCACAGGGTGGTTATGAAGCTTCAATTTATTGGCTAAGTGCAATGCCTGGAATTGCCAAACCCTTAGTAACTATCATGAGTACTTTGGCATCCTAGAAATTCCAACTTTAAAGATTTTGATTCTCATGTCAAGATTATCTTTCTGACAATTTACTTGACTTTGATTCTGGATAGCTGAACATTCATTTACCTACTGGTAGTTAATTGCACATGGTCTGTGCTACTTATCCACAGTGGTCTCTTTCTGCATTTTCTGTACACATCTCTTAGAAGTCAGAGTATCCCATACCTATTTCCTCTCTAGTAATTCATTGATATGTGATTCGAATCCTTACCGGTCCATCAACATCATTTCTTTGGCTATATGAGATATTACAAAAGGCACTGACTTAGAAATAAGGTTTAGCAGATGGATAAAACTTCTTGGTATGTGTTCTTTATTAGTTATTACCAATTAGTTTAATCCTCTAAAATTCTTGTTTTCTTTATCTGTTAAGAGGTTGCAGTAGATTAGCCTTTCCAAATCTTCTCACTACCAGGAATCATTTTTATTTTATATGCACATTCATCCCCAACTCTGCCTTTATGATTGTAATGTTTAAGAGTAGAAATTTTCTAGACAAATTCTAATGATTAAAAACTTTAAAGCCAGTGCTAAAACATAACAAGTACAGGCCAAAACACGATCTCATAAAGTAGGATATTGTTCTACTACACTGACTTTAAAAACAAGTTTTAAGTCAGTTTATTTTTGCATAGAAACCTGATGGAAAGAAAACCTGATACTTTTTATTGTGTGCTGCCTATTTAGTGAATCAAGTTCATGACATGATTTGCCTCCAACTCCAGATGGTAACTTTATCCTGCCCAGAGCCTGAGCTGGGAAGAGCACAGAAACCAGTGGACAATCATGTTATATTATATGAATTAGTTATTCATATATTAGTTATTAGGTCTTGACACCAATGCAGGATAACTAAGATAACCAGTGTTTCACAGAGTTGATGAAATCCCATTCAGATGCAACAAAGTCTCAAATATTAGTAAGTTGAAGCTGACTTACTATTGGATATGTAAGACCATGAGTAGACAATATCCCTTTGGTTTTTGAATTTGTTAATAAGTACCTGGGGTAATCAACAGGGTCCAAGCTGAAAGTACTTGGAATAGGGGGGGGGGGGGGGAGTCTATGACATTTTTCTTGTTTCATCCTAAAGTCACTAGTGATCTCTCCTTCACAAAATCTACTAGTTTTTCTGTGTTTATTGTTTATATATTCTAATCTTAACTTTCATTCCCTGAAAGGTTATTGTTTCGCATAAAGTTAAAAGCAAAAACATGCTTGAGAGTGTTTGCCACCATGAGGAATACTCATTTGTTGAAAAGAGAGAGCTTGTCTTTTCCTAAGGGTCTACCGGGCTGGCATATGGTCAGCTCTGCATTTATTAGGAATACGACACTTAGCAGCCCTGGGTCAGGTAGTCTTCCCTAACCTATACATAAACAAGAGGCTTTCTCTAAGGATGTATGCAAGCAAAACATAGCCTCTAAGTTCAGAAGTCACAAAAAATTAATAAACTGGTAGTCTGTCTTCTTCAGTCCTATTAAAAAAACACACTCTTTAGTTAAGAGTATAACTTTGCTGATTCAACATTGGCCAAATAGGAAATGTTTCAAATACTTTTGGTTGGTTCTTTGTAAGAAAAAAAGTTAGAATAGCAAATTACTTTTCTGCAAAGTTTTAAGTGCTGCATTATACATTTATATAAATTATGAAGATTTCTGGGTTCCCTAAACTAACTTTGACACATCATAATGGCAACATTTGTTTTCTGTGATTCTACTGTCAGCTGTAAAATTAAAAAAAAAAAAATCTTTCTATAAAAGAAAAATCACTTCCTTCAGATGTGCTATAAAATGAAACTGATAGACTCAGATTTTGCCTGTGAGACAGAAGGGCGATATCCACATGCCAATGATAAGAATAGACACTCCCTCTCTTCTTCCAAGCTCTAACTACAAATAGAAATATGTGTGTGTACATGGAGAAGAAAAGAGGAAATATGAACAGATGTAGGAGTATTTACAGAGAGAGAATGCCATTTTTAGTAATGAACTGGTGTATAAATGAGGAAGGAAAGTAACAGAATCCTAGAGCTTCTAAGAAATGGCTCCCTTTTCCCTCTCTGTTCAAAGCTCCTTGGCTTTCTGCCTGATAGAGTTGTTGTTTTTTCTTTTATATATTTTTGGGGGGGAGGTCTCCAAGATTGAAGTCTCTGTTTCCCCCAGTCCTGTGGAAATCTTGTAATCAGATCCAAATGGGCTTCAAGGTCATTTTCCCTGAAGATTCCCAGGCCCTTTGTCAGATCCGCAGATTGGGAAGCCTGACGTGAGGTTCCAAACCTGCACAGCAGGAGGAGAACTTTTTTGGTCTTATTGTTCCCGAGTTTGTGGGTCACCCCCTGGCAGGTATGGGTTTAATTTTGTGGTGATTGTGCTCTTCTACCGTCTTGCTGCAGCTGCTTCTTGGCCTTTGGACTCGGGATATCTTTTTTTTTGATGGTTTCCGTCATTCTCCTGCAGTTGATTGTTCAACACTAGTTGTGACTTTGATGCTTTCACAGGAGGAGATGAGCGCACATCTTTCTACTCCGCCATCTTGAACCAGAAAAAATTTTTTTTTTACTAAATTAGTTTTGATTCCTGTGATCCATGTGAATTAGGCTGATTTTTAATAAAAGACGTGGTAAATACAGAGTTAGGAGGAGTTTAATGGACTTTTTGGCTCAAAGCACATGTTAGGGCAGTACTTGCCACATGGCTCAGGGTAAAGAATCCACCTGCCCATACAGGAGACACAGGTTCAATCCCTGGGTCGGGAAGAGCCCCTGAGGAGGGCATGGCAACCCACTCCAGTACTCTTGCCTGGAAAATCCCCTGGACAGAGGAGTCTGGCGGGCTACAGTCCATGAGGTCGCTAAGAGTCGGAGCTGAGTGAGTGATCACAAATGCACACACGTTTGAATGCACCGACTTAACGTTTGAAAATGCATAGTGGCTGCTGAATTTCCTGAAGCAGAACTCGATGGGGGATGGCTAAGGAGCCAGCAGGTGGATGGGAGGTGAGCTTGAAACTGAGGATATAGACACAGGAAACTAGCTCTGTGAAGTTAAATCAATTTGTAACTCTTATGCCTGGGTAGAAATCAAAGCGAATATCCTATGATAGCCTGCAGTGCCCTTTTATTTCCAGCTGGAAAAGTGGTTTAAGGAAAACAAGAGTATACAATGAGGGGGGGGGGCAAGTTTTACATTCAGAAAGCATAACAATTAAAAGCAAGGTATAGTTATTCTGAGGAAGACAGTCATTAATTTGTAAAAGCCGGTATTTTTTTTCTTGCTGACACAGATGCCAACAGTCCATCATTAAATTTCTCTATGCCTCAATTATTGTTTAGATTCTGCCATCTAAGCTTAGTGTCAATATTCCTAAAGAGTAGTTTAGGAAAATGGCCTCATTAGGAAAAATAAATAAATCATTGTCATTACAGGGTAAGCTTGCTTTCCAGTTTGCCCTGGGTAGTCCTGATCATACCCAATGTCCTAGAATAATTATAAGAGTTACCTTTCATTCTGAAACATACCCCGGGTTTAATCATTTATATATTCAACCTGGTCATGGATCATGAAGGAACGCAAAATTATGTGACCCCAAGGCATTTGGGAAAACTGTGAATGCAGAGAGTCAAATCTAGCTTCTAGCTGGCCTAACAGATTCAATAAATTTGGCCCATATAAGGGCTAACAGTCCCTCTAGTCAAGGCTATGGTTTTTCCTGTGGTCATGTATGGATGTGAGAGTTGGACTGTGAAGAAGGCTGAGCGCCGAAGAATTGATGCTTTTGAACTGTGGTGTTGGAGAAGACTCTTGAGAGTCCCTTGGAAAGCTCAACATTCAGAAAACGAAGATCATGGCATCTGGCCCCATCACTTCATGGGAAATAGATGGGGAAACAGTAGAAACAGTGTCAGACTTTGTTTTTTTGGGCTCCAAAATCACTGCAGATGGTGACTGCAGCCATGAAATTAAAAGGCGCTTACTCCTTGGAAGAAAAGTTATGACCAACCTAGATAGTATATTCAAAAGCAGAGACATTACTTTGCCGACTAAGGTCCGTCTAGTCAAGGCTATGGTTTTTCCTGTGGTCATGTATGGATGTGAGAGTTGGACTGTGAAGAAGGCTGAGCGCCGAAGAATTGATGCTTTTGAACTGTGGTGTTGGAGAAGACTCTTGAGAGTCCCTTGGACTGCAAGGAGATCCAACCAGTCCATTCTGAAGGAGATCAACCCTGGGATTTCTTTGGAAGGAATGATGCTAAAACTGAAGCTCCAGTACTTTGGCCACCTCCTGCGAAGAGTTGACTCATTGGAAAAGACCCTGATGCTGGGAGGGATTGGGGGCAGGAGGAGAAGGGGACGACCGAGGATGAGATGGCTGGATGGCATCACAGACTCAATGGACGTGAGTCTGAGTGAACTCCGGGAGTTGGTGATGGACAGGGAGGCCTGGCGTGCTGCAATTCATGGGGTCGCAAAGAGTCGGACACGACTGCGCGACTGAACTGAACTGAGGAAGGTCCATTATCTCTATCTATACCATTAACTGCAGAAGGAAATGGCAACCCACTTCAGTATTCTTGCCTGGGAAATCCCATGGACAGAGGACCCTGGCAAACTACAGTCCATGGGGTCTCAGCTAAACCAACTTAGCATGCATACCATTGACAGGCAAACAATACGCCCTCCACTGTACCAAGATGGCACAGGTGGCACAGACCAGGGTGGCAGAGCTAATTCTAGGAGTCAGGGCAGAACTCTGGGCTTCAAGGTACAACCACCACTCCTTACTCGGAGACTTTCTTTCCACTGCTGTCCTTGAAGAGGATTTAGCCTTGGTGACTAGGCGGCAATTTCTTTATATCTTTGCAGGAGCTGCTGCAGTAAAGTCTCACCTGATCCTCAGTGCCTTTCCATCTAGAGATTTTCTTCTAATGAATTGCCTTGCCTTGCCTCAAATCTGAGCACACCTTGCGTTTGAAATCAGTATGGGGTCATCCCTTACAGGGGAGACTCAAGAGAAGAGAGGCTGGAAATCGGAAGGGGAATTGGGGCCCAGGAGATGGAGAAGAGCAGTGGAAACTTATATGGGATGGAGCTAGACTGTTAGTCCCTTGAGAACAGGAACCATCTGATTCCTTCAGATGGTTCCCAGCACAGCACAAGGCCTGGCACATAGCACATTCTCAGTATGTGAGTGGAATGAATAGGATTCAGGAGTCTCGGGCTACAAAGGTTCCAGTGCTGCATGCATTTAAGACTGATACAGAAGACAGTCAGGAAAGGAGGGATGAGGACGGAGGATGAGGGGAGAATCTGTGAGTGGGCTGGAACTGGGGGACAGGGGCCAGAGAAGAACACAGGGTCCAAGGTGGCTCCAGGGGTAGGGGCGAGGTGGGCCTGGAGGGATGCATACCTTAGGTTGAGGTACTGCAGTGATTTCATTTCCTTGGAGAAACCACTCAGAGTCTCAATCTGGTTGTCTCGAAGATGCAAGGTAGTGAGATTGCTTAGGTCCTCCAAGCCTTCCACCTTCTTCAACATGTTCTGGGCCTAGACCCAGGATACAGTAGATAGATTGGGAAGGGGGGGCAGCAGGGAAAAGGAAGAGAAATCAGAAAGAGATGTGGCAGGGCTTCCCTGGTAGCTCAGTGGTAAAGAATCTGCCTGCCAGTGCAGGAGACATAGATCAGAGAAGACCCCACATGCTGCAGAGCAACTAAGCCCACTTGCCACAGCTACTGAGTCTGTGCTCTAGAGCCTGTGCTCCACAACAAGAGAAGCCACCACAATGAGAAGCCCTTGCACCACAAATAGAGAGTAGCCCCTGCTCGCTGCAACTGGAGTAAAGCAATGAAGACCCAGCACAGCAATAATCAATTTTATGTGTGTGTGTGTGTGTATGTGTGTGTGTGTGTGTGCGCGCGCGTGCGCGCGCGTGCATATGCGTGCCAGTCACTCAGTTGTGTCTAACTCTTTGAGACCCCATGGACTGTAGCCCACCTGGCTCTTCTATCCATGGGGATTCTCCAGGCAAGAATACTGGAGTGGGTTGCTATGCCCTTCTCCAGGGGATCTTCCCCATCCAGGGATCAAAGCCAGGTTTCCCGCATTGCAGGCAGATTCTTTACTTAGATTTGCAAAACAGCAAATCTAAGAGGTAGAGAGGGTGAGAAAGGGAAGTGGAGGTGAGTAGAGATCCATGTAGATAGTAAAGAATCCAGGAGAAGCTTTCAACCAAGAGAAAAGTTAGCAGTAAACCCTACTATCCAGCCCACCACAGCCACCTCTGATGAAGGAGATGCTTCAACCCACCCTCACTACCCCCCCAGCCCAAGAGCCTCATTGCTCCACCAAGGAGACATGGCTTCAGCAGCATTTTGGAATGAAGACGCTCAAGGGCTTAAAAGACTAGACACAGGACTTTCCCTGGTTGTCCAATGGTTAAGACTCTCAGCACAGGAAACACGGGTTCGAGCCCAGTTTGGGGAACTAAGAGCCACATGCCGCGTGGCCCAGCCCAAAAAAATTAAAAAATTAAAAGACTAGACACCTAAGTGGCCTCCTTAGCCTGATGTCTGTACCTGTTATGCACATGGTGTCCCAACCAATATCAAAGCAAACTGTCTCTATGTCATCCACACGCTGTGTATTGTTAGCCCTGTTAATTGGTGAACACCTTGTCGATTTGGATTTTGCATCCTCACAGCATTGGGCACCAAGCAAATGCTTGGTGTTTGGAAATAATGCCAATTATCATAAGGATGATGAAGTTAGTAGGTGAGTCCACTAGAAGCCAGGCTTCCCTGGTGTCTCAGTGGTAGGGAATCCACCTGCAGTGCAGAAGAGGGTTTGATCCCTGGGTCAGGAAGGAGGATATATCCCCTAGAGGGGATATGGCAACCCACTCCAGTATTCTTATCTGGAAAATCCCATGGACAGAGGAGCCTGGCCGACTCCTCTGTCCACAGAATTGCAAGAGTCAGACACGACTTGGCAGCTAAGCCACCTACGAGAAGCTGGTATCCTGGCCCCCAGGACAGTGCTCCTTTTCCAGAACCCACCACCCCGTGACCCAGGGCGCTACCAGGAAGAGGTTCTTCAGCTTAGGGAGGTTGATTCCCAGGGTGCTATTCAGCTGGTTCCCCCGAAGCTCCAGCGTGTGCAGGCTGATCAGTTTTTGGGGATCCAAACCTGTCACCATGTGGATGCGGTTCCCTGAGGAGAAGGAGGGTGTGGAAGGGTTCAGAGGGCCACCCCAAGTGTTCAGCAATAGAGCCTCTGTATCATCTTCTCTAATGCCAGGTGGATACGAGGAGGGCCAGCTCCAGGTGTAACACCCACAGGGCCTTGGGGCGATGGTCTGGTGGTCCAAGGGCCCAAGGGATGTGCCCACCTAAGTCTTTGAGGCATGAATGAGGGGAGCCCCACAATCCATACAGCTAACTCCCTCTCCTCCTTCAAGTCTTCGCTTAGGTGTCAACTTCCCAATGACATTTGTCCTAGCCAATCTGTTTGAAATCGCCACCTCCTCCCACCCATTTCCTTTACCCTGATCTATTTTTTCCATTGTACTTTTTTTGTTGTTCTTTTTTTAGCGCTTATCTCCTTTTAACATGCTTTATAAAAATTTACTTATTTATTGTGATCGTTGGGACTTCCCTGGTGGTTCAGTTGTTAAGACTCCACACTTCCACTCAGGGGCACTGGTTCGATCCCTACTTGGGGAACTATGATCCTGAATGCTGCATGGCATGGCCAAAAAATAAATAAAATTAACTATTGTGATCATCAATGATTGCCTGCCTTCCCTGACTAGAACGTAAGCTATGCAAGAATAGGGAGTTTCTTTGTTTTGTTCACTCCTACATCTCCAGCACATAGAACTGTCATCGTGAACCGCCAGGAGTGTCTAATGAGTGAGTGAATAATGTAGGTTGCTATGTGGCACAGCCAAGGGCCATGCTGCCCACTGCTACTGGCCCCAGGAGAGGAAGGAATTGTGCGAGGCCCATCCTAAGGCCCCACCTTTGAGATCCAGGCTGGCCAGACGAGGATGCAAGATGCCCTCCGTGTCGGTGATCTGGTTGTAGGCAAAGCTGGCGATCTGCAGGTAGGGCAGTTCGTTCAGCCGAGCACTCCGAAGCTGGTTGCCATCAGCCTTGAGCCATAGCAGGTGGGTGAGGTAATTGAGTGGGGACAAGTCTGTCAAGTGGTTTTCAGAAACATCCACGTAGCGCAGATGGATGTAGGAACGCAAGAGGTAGATGTCTGTCAGATCCCTAGGAGGTGGGAGAGGCTGGGTCAGGGTTAAGAATCCAGCAAGGGCTGTCAGAAGTGCTAAAGCAGAGGGCAGCGTGAAGATGGCTTAGAGTGAAGAGCGACTGACAGATGGGAGAGTCGGGGAGGGGAAGGAGAAGGTAGGGGGGTTCTCAACTCTGAAGGACAAGTAAGGGAGTCCAGCTGGAGTCTCCACCCCACTCTATCCCCTTACGGCCTCCAATGCCGCAGGCCAGCTCTGATGCAGGGAGTCACAGCGTCCTGAGAAGTAGACTCTATCCTTCCCTCCTAGCTGGCCCAGGATGACAGAAATCCAAACTCAACCAAAACACCCAGGATGGAGGGTGAGAAAGGAGACTAGGCCCCACAACCTCGGCCCACTTCTGGTCCACCATAAACACACCTGTCTTTAATCTCCAGCTTGACGTAAGCATGAGCCAGTCCATTACCCGTCTTGCAGAGCAGAGAAAGCCCTTCTTTCATCATGTCCTCTGTGAGGGGCGTGGATATCCACTGCAGGAGGAAGTGGACTCAGGCATGCCTTTCTAGCCCAACCCCAGCCCTTAACCCCAGACCCCTCCGCTTCCAAGTTCTCACATCCTCGGACTCCTCTCCCTCCTTCCTGTAGTCCTCCCACTCCTCTGTCTCCTTCTCATATCCTCCCTTTCCAGATCATCCTGGTCTAGCTCGATGTCTTCCAGGTCATCTTCATCTGACATTTGTCCTCCCTGCTGAAGGCTCTGGAGTCAGATCAGGCTGGGTCCTTGCCCTGAGAGAGATGATTTTGGTGTTACCAATGCTCCCTCCCTCACTTCCATTAATGGCTACCCCTTCCATCACCCTATCACCCCCCAGATCTCCTGCCAGCCATGCTTCTTTCCTCATCCCTGCGAACATCGCATTTTGACTCCCAATCTCCACTTCATACTTCCCACCAAGGATCCCTTCCCCTTGGATGCTTTCCCAGACCCCCACGACCTTTTCTGTCCCTTTCAGTGGCTCCAACTCCTCCAGCAGCTAGTTGTCCAGTTTCCTGGGCTCCTCTTTCACCAGTTCTTCCCACTTCTGCCTGAAGCCACCTTCTTCTCCAGAATCCCCTACCGACACCTCCCCTCCTCTCCCTTTCCATCCTTGACCCCTGCCCCAGTCCTTTCTTCTAACTCTCCCATCCCACGTTTCCCTGTCCCCTCCATGACACCAGCCGGTCATGCAAGCTCCAGCCCTCCCACTCAATCCTCTTTGGCAGAAAGGACACAGACCCTGGTTCTGCTCAACCAGAGCTGTCGTGGAGAGGTCTGGCCCCGAGAAGGGCTGTCTGGTAGAGGGCAAGGGAGAAGGAGGCGTTGTATACTGCTGTTATGGCAACGGGGGACCGGGCGCTAGGCTTCCGCAGCTGGCAGCCGTTGAGAGAAGCTGCGAATAACCGCGAAGCCTGTGGGCCAGTAGTTGCCCGGTGACGAGCCCCGGTTCCCAGTCCTAGGAACCCGGATGGGGCGCGGTAATTGGCCCAGGGCTAAAAGCCAGTGGGCGTGACTTACTTAGTACACTGAGGGGAGGGGGCAGAGGGCGGGGCTAGCCAGTAAGTCACCTGAGACCTCAAGGAACTAGGCTACCTCAATGCAGGAGTACTGTGAATTCAAAAGCAATTCATTCCCTGAAGCAAAAGGTGGACAAATACAAGAGCTAGAAATACCAAGATCTGGTTCCCCCACCTTCTCATAGGTCCCACCCATTGATTATTTTCAAGTAGACTTTTGGCAGATGGCTTCATGGAATGGAAGGAGCCCAGGCCCAATGTTATCTTAAGCTCTGTGTTGGAGTCTTGACAAATCTGCCATTTACTAGCAATTTACCAGCAATTTACCCAAGACTCCACTTTCCCATCTGTAAAATAGGCTTATAGGTACCAAGTGACAGAGATGGAGCAAGAGTATGACTTATGCTGAAGCGCTCTATGGACTGCTGAATCCAGCGTGGGACCATTCTATCATCATTTGATGCAAACCTTTGGTGTGATATGAACGGAGAAAATCCAACAGGAGCCTAGGATAAGAATCCTCATCCAACACAGTCATATAAATAACAATCGAGAGATTTCCCTGGTGGTTCAGTGGTTAAGACTCTGCACTTCCACTGCAAGGGGCACAGGTTTGATCCCTGGTTCGGAAACTAAGATCATTAACATCATCATCGACAAGAACCAATACAGCCACACCCAGGCACTGAAGTCTGTGTGACTATGTTGAAGGAGATTGCAAAGAGAGGTTGCGATGCAACAAATATTTCTGGAGCGCTTGTGCCAGACATCACGTGAGACGCCTTTGCAAGTGCTACTGAATCTCCACCCCAGTCCTGTGAGATAGCTACTTGGGAGAAGAGGAAACTAAGGCTCAGGGAGATTAGTATTTATGACACAATTCCTACCTAGGGGGAGGGGGGATTTTATCAATCCTGTAGAATCTGATGTAGATACGGCAAGGTCACAAGGTAAGATACCATGTGATTGTTAACTTACAGACTGTGTAACAGGAAAAGCAGTCTGATGGAGATTGTGGTGAGTTGAAAATCGGGAAATATCACCTCCTGCCCTGTCCTGTTCACTCAGTATCATGGTACTTGTTGTTGTTGTTGTATAACTCTTTGCAACCCCGTGTACTACAGCACACCAGGCTTCCCTGTCCCTCACCGTCTCCCAGAGTTGCCCATGTTCACGTTCATGGCATCAGTGACGCCGTCCTGTCATTTCATCCCCTGATGCCCTCTTCTCCTGCCCTCCATCGTTCCCAGCATCAGGGACTTTTCCAGTGAGACATCTGTGCACATCCTATGACCAAAATACTGGAGCTTCAGCTTCAGCATCAGTCCTCCCAGTGAGTATTCAGGGTTGATCTCCCTTAAGACTGACTGATTTGATCTCCCTGCTGTCCAAAGGACTTCCAAGAGTCTTGTCCAGCACCACAGTTTGAAGGCATCAATTCTTAGGTATTCTTCCTTCTTTACAGACCAGCTCTCAAAACTGTACGTGACCACTGGGAAGACCATAGCCTTGACTATGTGGACCTTTGTTGGCAGAGTAATGTGTCTGCTTTTCAACATACTGTCTAGGTTTGTCATCACTTTCCTGCCAAGAAGCAATCATCTTCTGATTTCATGGCAGCAGTCACCGACCGCAGTAATTTTGGAGCCCAAGAAGAGGAAATCTGTCACTACTTCCACCTTTTCCCCTTGTATTTGCCATGAAGTAATGGGGCCGGATGCCATGATCTTAGCTTTTTTTAATGTTTAGTCTTAAGCCAGCTCTTTCACTCTCCTCTTTCGCCCTCATCAAGAGGCTCTTCAGTTCCTCTTCGCTTCCTAGCATTAGAGTTGTATCATCTGCATATCTGAGGTTGTTGATGTTTCTCCCACCTAACTTGATTCCAGCTTGTAACTCATCCAGCCTGGCATTTCTCAGGATGTGCTCAGCATATAGGTTAAACAAAGAGGGTGACAGCAGACAGCCCTGTCATAATCCTTTCTCGATCGTGAACCAATCAGTTGCTCCATATAGGGTTCTAACTGTTGCTTCTTGACCTGCATACAGGTTTCTCAGGAGACAGGTAAGATGGTCTGGTATTCTCTCCTCTCTAAGAGCTTTCCAGAGTTTGTCATGATCATGGTACTAGCAAGGTTTTAAAGTCAGAGTCACCAGGTTCCAAACTTACTCTACCACTCAATAGCTGGTGTCTCAGCACTTTATATCATTTTAATTAGATTTCATTTTCACATTTATGAAATAAGGATAAACATGTCCACCCCCAAGGAGTGCTGCTGTTTAGTTGCTCAATCATGTCAGACTCATTACGACCCCATGGACTGTAGCCCTCCAGGTTACTCTGTCCATGGGATTTCCCAGGGAAGAATACTGGAGTGGGTTGCCATTTTCTTCTTCAGGTGATCTTCTGGACCCAGAGATGAAACCCGTGTCTCCTGCATTGGCAGGTAGATTCTTTACTGCTGAGTCACCAGGGAAGAGCCTTTCTGATAATAGCCATTATAAAATAGCCACAAAATTATTATTTTAATTTGTATTTTTGTCAGTGAGGTTGTTTCTTTTTATTAATATGTCTATGTACAAGCTGGAATCAAGATTGCTGGGAGAAATATCAATAATCTCAGATATGCAGATGACACCACCCTTATGGCAGAAAGTGAGGAGGAGCTAAAAAGCCTCTTGTTGAAAGTGAAAGAGGAGAGTGGAAAAGTTGGCTTGAAGCTCAACATTCAGAAAACGAAGATCATGGCATCTGGCCCCATCACTTCATGGGAAATAGATGGGGAAACAGTAGAAACAGTGTCAGACTTTGTTTTTTTGGGCTCCAAAATCACTGCAGATGGTGACTGCAGCCATGAAATTAAAAGGCGCTTACTCCTTGGAAGAAAAGTTATGACCAACCTAGATAGTATATTCAAAAGCAGAGACATTACTTTGCCGACTAAGGTCCGTCTAGTCAAGGCTATGGTTTTTCCTGTGGTCATGTATGGATGTGAGAGTTGGACTGTGAAGAAGGCTGAGCGCCGAAGAATTGATGCTTTTGAACTGTGGTGTTGGAGAAGACTCTTGAGAGTCCCTTGGACTGCAAGGAGATCCAACCAGTCCATTCTGAAGGAGATCAACCCTGGGATTTCTTTGGAAGGAATGATGCTAAAACTGAAGCTCCAGTACTTTGGGCACCTTATGCGAAGAGTTGACTCATTGGAAAAGACCCTGATGCTGGGAGGGATTGGGGGCAGGAGGAGAAAGGGACGACCGAGGATGAGATGGCTGGATGGCATCAAAGACTCTTGAGAGTCCCTTGGACTGCAAGGAGATCCAACCAGTCCATTCTGAAGGAGATCAACCCTGGGATTTCTTTGGAAGGAATGATGCTAAAACTGAAGCTCCAGTACTTTGGCCACCTTATGAGAAGAGTTGACTCATTGGAAAAGACCCTGATGCTGGGAGGGATTGGGGGCAGGAGGAGAAAGGGACGACCGAGGATGAGATGGCTGGATGGCATCACAGACTCAATGGACGTGAGTCTGAGTGAACTCCGGGAGTTGGTGATGGACAGGGAGGCCTGGCGTACTGTGATTCATGGGGTCGCAGAGAGTCGGACACGACTGCGCGACTGAACTGAACTGAACTGAACTGTATTTGTCTGTATTTATTTTACAAAATTCCTTTTCATGTCCTTTCTCATGCTCCTGAATCACTCACTAATTTTTAAAATTGCTTTGTAGGAGCTCTTTATGATTTGAATTTTAATTGTAGTGGAAATTGCCAGTTGCTTACCTGATATGCATTCTTCTCTTCTTTCTTACTAACAGAGCTGTTCTTATGGAGAAGGAAAGGGCAACCCACTACCATCCATGGGGTCGCAAAGAGTCAGATACAACTTAGTGACTAAGCACACACACCTAACTTATAAACAATACTTGGTCATTGAAAAATAGTCTTACCTGTGTCAAAATGTGTAATTCTTCAGCTCTGTGATGTCTGCTTTACTTAAAATTGATTGGAAAAATTGTTTTAGTCTTTTTGTATTTAATCATATAAAATGCTTTTTAATGTGTGCAGATATGAAGCACATAACTTATTTATTTAAGTATTGTTTCAATCCAGAATATTTAGGTAATATGGTTGTCATTAATGATAAATCTTGCTGAAATAAGTTACAATTTTACTGCTACTAACAAAACATCATAGCAACATTTTTTAAAAAGGACTGTTCTTAAATAGTTTATATAAATGAAGTTTTACAACATGCAGTTCTTTGTGTTTGGCTTCTTTCATTCATGTTTTCAAGGTTCATCTGTATTATAGCTCATATCAGTACTTCAGCCCTCTTAACTGCTGAACAGTATTCTATTGTATAGCTGGTTTATACCAGATTTTATTGTATTTCTTCATTCATCAGTTGATAGACATATTCTTTCACTTTTTTGGCTATTATGAATAATGCTACTACGAACATTCATGTAGAAATTTTTGTGTAGCTGTATATTTTCGTTTTTCTTAGTTATATACCTAAATAATATCAATACAAAAATAATACTGAGTATCAAAATATTGAACTCTATGGATGTGAGATTGGACTATAAAGAAAGCTGAGCATCAAGGAATGGATGCTTTTGAACTGTGGTGTTGGAGAAGACTCTTGAGAGTCCCTTGGACTGCAAGGAAATGCAACCAGTCTATCCTAAAGGAAATCAGTCCTGAATATTCTTTGGAAGGACTGATGCTGAAGCTGAAACTCCAATACTTTGGCCACCTGATTCAAAGAACTGACTCATTTGAAAAGCCCCTGATGCTGGGAAAGATTGAAGGTGGGAGGAGAAGGGATTTTTTGGCTATTATGAATAATGCTACTACGAACATTCATGTAGAAATTTTTGTGTAGCTGTATATTTTCGTTTTTCTTAGTTATATACCTAAATAATATCAATACAAAAATAATACTGAGTATCAAAATATTGAACTCTATGGATGTGAGAATTGGACTATAAAGAAAGCTGAGCATCAAGGAATGGATGCTTTTGAACTGTGGTGTTGGAGAAGACTCTTGAGAGTCCCTTGGACTGCAAGGAAATGCAACCAGTCTATCCTAAAGGAAATCAGTCCTGAATATTCTTTGGAAGGACTGATGCTGAAGCTGAAACTCCAATACTTTGGCCACCTGATTCAAAGAACTGACTCATTTGAAAAGCCCCTGATGCTGGGAAAGATTGAAGGTGGGAGGAGAAGGGGACGACAGAGGATAAGATGGTTGGAAAGATGGTTGGATGGCATCACTGACACAATGGACATGAGTTTGAGTAAATTCCGGGAGTTGGTGATGGACAGGGAGGCCTGGTGTGCTGCAGTAGTCCACGGGGTCACAAAGAGTCGGACACGACTGAGCAACTGAACTGAAATGATGCTGAAATTAATGGATTCAAAAGGAGGACATGATTCTTTGCCACATTAAATATTCATTCATTAAATATTTACAGTTTTGGACTTCCCTGGTGATCCACTAGTTAAGAATCTGCCTGCCAATGCAAGGGACATGGGTTCAATCCCTGGTCCAGAAAGATTCCACATGCTGCTGGGCAACTAAGCCCATGCACCACAGCTACTGAGCTCGGGCTCTAGAACTGGAGCACCACGACAAGAGAGCAGCCCCACCTGCCACAACTAGAGAAAGCCTGAGTGCAGCAAGAAGCACCTAGTGAGGCCAATAATAAATAATTTAAAATTTTAAAAATATTTATAGTTTCAATATATTCATTCATTTATTCAAATATCTATATTGAATGCTTACTATGTATCAGGCATTTTGCTAGGAGCCTGAAATAAAATATTACATGAAAATCCCCAGGAAGAAACTATTTTCATTTGAAAAATCTGTTACAAATAGAACTGGATCTCAGATATTTTAGCTTAGTTTGTTGGCAGCTTTTTCCCTATAAGTGGAATTGTAAGTGGATCGTATGTTAACTCTATATTTAACCTTTTGAGGAACATGCCAAGCTTTTTCCAAAGTAGCGCCCTATATTATACTTCCACCAGCAGTTTCTGAGGGTTCTAATTTCTCCATATTCTGGCCAACATTTGTTATTATTTGTTTTTTATTATAGCTATCCTAGTGGATGTGAAGTGGTATTTCATTGTGGTTTTGATTTGCATTTCCCTGATGACTAAATGTTAAGCATCTTCCACAAAAGTGGGAAGCAGACTATAATCCTGAAAAATATTATGAAGCTATCATACCAGCTCTGAACTGTGTATCTCCAAACTTAGTTTCTAAATATTTATTTATATTTATTTATTTGGATGAGCCAGGTCTTGGTGGTGGTAGGCAGGATCTTCCATCTTCGTTATGGGATGCAAGATCTTTGGTTGTGGCATGCAAACTCTTAGTTACAGCATGTGGAATCTGGTTTCCTGGCCAGGAATTGAATTTGGGCCCCCTGCATGGGGAGCACAGAGTTTTAGTAATAAGATCACCATGGAAGTCCCCAGACTTATTTTTTATGTGAGAGAAAAATTGGTAAGCCACTGGATTTGGAGGATCTATGTTGCAATTCTTTTTTTTCCTCCCTCTTTGGCTGAGCCACATGGCTTGCAGGACTTTAGTAGCTTGTGCTTAGACACTCAGTTGTGTCTGACTCTGCAACCCAATGAACTGTAGCCCATAAAGGCTCCTCTGTCTGGGATTCTCCAGGCAAGAATACTGGAGTGGGTTCCCATTGTCTTCTCCAGGGAATCTTCCCAACCCAGGGATCAAACAAACCCAGGTCTCCTACATTGCAGGTGGATTCCTTACCATCTGAGCTACCAGGGAATTTATTTTATTTTCTAAAATCGATTTATTTAGTTTAATTGGAGGCTAATTACTTCACAATCAGTTCAGTTCAGTCACTCAGCCATGTCCGATTCTTTGCAACCCCATGAACTGCAGCATGCCAGATCTCCCTGTCCATCACCAACTCTCAGAGTCCACCCAAACTCACATCCATTGAGTTGGTGATGCTATCCAACCATCTCATCCTCTGCCGTCCTCTTCTCTCCCACCCTCAATCTTTCCCAGAATCAGGATGAGATCTTCCAGATCTTTTCAGATGAGTCAGTTCTTCCCATCAGATGGCCAAAGTATTGGAGTTTCAGCTTCAACATCAGTCCTTCCAATGAACACCCAGGACTAATCTCCTTTAGGATGGACTGGTTGGATCTCCTTGGAGTCCAAGGGACTCTCAAGGGTCTTCTCCAACACCACAGTTCAAAAGCATCAATTCTTTGGCGCTCAGCTTTCTTTATAGTCCACCTCTCACATCCATACATGACTACTGGAAAAACCATAGCCTTGACTAGACAGACCTTTGTGGACAAAGTAATGTCTCTGCTTTTTAATATGCTGTATAGGTTGGTCATAACTTTCCTTCCAAGGAGTAAGCATCTTTTAATTTCATGGCTGCAGTCACCATCTGCAGTGATTTTGGAGCCCCCCAAAATAAAGTCAGCCACTATTTACACTGTTTCCCCATCTATTTGCCATGAAGTGATGGGACCAGATGCCATGATATTCATTTTATGAATGTTGAGCTTTAAGTCAACTTTTTCACTCTCCTCTTTCACTTTCATCAAGAGGCTCTTTAGTTCTTCTTCACTTTCTGCCATAAGGGTGGTGTCATCTGCATATCTGGGGTTATTGGTATTTCTCCCGGCAATCTTGATTCCAGCTTGTATTTCTTCCAGTCCAGCATTTCTCATGATGTACTCTGCATAGAAGTTAAATAGGCAGNTTTTCTGAATGTTGAGCTTTAAGCCAACTTTTTCACTCTCCTCTTTCACTTTTATCAAGAGGCTCTTTAGTTCCTCTTCACTTTCTGCCATAAGGGTGGTGTCATCTGCGTATCTGAGGTGACTGATATTTCTCCCGGCAATCTTGATTCCAGCTTGTGCTTCTTCCAGCCCAGCACTTCTCCTGATGTACTCTGCATAGAAGTTAAATAAGCAGGGTGACAATATACAGCCTTGACATACTTCTTTTCCTTTTTGGAACCAGTCTGTTGTTCCATGTCCAGTTCTAACTGTTGCTTCCTAACCTGCATACAGGTTTCTCAAGAGGCAGGTCAGGTGGTCTGGTATTCCCATCTCTTTCAGAATTTTCCACAGTTTATTGTGATCCACACAGTCAAAGGCTTTGGCATAGTCAGTAAAGCAGAAATAGATGTTTTTCTGGAACTCTCTTGCTTTTTCCATGATCCAGTGGATGTTGGCAATTTGATCTCTGGTTCCTCTGCCTTTTCTAAAACCAGCTTGAACATCAGGGAGTTCACGGTTCATGTATCGCTGAACTCTGGCTTGGAGAATTTTGAGCATTACTTTACTAGCATGTGAGATAGTATATTCAAAAGCAGAGACATTACTTTGCCGACTAAGGTCCGTCTAGTCAAGGCTATGGTTTTTCCAGTAGTCATGTATGGAAGTAAGAGTTGGACTGTGAAGAAGGCTGAGTGCCAAAGAATTGATGCTTTTGAACTGTGGTGTTGGAGAAGACTCTTGAGAATCCCTTGGACTGCAAGGAGATCCAACCAGTCCATTCTAAAGGAGATCAGCCCTGGGATTTCTTTGGAAGGAATGATGTTAAAGCTGAAGCTCCAGTACTTTGGCCACCTCATGCGAAGAGTTGACTCATTGGAAAAGACTGATGCTGGGAGGGATTGGGGGCAGGAGCAGAAGGGGACGACAGAGGATGACATGGCTGGATGGCATCAAGGACTCGATGCACGTGAGTCTGAGTGAACTCCAGGAGATGGTGATGGACAGGGAGGCCTGGCGTGCTGTGGTTCATGGGGTCGCAATGAGTCGGACACAACTGAGCGACTGAACTGAACTGAACTGAACTGTGGTTACTTGCCTGGGATCTGGGCAGTGTGTGCAGAGGCGTGGTCCCTATCAATGGATGGGGAATGTCCACACGCATCACTGGAGCCTTTACACAGGGCAGGTCCCAAAGCCTGCAGCCTTCAGCCACCTGACCAGGGAAGGAGGCACGGAGGAGCCCTCTGATCCTTGAGGCAGCGGCTGCTCTTGTTATGAAAACTGTTTTTGGCTTCCTATACTATTTTGATTGTGGTTCTATTTCTAAAAAATTGTGGTAAAATAAAATTCGTCATCTTCATCATTTTAAGTGTGCCGTTCCATGGCATGTGTTCCCATTGCTGTGAACCATTGCCACCATCCCTCTCCACAGCTCTTTGCATCTTGTACAACTGAAACTCTGTCCCTGCCAAACAACTTCTCATCTCCCCTTCCTCCAGCCCCTGGTGACCATTTCACTTCCTGTTTCAAATGTGACTGCTCTAGGGACCTCATATAAGTGGACTCTTATAACTGTCCTTTGGTGTCTGCATATTGTCCTCAAGGTTCATCCCTGTTGTTGCGTTTTAAAAAAATGTAATTTCTGTTTTACATCACAGTAAGCTGATTCACAATACTGCATTAGTTTCAGGCGAACAGCAGAGTGACTCATTTATACATGTACATATACCCATTCTCTTTCAGATTCTTATCCCATATAGATTATTATAGAATATTGAGCAGAGCTTCCTGTGCTGTACAGTTGGTTCTTGCTGATTATCTACTTCATATATAGCACCGTGTAGCCATGTTGTTACATTTATCAGAATTTCCCTTCTTTTTAAAACTGGAAAATATTCCATTATATGTGCATACCACATTTTGTTTATGCATATATCTGTCAGTGGGATACTTGGGTTGTCTCCACCTTTTTGCTATTGTGAATACTGTTCAGGGGTATAGAAATATCTCTGAGTCTCTTTCAATTCTTTGGGTATATATCTAGAAGTAGAATTGCTTAATGTACAGTTGGTTCTTGCTGATTATCTACTTCATATATAGCACCGTGTAGCCATGTTGTTACATTTATCAGAATTTCCCTTCTTTTTAAAACTGGAAAATATTCCATTATATGTGCATACCACATTTTGTTTATGCATATATCTGTCAGTGGGATACTTGGGTTGTCTCCACCTTTTTGCTATTGTGAATACTGTTCAGGGGTATAGAAATATCTCTGAGTCTCTTTCAATTCTTTGGGTATATATCTAGAAGTAGAATTGCTTAATTATATTGCAATTCTTTTTTTTTTTTTTTTTGAGGAACTGCCATACTGTTTTTGGTAACACTGCAACTTCATTTTCACTTGTTTACTTTCCTGCATTGGAGAAGGAAACGGCAACCCACTCCAGTGTTCTTGCCTGGAGAATCCCAGGGACAGGGGAGCCTGGTGGGCAGCTGTCTATGGGGTCGCACAGAGTTGGACACGACTGAAGTGACTTAGCAGCAGCAGCAGCAGTGTCTGTTTTGGGCTCTGCATGGGGTTCTCTCTAAATTCTCTTGGTCCCACCATTGGCTCCAGCCGCTGCTGCAGCAACCAAGTCCAGGAGGCTTAGACCAGTTTCTATTCTGTAGAATTAGAGAGCACTTCACCTTGATTCTACCCTGGGGTCCCCTGAAGAAACATCTGACTTCATGGTGTGGGGTACCTGTTGGGAACTTCTCATCACTCACACCTGTGCACTCTGGAAGAGGGGTGAAGTTACAACTCACAGGATTACCTTTGATCATTTGGAAATGGAAAGTGAAAGTGAAGTCACTCAGTAGTGTCCGACTCTTTGCGGCCCGTGGACTGTAGCCCTCCAGGCTCCTCCGTCCATGGGATTCTCCAGGCAAGAATACTGGAGTGGGTTGCCATTTCCTTCTCCAGGGGATCTTCCCGACCCAGGGATTGAACCCAGGCCTCCCGCATTGCAGGCAGACGCTTTAACCTCTGAGCCACCAGGGAAGCTGGAAATGGAAGTAAGTGGATAAAGAGATTAATGTCTCCCAGAAAGATGTTTCTGAGATGCATTCCATAAAAGGTCCTTCCAAAAAGAGCTGACAGAGGAGGCAGGGAAAAGAGAGAGAGGTAGCGAAAAAGAGACAGAGAGATTGGAGCAAAGAAAGTAAGAAGTCTTAAATAAGAAAAACAGACTGAGACACATAGGATAGAATAAGAAAATATAATATTCATGTGACTGGAATTCTGAAGGATGCTGCTGCTGCTGCTGCTGCTGCTAAGTCGCTTCAGTAGTGTCCAACTCTGTGCGACCCCATAGACGGCAGCCCACAAGGCTCTGCCCTCCCTGGGATTCTCCAGGCAAGAACACTGGAGTGGGTTGCCATTTCATTCTCCAATGCAGGAAAGTGAAAAGTGAAAGTGAAGTCACTGAGTCGTGTCCAACTCTCAGCGACCCCATGGACTGCAGCCCACCAGGCTCCTCCATCCATGGGATTTTCCAGGGAAGAGTACTGGAGTGGGGTGCCATTGCCTTTTCTGATTCTGAAGGATAGAATGGGGAAAATCAGTATTAGAAGATAGTGTTGGAGAATTTTCTAAAATTGATAAAAGAATCAATATTGCCGGGAGAAATATCAATAACCTCAGATATGCAGATGACACCACCCTTATGGCAAAAAGTGAAGAGGAACTAAAAAGCCTCTTGATGAAAGTGAAAGAGGAGAGTGAAAAAGTTGGCTTAAAGCTTAACATTCAGAAAACGAAGATCATGGCATCTGGTCGCATCACTTCATGGGAAATAGATGGGGAAACGGTGGAAACCGTGTCAGACTTTATTTTTTGGGCTGCAAAATCACTGCAGATGCTGACTGCAGCCATGAAATTAAAAGACGCTTCCTCCTTGGAAGAAAAGTTATGAGCAACCGAGACAGTATATTCAAAAGCAGAGACATTACTTTGCCAACAAAGGTCCGTCTAGTCAAGGCTATGGTTTTTCCAGTAGTCATGTATGGATATGAAAGTTGGACTGTGAAGAAGGCTGAGCACAGAAGAATTGATGCTTTTGAACTGTAGTGTTGGAGAAGACCTTGAGAGTCCCTTGGACTGCAAGGAGATCCAACCAGTCCATTCTGAAGGAGATCAGCCCTGGGATTTCTTTGGAAGGAATGATGCTAAAGCTGAAACTCCAGTACTTTGGCCACCTCATGTGAAGAGTTNCGCAGAAGAATTGATGCTTTTGAACTGTGGTGTTGGAGAAGACTCTTGAGAGTCCCTTGGACTGCAAGGAGATCCAACCAGTCCATTCTGAAGGAGATCAACCCTGGGATTTCTTTGGAAGGAATGATACTAAAGCTGAAGCTCCAGTACTTTGGCCACCTCATGCGAAGAGTTGACTCATTGGAAAAGACCCTGATGCTGGGAGGGATTAGGGGCAGGAGGAGAAGGGGACGACCGAGGATGAGATGGCTGGATGGCATCACGGACTCAATGGACGTGAGTCTGAGTGAACTCCAGGAGTTGGTGATGGACAGGGAGGCCTGGCGTACTGCGATTCATGGGGTCGCAAAGAGTCGGACACGACTGAGCGACTGAACTGAACTGGGGTTTCCAAAGATAAAAGCTAATCTTAAAAATGGAACAGAGTTTAAGAGCAGAGGGGCTCAGACAGTAGAAGGATCTGCCTCAATGCAGGAGACCTAGTTTCGACTCCTGGGTTGGAAAGATCCCCTGGAGAAAAGAATGGTAACCCACTCCACTATTCTTGACTGGAGAATCCCATCAACAGAAGAGCCTGGCAGGCTACATACAGTCCATGGGCTCACAAAGAGTCAGACATGACTAAGCAACTAACACTACAACTCTCCCTTCCCAGAATGATGAAAAAACAACTATCAACAAATAATATAAAAAAATAGCCATTAATCCTGAAAGTCTGTCTTAATCTCCAATATTTCATCCAATGATCTCTTTAAAGTAACACCTGCCTCTTGGCATTTAACTTCTATTCTAGCATTTAAAAGTTTAATAGTTGGGGTTTCCCTGGTGGTTCAGTGGTAAAGAATTCACCTGCCAATACAGAAGACATGGGTCTGATCCCTGATCTGGGAAGATCTCACATGCTGCAGATCAACTAAGCCTAGGAAACACACCTACTGAGCCCATGTGCCACAACTACTAAAGCCCACACACAGTAACTAGAGAAAACCTTGCGCAGCAACAAGACCCGGCACAGCCAAAAATAAATAAATAAATAAATTTATTTTTTAAGTAACAGTTACTTAAAAGTTGTTAACTGCAAAGTACATCTAAATTCCTAAATAATAAATATCCAGATAAATTAGATTAACCCAAATTTCACAGTATAGGACACCAAAGTGAAAGTGATAGTCACTCAGTCACGTCCAACTCTTTGCAACCCCATGGACTATACAGTCCATGGAATTCTCCAGGCCTGAATACTGGAGTGGGTAGCCTTTCCCTTCTTCAGTTGATCTTCCCAACCCAGGGATTGAACCCTGGTCTCCCACATTGCAGGCAGATTCTTTACCAGCTTAGCCACAAGGCAAGCCCATAGGACACCAATGTCCGGCCAAATTTCATAATTCTCTTTTACTCTATCAGTCAGTTCAGTCGCTCAGCTGTGTCCAACTCTTTGCAACCCCACAGACTGCAGCACGCCAGGCCTCCCTGTCCATCACCAACTCCCGGAGTTTACTCAAACTCATGTTCATCGAGTCAGTTCTTTTACTCTATAGCTTGATATAATTTAATTATAAAAGAATAATTTCAAACTACCAACAATAATTGGCTACTATTTTTTAAAGCAGCTAAACCTTTATTTAACTTAGGACAATCAATTAATTGATCTTCAACAAAGGTTCAAAAGCAATCAGAGAAATAAGTATTTTCAATACATGGTGCTAGAACTAGGTACTCATATGCAAAAAAGTCTCAATCTGCACTGCACACCGTAATAAAAATATAATTCAAAACATGGATCACAGACCTAAAAGCAGACCTTGGGTGAGACAGATTTAAGATACAACGCCAAAAGCACAACTTATGAAAGAAAAAATTTAAAAATTGAATTGAGAGAAAATATTCACAAATCTTAAAAGATCTGTATCCAAAATATATAAAGTCACAAAACACAATATTAAGAAAAGTAGTTCTAAAGTTCTAGTTCTAAAGTAGGCAAAAGTTTGCTGGTAGGCATGTAAAATGGTACAGCCACTTAAGAAATAGTTTGGCAGTTTCTTGTAAATTTATACACACATTTATCCAAATAACCAATAATCAATATTGTCACTAGGTATTCACACAAATAAAACGAAAAACTTATGTTCACACAGAACCTGCCTGTGAATGTTTGGAAATTACTCAAATTTCCCTCAACTGGGAAAGGAATGTAAAAACTATAGTACACCCATACATGGACAAATATTCAGCAATAAAAGGAACAAACTACTCATATAAGCAACATCTGTATGAATTTCAAACACATTATGCTAATTAAAAGAAGTCATGCTGAAGAAGTTACCTGATTCTATTTATATAGCATTCTGAAAAAAGCAAAACTAGAGGAAAACACCAACTAGTGGTTTTTTCAGCCCCCTAAAAACGGTTGATTCTAGAAGTTAACTCAGAAACCTGTTTAAGAGACAAGAGATGAGACAGAGGCCATTTTTAACTGCACAGATATTTTTCTTTTGAATTTTATACTTAACTAACCCAATACTCAAATATCCTAACAGAAATCACAATCACTTTGTGTTTTATCTCTGAATATTTAAAACGAAAGCTGTATGTATTTTTGAATCAGTATCACTTTAAAATAAATTTTAAAATATTTCCCCAGAAATTTTAAATGGTGTTGATTCAAAAATACACAGTTATGTATTATGCTGTGTTACTTTGGGAGTTTTTCCCCAGAAGTAAAAGGTACTAGGGGGGAACACTGAGAGAAGCCACATTTTCCATAGCTATTATATATTTAAAATGCAGATGATACTGTAGCATTTCTCTTTTGTTTTAAAAAGTAGAGACCAATGTCCAACAAGGGAAGAGTTTAATTCTATTTTATTAATGCAATAATTAGGGAGTCATTTAGAAGTTTTAAAACTATGTGGAAATACGTTAAATTGAAGTTAAATGGAAGGGAAAATCTCAGAAAGATTGTATGAGACTATGCGGACAAAAATTAAACAAGCTATGTTATGTAAATGTGACAGGAGTTGGTAAGTATTTCTGGGGGGAAAAAAAACTAACCAATATCTAAAGTTTAGTTTGTTTTTTTTTTAAGTATCTGCTGACTTTAGCGATAGCACTTGAATTTAAACAGCCTGAAAAGAAATATCCTACAAATTATCATAACTTAAAGAATTGAGAGAGATCACTTCTCAATATTTTGAGTATCTGATTTGCCATAATAAACTAAACAATTAGCGTCCTGTTTTTATTACTATCTTGCTATTTGGCCTCATACAAATCATGTTATAGTTTTCATCCATTCTGTACTCATTTACAAAATGAACTTGAACTAGACACTCATGTCATTTCTTGGCCTAAAATTCTATGAATTTGCAGATTTAAAGTGAATTAAAAGTATCCTACAGGGAAAAAAAAAAAACCTGACATTTAAAATTTGCCACTACAAAAACCTAATTACTATAAAAAGTAAAATGTTAATCAAAAAGCTAATAATCCCTAGTGGTGAAGCATAAAACATTTTTCATCTACGCCAAAATAAACATGACATGAAAATCAAGTAAAAGCAAGCAATAAATAAACTCAGTGACCCTGGGTTTGCTGTTGACTTTTCAGATACAATACCAAAAGGCACGGGGCTTCCCAGGTGGCACTGGTGGCACTAATGGTAAGGAGCCCGCCTGCCAATGCAGGAGACGCAGGTTTGATCCCTGGGTCGAGAAGAGTCTCTGGAGGAGGAAATGGCAACCCACTCCAGTATTCTTGCCTGGAGAATCAATCCTATAGACAGAGGAGCCTGGAACGCTATGGTCCACAGGGTCACAAAGAGTCAGACACAACTAAAGTGACTTAGCACAGCACAGCACACAGAAGGCATGATGCATAAAAAAAATAACTGCTAAGGACTTTATTAAAATGTAAAACGTCTGCTCTGTGAAAGTCACTGTCAAGAGAATAAGAGGACAAGCCACAAATCAGGAGAAAATATTGCAAAAAAGCACATCGGACAAAGAGCTGTTACCCAAAATATACATAGAACTCAAACAATAAGAAAACAACTAAAAAACGGGCAAAAGTCTAAATTGACACTTCGTCAAAGAAAATATACACATAACAAATACTATATGAAAAGATGCTCAACAAGTTATTTCATTAGAGAATGCAAGTTAAAATGAAATGCCACTACATATGAGAATGGTTAACATTCAAGATACTGACAATATCAAATGCTAGCAAGGATGTGGGAGCAACAGGAATTCTCACTCACTGCTGGTGGGAAAGCAAAATACAAAAGACAGTTTGGCAGTTTCTTACAATACTAAACATACTCTTACCATACCATCCAGCAATTGCATTCCTTGGTATTTATCCAAATGAGTTTAAAATTTACATCAAACAAAAATCTTATACATGACAGTTACAGTAGTTTTTATTCACAACTGCTACAATTTGGCAACAACCAAGATGCTGAAGAGATGAACAGATTAACTGCCCATGATACATCTATGCAACAAAATATTATTCAGCACTAAAAAGATGAGCTATAAAGTCACAGAAAGACACAGAGGAGTCCTGAAAACATATTACTAAGTGAGAGATGCCAATCTGAAAAGATAACATATTTTGACTCCAAGTAAGTAACACTCTGGAAGAAGCAATACAATGGAAACAGTTACGGGTACACACACATACAGTGTGTGGCTGTCAGGGGCTTAAAGGGAAAAAAGGGATAAACAGATGGAACACAGATTTTTAGGACAGTGAAACTATTCTATATGATACTGTAATGGTAGATACATGTCATTATACTACATATGTCAAAACTACAGAACTACATCAAGAGTGAACCCTAAGATATACTAGGACCTTGGGTGATAATTAGGTGTCAATGCTGGTTCACCTCTTGTAACAAATGTACCACTCTGGTGGGAACTGTTGATTACAGTTGATGTGAAGGAGGGAATGGATATATGGAAACTGAATGTTGAGCCAAATTTAAAACTGACTTAAAAAATAAAATCTATGTATTTTTTTAAAAGTAAACAATAAAAAAGTTAATAATCTGAGTAAACCCATAGTCAAAATTTCCAAGGCATTTTCCAAAATAGTATGTTCATTTTAAAACTTGACTACAAAATTGTAAAATTGATAACAATGATTATCTCTAAGAAATGAAATAAAGTAGCACTTTCTTTCACTTTTTCCTGTTACAGTGTAGCCTGAACTTTTAACAATATCTACTTTTACATTTGTATTACTTGCTCTGTTTTAGTGGAGGTTTTTTTTTTCCTGATTTTTGCTTTTTAATTGCTTTATTAACTTTACATTTTTCTATGCAAATGGGTAAAACTATACTGTTGACAGAAACTTAGATTGGGTACCAAGGCAATGTCCAATTAGAAGCTGGTAACATCTGACACATGGAAATTACAAAAGGTTTACAGCAAATGGATCACTAAAAGCATATCAGGAAAATGCAAGGGAAAAGAATAACAGTATTAATCTCATGGGAAATGGCAGGAGTCAAGGCATAAGGCAAAATTCATCATGATGGTCATGGTCATTAGAGACATTCATTAATACAGAAATAAATGTGCCATACTAATGAAAGATGTTAATAAGGGAGACACAGGCACAGAGTATATGAGAGGTGTGGTGTATAAAAAAATTCTGTACTACCTTAGCACACTTTCTGTAAATCTAAAACTGTTCTAAAATAAAAGGTTTATTTTTAAAAGTTTTGGGAAGGATCAGTACCATTCCACACACAGAGACATGTATAGCTTTCTTTAGCTTTTTAAAATCCTTCAGAAACCTTCCCCTAATAAGCTCATGATACACTCAATACAGGATTTGGGAACCAGTTGAATTTAGGGGATTTTTTTTTAATCATCTCTATTTTACAAACAAGAGAACTGATACATAAACTGATACAGAGATTGTCACAAATTCACAAAGGCTTCTGATTCTTAGTTCCATATTCTTGCCACTGTATTCTACTATACAAAACCCAAAGATTAAAAAAAACAATAACCTTGCCTCCATAATTCTGAAATAATATTCTCTATAGTAAGCAGGAACAGTCAAAACTTAGCGATATGTAAAACAGATAACTAATAACTGCTCTATAAATGGATGGATGTACAGCATAGGGAACTCTATTCAATACTTTGTAATGGCCTATATGGGAAAAGAATCTTTAAAAAAAAAAAAAATGGTGGGGAGAGAGAGAGATAACTGGCGCACTTCGTTGTACATCTGAAACCAACAACACTGTAAATCAACTATACTCCAATAAATTTTTTAAAATTTAGTCATCATAAAATACATGGAAAGACTGAGGATGTATTACAAATGAGAGAAGACAACCAAGAAACAGCTAAATGTAAACAATGTGGAAACCTGGATGGGATCCTGAAACAGAAAAAGGACATCAGTGGAAAAACTGATAAAATTCAAATAAGGTCTATGATTTAGTTAATATTATCTTACCAATGATAATTTCTTAGTCTTGATAATTATGTTATGGTTATTATACAAATATTGTAGCAGAAGAACTTCAGTGAGTAGCATACCAAAACCCTCTACACTATTTTGGGGACTATTCTGTAAGTCTAAAATTAGTTAATAAAAACCCGTTAGTTATCATTATTATTGAAAGCATATTATCAGAAAAAAATCAAAGAGCTAAAAACTGTACTTTTGGAAAGGTAGAATGGAGACTGCTTGTATATATTAAGTAACTCTGAAAGAATCCCCGTATAATTAAACAGTGGTTGTCTTTGAGAAGAAGTGATTTAACTTTTCACTCTGAATCTTTCTGTCCCTTCTGAATGTTGTACTAGAAAAGCAAAATGAAGAATGGAATATAAAAAGTGATCTCAAACTCCCAGGGCACAAACTATAGAAGCAGTAGCGGTGATGATGATGATAATATTTCTTGCCTTTCTCCCCCACAAAAATTTTTTTCAACTCATTCTGATGAATTTAATAAGATTGTTCTTTCCAAAAATAATCAGCAAGGCATCTGATTATCTGTTGGCCTCAACAGGGATTTGAAGAGAAGTAATTTTTTCTGCTTTACCCTGCTTTCAAAACCACATTTAGATCTCTGAAATCCCATTAGAGGTAAGATGACTGTACATACAAACCAGGGCATAGAGAGGAAGAGGGTGTGCTAATCCTAATCAGCCCTGGACAAGAGGTATAAACTAAACAGTCATCCTGGTGAAATTCACAGATCCTGTGATTATTAAGCCATTCTTAAAATTTGATTTCAATGATCACTGTTTTGAACAGTTATTTCATTGTCCAAATCAATTCTTCCTTTCTAAATATTACCTGCTTTTAGAGCAATGGCACCCCACTCCAGTACTCTTGCCTGGAAAATCCCATGGATGGAGGAGCCTCATAGGCTGCAGTCTATGGGGTTGCTAAGAGTCGGACACGACTGAGTGACTTCACTTTCACGCATTGGAGAAGGAAATGGCAACCCACTCCAGTGCTCTTGCCTGGAGAATCCCAGGGATGGGGGAGTCTGGTGGGCTGCCATCTATGGGGTCGCACAGAGTCGGACATGACTGAAGCAACTTAGCAGCAGCAGTAACAGAGTGAAATATAGGTTTTCATTTATGCTGATCAGAAATATAAGTTTAAAAAGATCAGACATACACACAATGTGTCAAAGATTTTTAAATGCACACCCATGTATACATACAACCAGCTGACTTTCTTTTAACTGCCTCTTCTCTCAAAAAAAGATCAACTTGGGGTAGGTCTTAACTACAAATGAATACAACCTGACTGACCTGCATATTACTGAAGTACACGGTAGCTTTAGTTCCTTACAGGTCAAGGATTCTGCTTCCAAGCACAGGACAAATGTGGAAATTTTCAATTACAAATTTAGCTGCAGTGATCACTTCAATATAAATAGAGACTAAGGTTGCCCTAAATTTATCCATATAAATGAATTTTGTTTATTTGCTAACCAGTGCTGATTTTAGAATCTACATGATCCCACAGCTTTTCCAGTAATTAACTATATGGTAATTAATACGGAAAATGAGAAATAAAGAAAAGTGTGGGACCATTCTTTAAGGATCACAACCAACAACCCATAATTTCAAATAGCAAAACAAAATATTTAAGACCCTGAAGAAGTAGCCTCTTCCATCTTCTTATAGTTATTAAAATTTCATACCATTTCTAAAAAAAAATTTTTTTTGATGAAAAGTATTACTCATAGTAAAAGTCGGCAGATCCAAAGTTTCCAATTTGAATCAAATCCATTATTAACAGGAGGATTATACAGACTGAAAATTTAAATCCTGTCTGGCTTTCCTATCTAGACTAGGTATGAGCCAAGTTTAAAGTTTTATCTTTGTCAGCTTTATTGTACCACTCATGCAAACCCATCTTAGCACCTAGCTCTAGCTATTAAGCTGCCTGTTACAGATGTTCCTGTCTTGGCTCCAAATCTCTGCAATCAAAATTTATTTTTTCTACTGTATTTACCATTATCCCCTTAAAGACTGTCTAAAGTCACAAAGTGGATATGTTAATTGTAGCCTTACATCACAACTCAAATAATATATTTGTTTATAATTTGGACTTTCTAAATTCAAAACATATAATGATGCTGATTTCACCTGCCATTTCACCTATGAACAAAACCCGTTCTCTGACAACAAATAATGAGAATTCATCTCTGTCTCCCTCTCCCTTACCCCCGCCAAATAAACTAATCCTAGTATGGTCTCAAATCAGAAAGAAAACATCTTAGGATGAAAAACATATCCAAAAAGTAATGGACATTTGGGGAATCCCTTAGTAGTCCAGTGGTCAGGACTCTGAGCTTTCACTGCTTGAGGGCCCAGGTTCAATCACTGGTCGGAGAACTAAGATCCCACAAGCTACATGGCTTGGCCATAAAAATAAAGAAATGAACATCCTGGGGGATTACTGATATCATTTTATTCGTATAATAAAAATATATTTAAATTTAGAAACACCACTGTGGTCAATTCCTCAAAAACCCAAGTTCTTCACTATTGTTTTCATCATCATACAGTCTGATTTCCAATGACTTTCAGTACATTACTATAAAGCCAAAGTTCTCTGAGGTCAGACACCAGAAATCAAATCAGTCTGTTGGGGGTGGGGGTGAGGGCTGTCTCTTATACATTCTGCTAGGGGGGTGTGTGTGTGTGTGTGCTTACTCACTCAGTTGTGTCCAATTATGGGTGTGTGTGTGTGTTTGCGCATGTGCACACTTACTCAGTTGGGACCCTGGGCTGTAGCCCGCCAAGCTCCTCTATTCATGGGCTTTTTCAGGCAAGAATACTGGAGAGGGTTGCCATTTTCCTCCGACAGGGGATCTTCCCAACCCAAGGATTGAACTCGTGTCTCTTCTGTCTCCTGCACTGCGGCAGATTCTTTACCCGTTGAGCCATCTATAACCTTAGGCAGATTACCAAACCACTTGCTGGGCTTAGGCCTGTTTCCCCAGCTATCAAATCCAGATGAAGACACTACTGTATTACTGCACAGGTTTTGAGATTTAAAGAATTTTTAAAAAGTAATAATTATTTCAAGACATTGTTGAGGCCAGTCAGTAACCCAGAAAAATAAAACCATTTACTAAATTTAGTTCTATGTAATTTGGTAGGAGAGATAATTGGCTAAGCAATCTCAGTAAGTATCTAAGAATTTGAAAACACACTACACTGAGTCAAGGGTATGAGCATATCACACCCTCGTCTAAAAATACATGTACATCTGTCTGACATATCAAAGTTTCTGGATAATTGGACTAGACCAAGAAAGGACTGGTTTCCAAAAACTCACTACACTGAAAAATTAGTGTCTTTTAAAAACCCCAGAGGAGAAATAGACCTTTTTCAGAAATGCAGACAAAATCAGGAAACAATTTCTGAGGCATTCAAAAAGATATGGAGACAGTAGTTAAGTCCTGTGGGATCCACATCAATGCTTACTACTTCTTTCACCATTCACTGGTACGATTAATGACTATTTAGACATGTGACAAAAATTCTGCACTAGTCCACAGAAAAACAATGTGTATATACAATATGTCACACAAAAGAAAACTCACAACTTAGACTGCTATAATATATACAATATAAAATAAAGTGAGATTATAACTCTCCATAAGACAACCTCCATTCCTGAAATATCCTTAATTGACTTTATAGGATATCACAGAACTAACAGTTCAACTTAGATAATCCACAGCACAGCAGGAAGCTGATCCCCCAAGTTGGACATAATCCTCAGACTCTACGTAGTCTTTCCTTCCTACATATGTGCCTCAGCTGCTAAGTCGCTTCAGACGTGTCCGACTCTGTGCAACCCCATAGACAACAACCCACCAGGTTCCCCTGTCCCTGGGACTCTCCAGGCAAGAACACTGGAGTGGGTTGCCATTTCTTTCTCCAATGCATGAAAGTGAAAAGTGACATGAAGTCGCTCAGTCGTGCCGGACTCTTAGTGACCCTGTGGACTGCAGCCCACCACGCTCCTCCATCCATGGGATTTTCCAGGCAAAAGAGTACTGGAGTGGGGTGCCACTGCCTTCTCCGTATGTGCCTCTACTTAACCATTAATTCAAATATCTGAGCAACTTGTAGGTGGCAGACCCTGAACCAATTCTAGAAAAATGAACAAGAAAGAATCTGCATTCAAGGAGTTCTACATCCAGGGAGATGAGATAAATTATAAGCATTATAATAAAATAATAAGTATCATAAAGTATACAGTAGGAGAGATAAAAACAACACAGTGGTTAAAGGCTGAGACTAGTTCAAACTACTTGAAAGCTATCTCTTTGACTCACTAGCTGTGTGAATTGGGTAAGTTTTTCTTTTGTAAAATAGAGATAAAAATAGAACCTACCTAACTGGGAGATTGTACGAGATAATAAACATAACATAGTGCCCAACAGAGAGCACTCTGTACTGTTAGCTGTTACTATTACTAATAAAAGTGCTGTTACTGAAATATGACCAAAGAAAATAAGCAACTAACTGCCTAGGGAAGATGTCAGAGACACAACAAACTGAGTCTTAAAGAATGAGTGGTAAGAATTCCAGACAGGTAGGAGCATATGCAAAAACAAAAACAACAAAAAAGCCTAGCAGGTCCAGATAAGAACAGAAACTACAGGATGGCAAGACAATGACAGGGCAAGAAAAGAAACACATTGTTACAATGGCACCAGATGCTCAACAGTCTCAAAAGCCAAGTTACTGCATTTGGATTTTATTCTTGAAACAATCAGGAATGACAGGAAAAGTTAGATTTTAGGAGAGAACAAGGTTCAAATCTGAGTTTACTGTGTGGCCTCAATTTCTGTTTTCTCTTCTGTAAAGTGAAGGATACTACCACCTCGCTTGGATGGTTACTTAGATAAATATCTCCAAAATGCCTTGGCACAAAGCCTGTCATTTAATACTATTCAACAAACAGTGGCTGATAGTTTCATCACTAGATTCCACAGCAGTCAACTTCTGATGCTATAATGGTCATGGATACATTCTGACACCTTATTTTGACAGTATCCAGTAGAAGTACCACTCTTCTCTGCCATCTCCTCTTTTACTGGAATAAATGAAAAGAATAGACTGATTTTTTAAAACCTTTTCTTATCCTTTTTTATATTTTATGATGTCATGCCAACAAATAGGAACTCAATAAATGATTGGGAAATGGAATGGAATTTCTGGTAGACCTATAAACCGCAAAAAGGCAGGCAATAAGTCATAAACGACCAATTAAGCTTATAAAGGTGAGATACTCCTGGGGGGGGGGGGAATTAATGATAAGCATACCAACTACTTCTGACCAGTTAGTTAACTGGTAGAAAATGCTGCCAAGTATTAAAGAGAAACAATACTTTGCATAATGTAGACAATACCAACACTCATCACCTCAAAGGGGCCAATCTGTAAGTCACAGCAGAAAGAATGCTACAAAAGAAATCAGAAGATTTAAGTTTAAAACTCAGGCCTGTACTAGACAAGTTTCCTCATCTATAACAGACTTACTACCTACTCTATTTACCTTGCTGAGTTACTGGGAGAATTAGACAAGGCTGTATACAAGGGCAGTTATTCAACTGTCATGACAGTATGCAACTACACAATATTACCACTCTAATATCCAGGTTAGACAATGTTACAGCATCCTGGTGCCTCAGTTTCCTAACTTCCTTTCCTAAAATGATCTGACATCCATGCTACCATAGCCATTTCACTCTCATGGTCATTAAGACTTCAACTCCTCCATTATCTCTATTTCAAACACTGTGCTCTCTAGCCACAACCTTCTGTCTTCCCATCTCAATTCCTCTAGAACCTCCACTCCAAGAATCCTTCAGCCTCAGAACCTAAGACCCATTGATCCAACTTTCTCTACCCTTAACCCTCGAAGTCCTCACTTGTCTCTCTGCCAAGCTTAAAATCACATAGCCCACTATTATAATCATTCCCTTGTATACACCTTCTACTCTACTCCCTTGCCCCCATTCACATTAATTCCGGTTAATGGAGACCGGTCATCACAGCTTTAACAGTATGTGTAGCACAGCTAACACAACTCTCTCTAAATCAGTCTTCCTACGTCTCCGTCTACTCCCCTGTGGAACACCTTAAATAGCTAGTATGTGCCTTCTTACAGCCTTGAAATAAAACTTTTGTAGCCCTAGTTTTTCCTTTTCCCGTTCCCAATGGTTTATTCATTGTCCTTAAAAAAAAAAAAAAAAAAAAAAAACCACAACCAATTCTGCTAGTTTTATCTCTACATTTTTACCCTGGCTATTTTCTCCAGCTGAATGCCTCCCTATCTTCTCCTTTGCAAGGATGCAAACCCATCTTTCAAGACCCAGTTTAAATGTTTCATAAAGGCACACTTAATCATCCCACTTTAAGGGTTCTCTTTCTCCCTTAGGGTTTTGCATTTATTTACTGTAATACTATTTATCTGATAATCATGTTAGTCTTGTTTATAATACGTACTGTTTTTACTTTTGGTATCTCTCCAGCTATAACAATAGCTCCCTAAAAAACACCACTTCTTAAGCAACTCCCCCAAAGACATAATCATACATACTATTCTTAAACACTTCAAATACTATTTTAACAACTTTTCAAAAAATTAACTTATATTCTAAAAAATATTTCTGAAGTAAATATACCTTTTTCTATCTCTTGTGCAGATGAATCCCTAAAGTAGTATTAATTAGATTTTAACTACTTTTGTCCCTTTTATACTCCATAATTTTACTGATAGGAACAAGTTATTTACACTACAGCATATAATCCACAAGCATCAGCTTTAGTTTCTATAGTCAAGACCTAAAGTATCAAATTAATTTATTGATTTTATCAGGACTGCCTATAAAAAGGGTGAAAAATTAAGCCTCTCTCTCTCATCAACTCTGGAAAAATAATATTGAATGAACCATGAGATATGAATACTGACTTTTCCAACAATCATTATTTAAAATGTCAGATACAGAACATGATCAATCACTTTTCTCTATAACAACTTTAAACCTGGAGAGCTATTTTGTATTCCAGTTCTAATAAACAGAGACCTAAACTGAAATCCCCCCTTGAAATCAACATAATTGCTTTAGCAAGGATGACAAAAATAATTGGAAACTCATGAGACGAGAGTAAATGTAATATTACAAAGGTAACTTTCTGGTCACTTGGTAAAAGAAGAATTCAGGCAAATAACAGGAAACTCTGGGACCCAAACATTAATTTCTTACTCAGTACAGCACATACTAAAACATTATGTGCTATTAACTTGTATACAATGCCAAAGTAACTTTAGCTATACTTTTTTTCCCAACCATTCCTAAATTAGATATAAAATACTAAGTGTATGTTAAATCTCAAAGAAATCATTTTGTATAGGCATAAACAATACAGTATATTCAGCTTGGGCATATTTAATTTTTTGCACTGATTAATACAATATGTATTAAGCACATTTGGTTAGACTTCCACAGTTAAATGGACAATTCACTTTTTATAACTGGAAAATCATTACAACATCTTCTGGTATTCACTGCAATATCAAATCAATGCCTTCTTTCAGTATTTGTGGTGGTCATTTGTAATGCCTTTAGTAACTGCCATGAGTCAGCTTTCACTTAATACTAAATGGCAATGCTAATATGAAAAGAGAATGCCAGACATACAAATATCAAGTAGCTTCAAGGAAGGAATTTTAACAGAATTCAAGAACTGGATGTCTACTCAAGCTGGAATTCATTTTCATTAATAAAATATTAGAAACTTTTTAAGTCACAAGAGCAAATATGAGACCTCTACATGGAGAGGTTCAAGATTTCATGAACTTTTGCTTTTTTTCCCGAAAATGGTAATCTTGACCACATCAAGAAAACAAACCGTCCTTTATTCGTTTTATCATGTTATCTAAATAGATTGAATTGATATGGAAATTATCCCAGCGAAGAAGCAGCACAATCAAGGTAGCCAGTTACATATGCTTTAAAAAATTTTTTAAGTCACAAATGTTAGTTCTGGTTATTTAACTTATAAATAGACCAGAGAAAATGTGATAAAAATATCTCTCGCAGTACTCTAATGAGAATTTTGTGACACATATAGAATAAAAGGAAGGACTACAACAGAACACTGAAGGAAGGTTGTAATGTTTTTCTGATGTTATTTCTTAATATGTCTCATGTTTTTAAATGCCTTTTGCCTTAAATATATATATATATACCCTGTACCCTTGAAATCACAACCAGGGAGACTTCCTTTATGTTGACCTTACTTTGGTCACTCTTAATCCCTTGAGAATATACTAACCAGTAACTGTGCATTTGCTAATAACCATACCAATGCGTGGTGAGTATACTGAAGTTTGTACAGCCTTGATTTCAGGCCTTTCCACCTATCATCATGTGTATAGGAATCGAAACAGTAATGATTTTGCTAAGTTTCAATATCCTAAGCAAAGCTGACAATGATTTTCACAGCTAGTGGTATCTTTCAGATGATAGGAAACAGAGATTAGAATATTTGCCCATGTGTGATCTCTGGCATGTCTGCATTAGAATGCCAACTGTATTACACAGTCCCACATAGAAAATATATTAATATACTTCTATGACCTAAATATTTTAAAACTGTAAACCTCCTGACAATGGTCTCAAGAATTATCTGAAAGTCACATCCTGGTGTCACACATGAAACACAAAAAGCATACTACATAAAAGTAATACAGTTTATTGCTGTATACCACTATGATTCTATATATGTTACAGAAAGTTCTTGGATAATTTCTACACTTTTATTATGACCTTTAAGATGGTTGTTTTTTTCATTACTTTATCACTTACTGATCTATTACTGCAGCTCCTTTTCATTAGAATCTCAAGCAGAATGCATTCAGAACAAGAGGAAATGAGAAGCTACTTGAAATCACCAGTCTTCTGCAAGCACACAAGCTGAAGAACATTTCCTCACTAACATTCAGCTGCATCATCATTAATAGCTGCGCAACTACTAAATGCTAAGCAGTGTGTATATATACACCTCATTGCTGTACATTGTACATCACAGTGCAAAAAATTCTTTAGTGAACTTGGAATTCAAAGTGTTGAAAATATATCTACATTTGTAAATTATATCATGCTATTTTCCACTAGTTTCTGTAACATTTCAATCTGTGAACAAATATGCCTTAATCTGGTAAATGTAGGCAGAAGTCACATCTCATTCAGAAATTGAGGTCAGATTCCTAAAGAAGTAGTTAAAACTCTTAAAACATTTAAAAAATAAATACATCAGCCCAAACCACAAAGATTTCCAAAGATAAAACACCACTTAAAGGGGTATTTTAAAATAATGTCAGAACTAAGACAAGAGTTAACAATATATCCTCTATGACAAAGGGTAACATCACTGTCAGAAGCCTTCCTAAAAGCTCTTGGGAGACCAACAAGAAACAGATATGGACAAAATGCAATAGAATAGAAACTGTAATTGTATCACCTCTCTGAAAGCTCATTTATTCTTCGTGACCTATAAGTTTATCCTCCATATTTGATGACTCAGTTACAGTTATATAAAATATACAATGGCCAGTAAAGTTACTGGTCATGACCACAGGTTCAAAAGTCAAAAAGCAGGAGTCTAAATCCTGGTTCTGCCATTACCAGCTGCGGATACTTGGCCAAGTTATTTAACTATCTGTACCTGAGCTGCCTCATTTGAAAGTAAGAGTAACACTACGCACCTCATAGAGTTACTGGAAGATTAGGAAACAACAATGTAAAGTCCACAGAATAGTACCTGTTTATTATTAAAATGAAGTTATCAAATGTTTTCAAACATGTCCCTGATATTGACTACTCTTTATGTTCATAAGTCCTTCAAGTAATATGCCAATTAGGCTCCTTTCTATATTATATAAAACACCTTTGAAACTTTTAAGTGTTTATAAAATCTAATAGTGAAACCTCCTCTGACCCCATACTAAATTCAAGAGACAACTCTTAAACTCCCCAAAATTTGCACCTAATGATAAACTGGTAAAGAAGTGAAATTCTACAATTCTAAATTCCCTTGCCAAATTAAAGGCAAAGAAAATGATAGTCATCTAGAACTTACCAGAGAAGGTGCACAGAAAAATTTCCACTGCTAGAAGATCTGTTTAAAGAAACAGGATCTATGTACTGTATCTGGAAACCTACTTTGGATTTGTTTTCAAGTGCACTCAGTAGCTTCACCTCATTTATCACTTAAAGCTTTAAAAGGCCAAGTTAATTTTGAATTACCTGACCTTGAACAATGTTTCAGATATGCTATATGCAGGAGCTTCCTAGGGCATTTTCTCTCCAATAACTTTAAATCAAATGACATCATTAATGAAAATTCAACTACATTTTCCCCTTTATTGAAACACTCAGAAAAAATAGTACTTAAAATATTTTTAAATGATTTTAAAAAATGTTAGCACAATAATTTACAGAAGTTCTAACATCCTGTAATTGTCCAATAGGTTTTCATTACTAATATCCTATTTACCCATAATGCTGGGACATCTGAATCTTAAAAACCAACATTTACCTGGCTGACACAATACAGCAGAAATTGGCTATACCAATACAGAAGCAGTAGGTAAAATATATGTAATATCTTCAAAGGCCTACCAAGCAACCAAAAGCATGAGAAGAGAAAGTCATTCAACCTGAAAAAGGAGAAGCTTTCCTCAATTTATTCAGGTGACTGCATTCATTTTCTGTTCTCCAGTTTTCTAATCTTTTAAGGTCCTGAAAATCCTGCCTGTTCACACTGCTGAAATCCTGTGGTTAACATTTTCCCACAAAACTTATTTGTCCGTATTATTTATTTTCAATGTTAAGTGACCTTCAAATTCTCTCTGAAAAGCACTGGAAGATTTTAATTATTAACATGTCTCCTTAAAAACTACCAATAAAATCCCCACATCTTGCAGCCTACTGTTATTTTATGGTGCTCCCTAAAAAACAAACAAAAAACCTCACCTTTCCCAAGGATCAAATAGCTAATAAAAAAAAAAAAAAAAAAGAAAAGAAAAAAAGCTATAAGAACTGCTTTAAACTTCCCAGGACCTGCATTCCATCTTTAAACACCAAGAGATCCTGTACTGTGCTGCAGCTATTCAGCAGGCGCGTGATCACAAGGCTTTTAACAGCCTTAGGATCTTCTACTGTTGCAAAACTTCTCTTCAGCGCTCTAGGTGCTAGATTGTTACATGGTTGCCGTCACTGCTTTACCTGTTTAGTTACCAACCCAAACATCCGGCAGAATTCAGACCCTTCAAACTACCTTCTTAAACCTATCTAGAGTATTCCCAAGTAACTTTGAGAAAGAGCTGCAGCGGGATAATAACTTGAGTTCGGACGTTCATCCTTTGAACCAAACTGCTGTGGCCAGGGTCTGCGGTAGTAATGCAGGGGTTTCTTTGAGACTAAGGACGTCATTTACCCTAGAAATAGCCCATCTCTACTAAATCCCTTTTAGTCGCGGAGATTTCTGCGGTAACAATGCTCAGCAGGAAGGTACGCGAAACAGCCGAAAGACGTGTTGTTCTAATTTGGCCTTAATTTTTTCCTCAATCATGCTGGCCACGGCAAGGACATTTTTCCATACAACGTTTGCAAGTGAAGAAAGAAAAATCAAGCTGTTGGTAGCAGTCACCACTTGCTTGTAAAGTCCATTATCATGATGCTTTTTACAAATCTCTCAAGGTAGCATTTGGGGCTAAGCTTTGATCGACCATCCTCCTGTAACTTACTGTTTTCCAAGCCCATTTAACGACGTAATGACAAAGCAACATTTACGCTTAGGGAAATCTCAATGTTTGACTAACCATGGAGGCGTCTGATAACTAAAGCCCCCTTTTTCCGGGTGAGGAAATGGAAAAATAGACAATGAAAGCGATTTGTTACAGTGAGCAAAGAGGGAGAAGGATCCCATGAAGAGCCGTGCGAGCAAAATCCAGGGGTTTAGGAGCCCCAGTCTCAGCAACACTCGCCCCCAAACCTCCCACCCCACCCCCCGCTTTCCCCTGGGAGCCAGCCCAGCGCCCGCACACGCTGGGCACACCCGAAGGCAGCACAGCCACCCCACCCAGCGGCCAGGCTGGGGCTCCCAAACCCGCAGACCAAACAGGACGAGGCCGCAAACCCAGCGGCCCGAGTTAAAGACGTAAGATACAGTGAGAGGAGATGCGGCCTCGCCTCAAACCCGGAGGCCCCTAGAGGAATCGGAGGCGGGAGAAAAGGGACCAGGTTCGGAAGCCACTGCAGAGTCCCGAGCGAAAGAAAACTGGGAGTAGGGGATGAGGCGGTTCTGGTTCGGCCAGCGCCTTCCCCGGACCTCGGCGACGCCCGTGTTTACCTGAAAGTCTCGGTCCTCGTTGAAGCGGGAGAAGCGGTCCGCCATTTTGCCGCCTTCACTCCTCTCAGGACGACACTCTCCGGTTCGCTCCTTCCCTCCCGCGACACCCGCCCCCTCGCTCTCCTTCTGTGTTCCCCGCCTCCTCCCACGCCCACCCGCGCGCACAGGCGAGGGAGGGAGGAAGCGAGAATGCGTATCCCGACCAGAGCCCCGACGGCGCAGGCGCCTTTCTGTCCTGGAGGCGGAACCTTCCCTCGCGTCTCGGCTCCGCGCGCGACCCAAAGCGACCCCGGCGCCGCGCGTGCGTACTCGCGCTAGAGGGCCGCAAGCGCTTCCGGAGAGAAAGGTCACGAGGGGGCGCTGAGCGCCTGGATCCGGATGTTTTCCTTCAGCTTGCTTCTGTTAGTGGGTTATCTCTTTTTGTCCGCTTGTTTGCCTGACTACACAGAAGCCGCCCTCTGCTTTCTTCACCAAATAACAGCATAACGTAGTGGCCGAAAGCGCAGGTTTTGGAGCCAGACTTCTTAGTTTAGAATCCTGGTTTACCTTGAAGATTAATCGTCGGACGAGACAGGAAATATCCCTTCTCTCACAAGGCCTACATTCCAGTGGGGAAAATGAGATAAATTATAAAATAACTACATAATTTTAAAAATTAACTAGTACTAGGGAAAAAAAAAAAACACAAACAGGGTGATGAAAGCAACGACCTCCGAAACGACCTTTGATCCAAGAAGCAGCAAGGGACATGCTGCTTTGGGACCGAGAGAACCTTTAGAGCCAAAGAGCCAAAGACTGCTAATAACGTGGCATTTTCAAGCGATCGCTTGAGAGTATTTCTCAAGAGACCACAGTTGATCCAAATAAACTACAGCTCTCTGGACTTCAGTTTCCTTTTTGAAAATAAGGAAATTAGGGTGCTCGGGGCTGATGCACTGGGATGACCCAGAGGGATGGGACGGGGAAGGAGGTGGGAGGGGGTTTAGGATGGGGAACACATGTATACCCGTGGCTGATTCATGGCAATGTATGGCAAAACCACTACAATATTGTAATTAGCCTACAATTAAAATGAATAAATTTATTTAAAAAATAAGGAAGTTGAATTCGGTAATCTCTACTGCCCCTGCCTAGCACTGACTTTGTATGGTTTATGAATCAGATTTTTCCATCCTTTGACCTTCCTGAGCACACCTAGCCCTCCAGCCCCCTTAAGCCAAAATACATAAAACAGGAGAGGTGACAGGACTTTTAAAAGAAGAGTGTGATGTGCTAAGTCGCTTTAGTTTTGTCCAGCTCTGTGTAACCCTATGGACTGTAGCCTGTCAAGCTGCTATGCCCATGAGATTCTCCAGGCAGGAATGCAGGAGTGGGTTGCCAGTACCCTCCTGCAGGGGATCTTCCCGACCCAGGGATAGAACCCGCATCTCTAACTTCTCTTGCATTGGCAGGCTGGGTCTTTACCACTAGCGTACGTTGAAAAGTAGTTGACAGAAATCACACGTTGGATAAATGGCTCTTACCCTACCCTGAGCGAGTCAAATGAAATGTTTTGAGAACGTGTGTATCTTCTATTCTTTTGTTATTACCCTCTGCCTCACATTACCCCCAGTCCAAGCAGAATACAGTGCTAAGCAGTGAAAGTTCAGTTCAGTTCAGTCGCTCAGTCGTGTCCGACTCTTTGCGACCCCATGAATCGCAGCACGCCAGGCCTCCCTGTCCATCACCAACTCCCGGAGTTCACTCAGACTCGCGAGGAGAGGCAGAACACACATACTTGAAACATTATAAAGAGCCTTCAGGGTAAATAGGGTAGATTGAATTCCATGCAGTCACAAGACACATTTACCTCTTCTCCCTCTGCCAGCCCCACTAAAATGATAGTTAAAAGGATGAGAAGGGCATAAGATCCCATGAACAAACAGATCTGAAGAAGGGACAATAGCAAACAAGTGAAGTCAACATCATTTGGAGGCTGGAGAGCATAGATAAATGGAAATGGCTTAAGCAGAATGGAGAAAACAAAGTCCTGGAGTAGGGAAGCCAGGAAACAAACTGACTTGAGGCTAAGGTGTAGCAGAGAAGCTCAAGAATTGGAATTGCCAGGTACCACTGAAGGTGAGGGTGTAAATGGGGTTGAACACAAGAGGACTGGTTACAAAGCAGTTCAGGGAGCAGTTAGACTGTAAATCCCTTTTCCACCCAGGTAACAGATGGAGGGTTCTTCTCTGAAAAGACTGAACCAGTGAGGCTCCATGTGATAGCAAAAGAGGGAGATATGCTGAAAATGGGAAGTTTTGGTAGACAGCAACATTCTGATCACAGAGTTGGGCTTCTCCCAGTGAGAGACTATACCATCTATAGGCTGGGCGGGGGGAAGCACAACCTAAAAGTTAAGAGTTAATGCTTTATTCTGGCTTCCCTAATGGCTCAGAGGGTAAAGAATCTGCCTGAAATGTGGGAGATGTGGGTTTGACCCCTGGGTTGGGAAGATCCCTGGAGAAAGGCATGACAACCCACTCCAGTATTCTTGCCTGGAGAATCCCAATAGACAGAGGAACCTGGTAGGCTACTGTCCATGGTCTATGGTCTATGGTCACAAACAGTCGGACACAACCGAGCAACTAAGCACAGCATGTTTTATTCAGCAGATATTCTGAGGACTTCAAGCCTGGGAGATAGTACTCTCGGTCACTCTGAGGCACTTCTCTGAAGAGGAGGGGAGGGGAGGAGCCAGGATCTATAGAAGTGTTTGCACTAAAGACCAGGTAGTTAGGACATCAAAAGATTACTATTAATTAAAGAAAACCAGATATCTCAAGTTAAAGAATTTAGCACTTTTCTATGTATGGGAAGATGCAAGAGTCTGGGCTCGCTGATAATGCACCTCAGCTCTCTGGTGCCAGTATCCTGTGCTTTCTCATCCTGAGTTTCCTGAGGGTGAACCCTTGGGCATGGCTGCAGCCATGGACATTCTGTTACAACCTGAATTCCCTTAGGGCTCACTGTTACGGAGGTTATAATGTGGGCTTGATGGATGCAACATCCTTTGTTTACTGTACATCTGTTCCTGTTGGGATCCTTGTTCATATTGTGAATGAAAAATATGTTGCCTGCCATATCAGGTAAAAGATAATGCAGCCCTCAAGCCACTACATCCCCCCTAGGTGAACCCTGAAGGGATTTAGAAAAGACAGAGGAACCAGAGGTCAAATTGCCAACATCCATTGGATTGGAGTTCCCTGGTGTCTCAGATGCTAAAGCGTCTGTCTACAATGCGGGAGACCTGGGTTCAATCCCTGGGTCGGGAAGATCCCCTGGAGAAGGAAACGGCAATCCACTCCAGTACTCTTGCCTGGAGAATCCCATGGACAGAGGAGCCTGGTAGGCTCCAGTCCATGGGGTCTCTGAGTTGGACACAACTAAGCGACTTCACTTCACTTATTGGATTGGAGAGAAAGCAAGAGAATTCTAGAAAAACATCTACTTCTGCTTCAGTGACCATGCTAAAGACGTTACTCTGTAGATCACAACAAACTGGAAAATTCTTAAAGAGATAGGAATACCAGACCACATTATCTGTCTCCTGAGAAAACTGTATGCAGGCCAAGAAGCAACAATTAAAGCCAGACATGGAACAATGGGCTGGTTCAAAATTGAGAAAAGAGTTCATCAAGGCTGTATATTGTCACCCTGCTTATTTAACTTATATGCAGAGTACGTCATATGAAATGCCAGGCTGGATGAATCTGAAGCTGGAATCAAGATTGTCAGGAGAAATATCAACAACCTCAGATATGCAGATGATACCACTTTTACAGCAGAAAACAAAGAGGAACTAAAGAGCCTCTTGATGAAGGTGAAAGAAGAGAGTGAAAAAGCTGGCTTAAAACTCAACATTTGAAAAACTAAGATCATGGGATGTGGTCCCATCACTTCATGGCAAATGGATGGGGGAACAATGGAAACAGTGACAGACTTTATTTTCTTGGACTCCAAAATCACTATGGATGGAGACTGCAGCCATGAACTTAAAAGATGCTTGCTGCTTGGAAAAAAAGCTATGACAAATCTAGACAACTTGTTAAAAAGCAGAGACATCGCTTTGCTGACAAAGGTCCATATAGTCAAAGCTATGGTTTTTCCAGTAGTCATGTACTGACGTGAGAGTTGAACCATAAAAAAGGTTGAGCGCTGAAGAATTGATACTTTCAAATGGTGGTGCTGGAGACTGCACCCTTGGACTGCCAGGAGATCAAACCAATCAGTTCTAAAGGAAATCAACCCTGAGTATTCACTGGAAGAACTGATGCTGAAACTGAAGCTCCAGTATTTGGCTACCTGATACAAAGAGCCAACTCATTGGAAAAGACCATGATGCTGGAAAGAATGAGAGCAGGAGGAGAGGGTGACAGGATGAGATGGTTGGATGGCATCATTGACACAATGGACGTGAGTCTGAGCAAACTCTGAGAGACAGTGAACGACAGGGAAGTCTGGCATGCTGCAGTCTATGGGGTTGCAAAGACTCAGACATGATTAGCAACTGCACAGTAACAACAACCCTTCATTAATTTTCACACATTTAATCTCAAAATCATCTAAATAGCTGATAACATAAATATCAACACCAAAATTGCAACTAGCTCTTGAATAACCATCAACAGAAGGATGCTGGAACCTACCAAAAAAAGATATCCCACATCCAAAGACAGAGAAGAAGCTGCAGAGAGATGGTAGGAGGGGCACAATCACAATAAAATCAAACCCCTTACCCACTGGGTGGCTGGCCCACAAACTGGAGAACAATAATACTAAGGAAGTTCTCCCACTGTTGTGAAGGTTCTGAACCCCACATCAGGCTTCCCAGCCTGGGGATCTGACCAAGGGCCTGGAAATCCCCACTGACTCTGACCTTGAAGGTTAGCAGGATTTGATTATAGGACTTCCACAGGACTCTGGGTAACAGAGACTCCAGTCTTGGAGTGCACAAACAAAATCTTGTGTACGCCAAGACCCAGAGGAAAGGAGTAGTGACCCCACAGGAGACTGAACCAAAACTACCTGCTAGTGTTGGAGGGTCTCCTGTGGAGGTGAGGGTTGGCAGGGACTCACCACAGGGACAGTGGCACTGGCAGCAGCAGTCCTGGAAGGCCCCTTTTGGCATAAGCCCTCTTGGAGATTGCCTTTAACCCTAGACTTTATCTTTTGGGGCTCCAAAATCACTGCAGATGGTGACTGCAGCCATGAAGTTAAAAGACGCTTACTCCTTGGAAGAAAAGTTATGACCAACCCAGATAGTATATTCAAAAGCAGAGACATTACTTTGCCAATTAAGGTCCATCTAGTCAAGGCTATGGTATTTCCTGTGGTCATGTATGGATGTGAGAGTTGGACTGTGAAGAAGGCTGAGCGCAGAAGAACTGATGCTTTTGAACTGTGGTGTTGGAGAAGACTCTTGAGAGTCCCTTGGACTGCAAGGAGATCCAACCAGTCCATTCTGAAGGAGATCAACCCTGGGATTTCTTTGGAAGGAATGATGCTCAAACTGAAGCTCCCGTACTTTGGCCACCTCATGTGAAGAGTTGACTCATTGGAAAAGACCCTGATGCTGGGAGGGATTGGGGGCAGGAGGAGAAGGGGACGACCAAGGATGAGATGGCTGGATGGCATCACGGACTCAATGGACGTGAGTCTGAGTGAACTCTGGGAGTTGGTGATGGACAGGGAGGCCTGGCTAAGAATTGATGCTTTTGAAGTGTGGTGTTGGAGAAGACTCTTGAGAGTCCCTTGGACTGCAAGGAGATCCAACCAGTCCATTCTGAAGGAGATCAACCCTGGGATTTCTTTGGAAGGAATGATGCTCAAACTGAAGCTCCCGTACTTTGGCCACCTCATGTGAAGAGTTGACTCATTGGAAAAGACCCTGATGCTGGGAGGGATTGGGGGCAGGAGGAGAAGGGGACGACCAAGGATGAGATGGCTGGATGGCATCACGGCTCAATGGACGTGAGTCTGAGTGAACTCTGGGAGTTGGTGATGGACAGGGAGGCCTGGCATGCTGCGATTCATGGGGTCACAAAGAGTGGGACACGACTGAGCGACTGAACTGAACTGATAGAACCTGTAGACCCCAGGGCTGGGTTGCCTCAGGCCAAACAATAGGGAGGGCGTGCCACCCCACCTATCAACAGATAATTGGATTAAAGCTTTATTGAGCAAGGCCTTGCCCACCAGAACAAAACCTAGGTTTCCCACTGCCAGTCCCTCCAATCAGGAAGCTTACACAAGCCTCTTAGCCTCCTCCTTTAGAGGGCAGAGAGAAGAAGCAAGAAGAACCACAATCCCACAGCTAGAACAAAAACCACATTACAGAAAGTTAATCGGGATGAAAAAGCAGAAAGTTGTGACCCAGATGAAGGGACAAGGTAAAACCTCTGAAAAACAACTAAATGAAGTGGAGATAGGCAACCTTCCAGAAAAAGAATTTAGAATGATAGTGAAGATGATCCAGGATCTTGGGAAAACAATGGAGAAGATGCAAGAAATGTTTACTAAAGACCTAAAAGAACGAAAGAACAAACAGAAATGAATAATACACTGCTGCTAAGTCGTTTCAGTCGTGTCCGACTCTGTGCGACTCCATAGACTACAACCCACCAGGCTCCCCCATCCCTAGGATTCTCCAGGCAAGAACACTGGAGTAGGTTGCCATTTCCTTCTCCAATGCATGGAAGTGAAAAGTGAAAGTGAAGTCACTCAGTCGTGTCCAACCCTCAGCGACCCCATGGACTCCAGCCCTCCAGGCTCCTCCATCCATGGGATTTTCCAGGCAAGAGTACTGGAGTGGGGTGCCATTGCCTTCTCCAGAATAATACACTGGAAGGAATCAGTAGCAGAATAATAGAAGTAGAACAGATAAATGACCTGGAGGAAAGAATGGTAGAAATCACTGCTGCAGAACAGAACATAGAAAAAAGAATGAAAAAAAAAAAAAATGAAGACAGCCTAAGAGACCTCTGGACAACATTAAAGACACCAAAAATCTCCCAGAAGGAGAAGAGATAGAGAAAGGATCTGAGAAAATATTTGAAGAGATAATAACTGAAAACTTCCCTAACATGGGAAAGGAAATAGTCAATCAAGTCCAGGAAGCACAGAGATTTCCATGCAGGATAAATGCAAGGAGGAACCCCTCAAGATACATAGTAATCAAAGTGACAAAAATTAAAGACAAAGATAAAATATAAAAAGCAACAAGGGAAAAAACAACAAATACCAGGGAACTCCTATCAGGTTATTGGCTGATTTCTCAACAGAAACTCAACAAGCCAGAAGAGAATGGCATGATCTACTTAAAGTGATGAAAGGGAAGAACCTACAGCCAAGGATACTCTACCCAGCAAGACTCTCATTCAGATTTGATGGAGAAATCAAAAGCTTTCCAGACAAGCAAAAGTTAAGAGAATTCAGCACCACCAAACCAGCTTTACAACAAATGCCAAAGGAACTTCTCTAGGCAGGAAACACAAGACAAAGAAAAGACCAACAGAAAACAAACCCAAAACAATTAAGAAAATGGTAACAGGACCATCAGTTCAGTTCAGTTCATTCACTCAGTAGTATCAAACTATTCGTGACCCCATGGACTGCAGCACGCCAGGCCTCCCTGTCCATCACCAACTCTTACACAAACTCATGTCCATTGAATCAGTGATGCCATCCAACCATCTCATGCTCTGTCATCTCCTTCTCCTCCCACCTTCAATCTTTCCCAGCATCAGGGTCTTTTCAAATGAGTCAGTTTTTCACATCAAGTGGCCAAAGTATTGGAGTTTTAGCTTCAACATTAGTCCTTCCAATGAACACTCAGGACTGATCTCCTTCAGGATGGACTGGTTGGATCTCCTTGCAGTCCAAGGGACTCTCAAGAGTCTTCTCTAACACCACAGTTCAAAAGCATCAATTCTTCAGCGCTCAGCTTTCTTTATAGTCCAACTCTCATATCCATACATGACCACAGGAAACACCATAGCCTTGACTGACGGACCTTTGTTGGCAAAGTAATGTCTCTGCTTTTGAATATACTATCTAGGTTGGTCATAACTTTTCTTCCAAGGAGTAAGGGTCTTTTAATGTCATGGCTGCAATCACCATCTGCAGTGATTTTGGAGCCCCCAAAAATAAAGTCAGCCACTGTTTCCACTGTTTCCCCATCTATTTCCCAAGAAGTGATGGGACCAGATGCCATGATCTTCATTTTCTGAATGTTGAGCTTTAAGCCAACTTTTTCACTCTCCGCTTTCACTTTCATCAAGAAGCTCTTTAGTTCTTCACTTTCTGCCATAAGGGTGGTGTCATCTGCATATCTGAGGTTATTGATATTTCTCCCAGCAATCTTAATTCCAGCTTGTGCTTCATCCAGCCTGGCGTTTCTCATGATGTACTCTGCATATAAGTAAAATAAGCACAGTGACAATATACGGCCTTGACATACTCCTTTCCCAATTTGGAACCAGTCTGTTGTTCCATGTCTTGTTCTAACTGTTGTTTCCTAACCTGCATACAGATTTCTCAAGAGGCAAGTGGTGGCCTGGGCAGGTGGTCTGGTATTCCCATCTCTTTCAGAATTTTCCACAGTTTACTGTGATGCACACAGTCAAAGGCTTTGGCATAGTCAATAAAGAATAAATAGATGTTTTTCTGGAACTCTCTCTCTTGCTTTTTTTCATGAGCCAACGGATGTTGGCAACTTGATCTCTGGTTCCTCTGCCTTTTCTAAAACCAGCTTGAACATCTGGAAGTTCACAAGCCTGGCTCGGGGAATTTACATATTGATAATTACCTTAAATGTAAATTGATTAAATGCACCAACCAAATGACATAGACTGGCTGGGCGAATGAAAACATGTGCGTGTATGCACTTCCACTTACTACATCACTCTGCTTGACGCCCTCAAACTGTATGTAATTATTTTATATTGTTCGGTTAATCATGTTCTCATTTATGGCTTGCAACTGTAATTATCTTTTTTGGGGGAGATTCTGGCTATTGATTGTGAAAATGACACACATCTTTTACTATTGTGATTATGTAACTATTACTCACTTAATACCATTGTATCATGATTGGGCAACAGAAAAATAATAGAACTCTATATCAACAAGTGAAGTGAAAGTTGTTGAGTCATGCCCGACTCTTTGCCACCCCATGGACTGTAACCTGCCAGGCTCCTTTGTCCATGGAATTCTCCTGGCAAGAATACTGCAGTGGGTAGCTGTTCCTATCTCCGGGGGATCTTCCCAATCCAGGGCTTGGACCTAGGTCTCCTGCATTGCAGGCAGATTCTTTACTGACTGAGCCACCAGGGAAGCTCAAGAACACTGAAGTGGATTGCCATGCCCTCCTCCAGGGGATCTTCCTGACCCAGGGATCAAACCTGTGTCTCTCACATCTCCTGCATTGGCAGGCAGGTTCTTTACCACTAGCACCATCTGGGAAGCCCCTATAGCACCAAAACTAGGATCGAATAAAAAACCTGTAATCACTTTTGAAAATCCGGGTGCATATCAGAATTACCTCGAAATTTTTTGAAAAATACGTATGCTCAGTTGTTGCTTTTTTCTCCAGAGTTCTAGATATGTTTCTAATGAGCAGCCATGTTTAAAAACAACTGGACTGGAAGATGAGCATATACTTTTATCTAGTTTGTTCCACTTTTTCTATTTCATATTCAGTGCTCCCATTTCATTTAGTTTGTTTTCCATTTCTCCATCTCTTCTTTTTTAAAAAATTTCTTTCTCAAGCCTTTATCAAGCATAGTAAAAAAGTTTTGTGTACATATATATAAATAGTATGCATATTATATATCTTAGAAAAGTTATGAATTTTTGCCTAACTAAAAAGTTATGATATTTTGACTCGACTTGTTTGACTTAGCATGAGTAGAATGCTAGATTTTTAATTTTAAAAATAGATATGCCACAAGCAACAAAGATTTACTGTGTGGCACAGGAAACTATAGTCCATATCTTGTAATAACCTATAATGGAAAATAATCTGAAAAATTATATATGTGTATATGTAAACTAAATCACCTTGCTATACACCTGAAACCTTGTAAGTCAACTATACTTAATAATATATACATATTATAAAATTTTAAATTTGAAAAAAAATTCCTCATTGGGTAGATGAAAAGGCAAGGCTCAGAAAGGTCAAATCATTTGTTCTTGGTCACACAGCTAATCAGATTCAAACACAGTCTGTTCATCCCTGCTCACTCAGAGGAAAGATAGCCACTTAAGTGTGAGACTTGGGATAGAATTAAGGCAAGGGGAGAAAAAGAGCCTATGGTATTTGCAATACCCAGAGGATAAAAAGAAAACTCTGGGGGCTTCCCTGGTGGCTCAGCGGTAAAGAATCCACCTGCCAATGCAGGAGACACGGGATCAATCCCTGATCCAGGAAGATCCCACATGTTGCAGAGCAACTAAGCTGGTGCACTACAACTATTGAGCCTGTGCTCTAGAGTCTTGGAGTCACAACTACTTAGGTTCATGAACCCTAGAGCCTGTGCTCCATAACAAGAGAAGCCATCGCAATGAGAAGCCCGCACATCACAACTAGAGAGTGGCCCCCTGCTCTCCACAACCAGAGAACAGCCTGTGCAGCAACGCAGACCCAGCACAGCAACGCCCCCCCCCCAAATATATATATATATGTATATATAAAGAAACACTGCTGGCCATTGGATTCCTCCATGGTAGGTGGTCAATGCTAGACCAGCTTCCTGGAGTGTGTTAGCACATTCATTCCTTTTATTCATCAGATATTTATCCTGTACCTAGTCTGAAGTAGCCCTGCTCTAGCTGCTGGAGATACAGAACTGAGCACAGCAAGAAAGGTCCTTCACTGACCTTATATTCTGGTCATGGGGAGAAGGTGGGGAGAGACAGACAATACTCAAGTAAACAAATGAGATCATTTCAGATATGGCCAGGTGCTGGGGAGAAAATTATACCCAGTGATGTGATAGAGAAGAACTGGATGAGCCTACTTTAAATTCAGTGACAATCAGGTGACACCTCTGATGAGGTGACATTTGACTGAGAGCTGGCTATTATAAACTGGGGCAGACAGTTCCAGACAGAGACAGGGCCAGTCGCACAAGGATCTGTACTCAGAAGGGCTCTTTGCTTGGTTTAATACTCTGCTAACACATCTTGAAATTCCAACAATTTTTAAATAAGGGTCCCACATTTTCATTTTTCACTGGGCCCTGCATGCTATCTAGCCAGGCCTGGTTAGAGGTACTGCAAGAAGTGGGGAAAGAGGTTTTAGAGATGAAGTGGAAATGCTGCAGGAAGGGGGACCCAGGGCTCAAGAACAGACTCTTGTTTTACACTCAAAAGTCAATTGTCCAGGGAGACACACATGCTGATAAAGCAAAAGACTATTGGGAAGAGGCTCCCAGGCAGAGAGCAGAAAGGTAAGAGAACCCAGGTGAACTGCTCTGTCACATGGCTCACAGCCTCAGGTTTTATGGTAATTGGGTTAGTTTCTGGGTTGTCTGTGGCCAGTCATCCCACTTGGTCCATATTGGTCTGACTCAGGGTCCTTTCTGGCGGTGCTCATATCTTTCAGCCAAGATGGATTCCAGCACAAAGGAGTCTGGGAGGTTGGTAGGACAATGTTATGAACTCCCTCCTTTGGGCCCCTTCCGAGTCCTCCTGGTTAGTTTTGGGTGGCAGCACCATGTTACTTATGTGAAGTGAAGGGGTTGCTTAGTCATGTCCAACTCTTTGTCACCCCATGGACTGTAGCCTGCCAGGCTCCTCTGTCCAAGGGATTTTGCAGTCAAGAATATTGAAATGGGTTACCATTCCCTTCTCCAGAGGATCTTCCCAACTCAGGGATCGAACTCGCATCTCCTGCACTGCAGGCAGATGCTTTACTGCCTGAGCCACCAGGGAAGGAGAAACCTCCTATTGTGAGACAACTCATGCAAGTAGCCTGGCCAAGGCAGTGGTTTCAGTCAAGGGTCCTGTAACAGAAAGGGAGGCAAGGACTGTCTTACCTAGGAGGACCTCGAAGTCATGGCAAGAAGCTGGAGCTCCACACGGGGCGGGTCTTTGGCAGATCTGGAGGAAAAAAGCACTGTGACCCTATTAACATTTTCAAGAGCTCCGGCATTGCCTATAAGGAGTATGGATTGTAAGGGGGCAAGAATGGAAGTGGGAAGAACAGAAATGCATCTACTGCAGTAAATTCCATGAGAGATGATAAAAGGTGATGGCCTAGACTAAGGTGGCAGTTGCAGTCCATGGGGTTGTAAAGAGTCACACATGACTGAGCGACTGACAGAACAATAGATATGGAGAGAAGGTAACTTAAGGTACATTTTGAAGAAGGATTTGTAAGATAGTGGATTGCTGCTGCTAAGTCACTTCAGTCGTGTCTGACTCTGTGCGACCCCATAGACGGCAGCCCACCAGGCTCCCTCGTCGCTGGGATTCTCCTGGCAAGAACACTGGAGTAGGTTGCCATTTCCTTCTCCAATGCATGAAAGTGAAAAGTGAAAGTGAAGTCGCTCAGTCGTGTCCAACTCTTAGTGACCCCATGGACTGCAGCCTACCAGGCTCCTCCGTCCATGGGATTTTCCAGGCAAGAGTACTGGAGTAGGGTGCCATTGCCTTCTCCAAAGATAATGGATTAGATGTTGCTAATAAGAAAAGGAGAGAATCAAGAACGGCTTCTGGGTTCCTGGTATGAATAACCAATGGAATGTGGACTCATTTGTTGAGACTGGGAAGGTTGGGTGGGTGGCAGACAAATTTAGAGGGTATCAAGAGTTGCATTTTGGATGTGATAAGCCTGAGATGTCTCTGAGAATTAAAATGGAGATGAAAAGAAATTGTCCATGTGGATCTTGAGTTTACAGGAGATTCTCAAAATGGGGTCAGAATAACGCAAGAGAGCTGTTTAAAATGTAGATTACGGTATCCCCTGTCACCAGTTCTGCCAAATCTGAACACCACCTCCACCCCCCAAAACATGATTCTGATGTCTATGAAAATCTGAAGCCTGCTAGTCTAAGAGATTCTATGAGGCCAGAGGCCACAGCATCTACTTCCTTTCTGCAGATTCCTCGGCTGAGCAATGAACCAGGCACTTAGAGAGACTTACTGAATATTTAACCTTCGGCTGACCTGTGTGACCTGTGTGCTGGGAAAGATTGAAGGCAGGAGGAGAAGGGGACGGCAGAGGATGAGATGGCTGGATGGCATCACCGACTCAATGGACATGAGTTTGAGTAAACTCCAGGAGTTGGTGATGGACAAGGAGGCCTGGCATGCTGCAGTCCATGGGATTGCAAAGAGTCTGAACTGAGCGACTGAGCAACTGAACTGAACTGAACTGTGATGATAATGGCCCATGACCCCCAAACTTTGTGAGAGACAAACGTGATTTAGATATAATTCTTAATGTCCCCAGGCCAGGTGTAGGGATAGGAATGAGTTTGTAAGGGGCATGGTGTGGGTTCAAAGGAAAAGTCAACTCTTGGTTGTTGTTACTTTGTTTTGTTTTTTGGGTTTGGGGTTTTTTTTTTTGGTGCTGAAATCTGGGAATGTACCTCCTTCTGATAGGAGAAGACATAATAGAACACGATGAATGTCTGAAATAGATATTTTTCAATTTTATTCTTGTCAAATGTGTTTATTTTTCCCACATATCATCATAAATAATTTAATCTACACATACAAGTGTAATCTTTCCCCCAATTTTTAAAGCAGTCTTTTTCTTAAAAAAAAAAAAAAACAACGTGGTTTTCCCTCTCCTACTTCCCCAACCAACTAATCCATATCTACAACCCCAGTTTGTATTCATTCTTTTTTTTTTGGCCACACTGCACTGTTTGTGAGATCTTAGTTCCCTAGCCAGAGACTGGACCTTGGTCCACGGCAGTGAAAGCACTGAATCCTAACCGTAGGACCTCCAGGGAATTCCATGTATTCATTCATTAAAAAAAAAAAAAACAACTCATATAATTGTATACTCACACACATATATACACATATATGTGAAATATTTTTGTTGTTAGTCTTAAAAATACATGCTCACGTTATTCACACTTTCCTGCATCTTGCTTTTCTTATTCAACCATTCCTCATAGGATTGCTCCAAGACAATTGGTACAGCTCTCATTCTTTTTAAAAACCGCGTCACATTCCATTGTGTGTCATCCTTTATTTAACCTCTCACTGACGGGTGTTCACCGTTTCCAGTGTCTTTGTCATTAATGCTACACTGAGCATCTTTGTACACCTTTGTACACTTGTCCCTGTGTAGTGGTGGTTTCATTTCCGTCAGATAAATTCATAAGAGTGAGATTGCTCAGTTAAAGAGTAGAAGGGTTTTAAATTTTAATAGATAGTGTCAGGTTACTTTTCAGAGAGGTGGCACCACCTCCTTCCCTCAACAATACCCAACAACATCCTAGAATACACCTTTCTTCATATTCCTTCCAGAAAGTGGTGACTCGGCATCCTTCAATTTTGGTCAATCTGGTGGGTATAAAGTGACATGTTATTTTGCTATTTGATGTTCCATTTCTCTATCTACTTATGAATTTCAAGTAATTTTTCCATGAATGTCAATGGCTCAGCAGGTAAACAAATCTGCCTGCAATGCAGGAGATGCAGGTTTGATCTCTGGTTAGAAATATCCCCTGGAGAAGGAAACAGCCACCCACTCCAGTATTCCTGGCTGAAAAATCCCATGGATGGGGAGCTTGGCAGACTACAGTCCAAAGGGTCTCAAAGAATTGGACATGACTGAGCAGGAGCATGACCTTGCCATTTTTCTATGGGGTTGTCTTGAATTTGTAAGAATTTTCTGTATGGTAGAGCTGTTAACCCATGATTTCCCAATTGCATTGCACATTTAGAAAAAAAAAACTATTGTTAATCTAAACAGCTGTGTTTATGGTCTATTTTTCCATCCAAAAATGGAACTTTTTCAGTTTTAGTGAAAGTTGCTTGGTCGTGTCTGACTCTTTGTGACTCTGTGGACCCCATGGACTATAAAGTCCATGGAATTCTCCAGGCCAGAATACTGAAGTGGGTAGTTATTCCCTTCTCCAGGGGATCTTCCCAACTGAGGAATCGAACTGGGGTCTCCCGCATTGCAGGTGATTCTTTACCAGCTGAGCGAGCCACCAGGGAAGCCCTTTTTCAGCTTTACTGAGATATAACTGACATATAACATTGTGTAAGTTTAAGCTGTACATCATGATCATTTGATAGATGTGTATATTGCAAAATGATTTTTTTTAACATATACAGTTCTGTTACAGCTTTGGGGTTTTTATTCTTGGTTAAGATTTCCTCATCCTTACTTTGTACATATAGGCTTCTAAATTTTCATACAAGATTTTACGACATTATTTCGAGATACAATTGACATATAACATTAAGGTGTACAAAGTATTGGTTTGATAACTTTACATATAGCAATATGATCACTACAGTAGTGTTAGCTAAAACCTCCATCATATTTATCATTTCATTTTTTGTGTGTTGAGAACAGTTAAGATTTAGTCTCTCAGCATTTTTGAAGTTTATAATACAGTATTATTGCATATAATCACTATGTTGTGAATTAGATCTCCAGAACTTCTCTATCCACTAGTTGTAAAATAAGTCACTTTTTTACATTTAAAATTTTTAATGCATCTAAAGTTCTTTTTTGTATTTGGTATAAGATGAAGCTCTAGTTTTATTTTCTTTCATTTGGAAAGCCTGCTTTTGCAAAATCATTTTCCTTTTTTTTCCCTGGTTAACTTAACAACCCCCTGTGTTATATCTTGGAAACTGATGTTTGTGTGTGTTACTTGTTCAGTCCTGTCAGACTCTTTGCAACCCCATGGACTGCAGCCCACCAGGCTCCTCTGTCCTGGAATTCTCCAGGCAAGAATACTGGAGTGGGTTGCCACTCCCTTCTCCAGGGGATCTTCCCAACCCAGGGATCAAACCTGGGTAGTGGGACTTATTTCTGGATTCTCTATTCTGTTCTGTTTATTTATTCCCATAGCAATGCTACGTCAATTTAACTCTGGAGGCTTCACAGTCTGTAAGGCAAGACCTCTTTCATTCCGTTCATTTTCATAGTTTTCTTGGCACTCATTATCATCTGTAAAGTTTAAAATCATTGTAGTGCTGCACTCAATATGCCAGCAAATTTGGAAAACTCAGCCGTGGCCACAGGACTGGAAAAGGTCAGTTTTCATTCCAATCCCAAAGAAAGGCAATGCCAAAGAATGCTCAAACTACCGCACAATTGCACTCATCTCACACGCTAGTAAAGTAATGCTCAAAATTCTCCAAGCCAGGCTTCAGCAATATGTGAACTGTGAACTTCCAGATGTTCAAGCTGGTTTTAGAAAAGGCAGAGGAACCAGAGATCAAATTGCCAACATCCGCTGGATCATGGAAAAAGCAAGAGAGTTCCAGAAAAACATCTATTTCTGTTTTATTGACTATGCCAAAGCCTTTGACTGTGTGGATCACAATAAACTGTGGAAAATTCTGAAAGAGATGGGAATACCAGACCACCTGACCTGCCTCTTGAGAAATTTGTATGCAGGTCAGGAAGCAACAGTTAGAACTGGACATGGAACAACAGACTGGTTCCAAATAGGAAAAGGAGTACGTCAAGGCTGTATATTGTCACCCTGCTTATTTAACTTCTATGCAGAGTACATCATGAGAAACGCTGGGCTGGAAGAAGCACAAGCTGGAATCAAGATTTCTGGGAGAAATATCAATAACCTTAGATATGCAGTTGACACCACCCTTATGGCAGAAAGTGAAGAGGAACTAAAGAGCTTCTTGATGAAAGTGAAAGCAGAGAGTGAAAAAGTTGGCTTAAAGCTCAACATTCAGAAAATGAAGATCATGGCATCTGGTCCCATCACTTCATGGGAAATAGATGGGGAAACAGTGTCAGACTTTATCTTTTTGGGCTCCAAAATCACTGCAGATGGTGACTGCAGCCATGAAATTAAAAGACGCTTATTCCTTGGAAGAAAAGTTATGAGCAATCTAGATAGTATATTCAAAAGCAGAGACATTACTTTGCCAACAAAGGTCTGTCTAGTCAAGGCTATGGTTTTTCCTGTGGTCATGTGTGGATGTGAGAGTCGGACTTTGAAGAAGGCTGAGGGCCAAAGAATTGATGCTTTTGAACTGTGGTGTTGGAGAAGACTCTTGAGAGTCCCTTGGACTGCAAGGAGATCCAACCAGTCCATTCTGAAGGAGATCAGCCCTGGGATTTCTTTGGAAGGAATGATGCTAAAGCTGAAACTCTAGTACTTTGGCCACCTCATGCGAAGAGTTGACTCATTGGAAAAGACTCTGATGCTGGGAGGGATTGGGGCAGAAGGAGAAGGAGAGGACAGAGGATGAGATGGCTGGATGGCATCACTGACTCGATGGACATGAGTTTGAGTAAACTTCGGGAGTTGGTGGTGGACAGGGAGGCCCAGCGTGCTGCAGTTCATAGGGTCGCAAAGAGCCGGACACGACTGAGCGACTGAATTGAACTGAACTGAACTGATCAATTAAAAAAATTTTTTTGAACTTAGAATGGTTAAGACAGTGGATCGAAAGAGTGAGCATTTAAGAAGACAGACAGCAAGGGCAAAATTAAGTAGGGGAAAATTCCGTAGGGGTAAAAAACAACACAGGACAGGAAACGGGAATTTGGTGGGAATCGCCGTAGCTCGAAGCCTTAGGGGAGAGGAGACAGGGAGAGGGTTGGCGGAGAACTTGTTGACTGTATTCTGTTTTGGACACCGGGGACTAAAAGGAGGTCCAACTTGGGACAGTCACATTCCTTCAGGTTCGGATCTGTCCTAGCCCCACCCGGAAGCCCGCGAACAGCTGCAGGGCTGCAATGAGAATGTGTGTGCTGCCACCTACTGTCGACTAGAGGCAGTGCAGACGAGCCTCCTCGCCCGACTCGTGGAGATCTCAAACTAGACCAGGCCGGTCCAGACCAGAAACAATCTTTCCCAGAAGCTTGTGTGTGTGTGTGTGTGTGTGTGTGTGTGTGTGTGTGTGTGATTCCCCAAACTGTTTGATAAGTGAATCATGCAAGACAAGTCCCAGGGTGCTGCCGATGAATGGGGGTACGGTCAATTCTAGTTCTGCGGTAGGAAAGTTCTAAAGGGCAGGAAGGGAAAGGGCTGGTTAAAGGAAGCCAGTCCTTGGAGAATGGCTCCAATTTGGGGCAGCAGGGAAGGGAGAATATATGACAAACAAGAGGAATGAGAATAAAGGACTTCCATTTCCAGTAATAATGGGCTACTGTTAGACCAACCTTCCCACTGAAACAAATGCAAATGCTGCGTAAAAGATTTTTAAAATCTCCTCAACGATATCACAGATATTTGACAAGAGAGTTAATGAATTTCCAGATGAAGCCTAAGGTGAAGTGGGATCCCAGAAAGGCATTGGAAGATTGAGCAGAAGAAATTACCCAGAATGTGGAAAAGAGGGGCAAAAAGAGAAAGGAGACTGACAGACATGGAGGATAAATTTTTTAAAGTCAATCAGAGATTAATCCGAGTTCTAGAAGAAAAAGACAAGAGAGTGTGGCAAGGATAAGATTTGAAAGATAATGACTACAAAATTTCCAGTATTGATAAAGCATCAATCCACAAGTTCTAGGAGCCCAAATACCCAAACAGGACACACAAAACAGAACCTGCATGTAGATATATCACAGTGAAACTTCAGAGTGCCAAACCTAGAAAGAAAAGCTTCAGAGTAGTCTTCTCAACCCAATAATGGAATCCAGAAGACAGTGGAATGAATGATGCCTTGAACATGCTGGAAGAAAATAACTCCTGACCTTAGAGTTCAACAGTGAATTTTCAAAGAAAACTAGTAAAACTAAGGAAGTTTGCTACCAGCAGAGCCTCACAAAGGAAATTCTAAAGGTTGCAATCCAAGCAGAAGGAGAGGGATGCCAAACGGAAGGTCTAAGATGCAGGAAGGAATGAAGACTTGTATACAAAAGAGGAAACAACCCAAACATCTATCAACAGATGAAAGGATAAACAGAAGTGGAACTTCCATCGATGGAATATCATTCAGTCATTAAAAGGAATAAGGCATTGACATATGTTATGATACATATGAATCTTTAAAATATTAAGTTAAATAAAAGAAGCCAGATACAAAAGGTCACATACTGAGTGATCCTGTTTATAGGAAATATCCAAAATGGGGAAGTCCATAAAGACAGAAGGTAGATTAGTGGTTGCCCAGACTAGGGTAAGAAAGTAATGGGGATGACTACTAATGAGTACAGGATTTGTTTGGGGGATGATAAAAATGTTATGAAAGTGCTAGTGGTGATGATTGTACAATCTTGTGACTGTATTAAAAACCACTGCACTGTACACTTACAATGATGAACTCTATCTCAATTCAAAGAAATTTTTTAAGAAGTGAAAAGATCTGTACATAAATCTAAATAAGTATTGATGATATAAATAATAATAATAATAATGTCCAGTGAGGTTAAAGAAGAGAATTAAAATGTACAACATAAATGATAAATTACGTTAAAGAGTTCTTTGGTCCCGGAGGAAAGCAAGTAAATATATTGATTAGCTTTAGACTTTGATGCATAGTGCAGTGTTTAGGGTACAGGCCTAAACAATATGCCCTCTATATAATCATATGATTTGTAGAATCATCAACAAAGGAATAGAAACAAAGGCATGGAAACGGCAATCGGGCCTAGTGTGGCCAACTGGGGATCCATCTATTCACAATAACACCTGGCTACCTGGGGCTACTGTTACTGGTTGGAGCGGACAGAGATTAGAGGAATCACAAGGAGGACCTGAAGGGTTGCCTGATTTACCCCTCTCTTTTCACGTGACCAGGTATGTGGTGGTTCTTCCTAGGTTCCAGGCATGGTGCTGAGGGGCGCTGGGGCCACAGTGGTGCCTGAACTCAGCTTTCAGGGAACTGCAGGTCCTGGAGAGGAAGCTGAAGTTGTGAACCAGAGCCCAGCCACACAGAGGCTGGTAGATCAGAGCAAGGAGCTCACCACTGATGCCAAGGGCAGTGGAAAGTCATTGACAAGTTTTTGGGAGTGGATGATGTGATCATGCCAGCTGGGGTGCAGAATGACTTGGGAGGAGATGTGAGGGGAACCATACTAGAGATCTCACTGAAAGATGGGGAGAATGGAGTGCGTTGGGCAGATGTGGGAGAGTAAATGGAGAGGACTGGGGGGAGTAGGGGGAGGGGTGAGAAGAGTCCAGGAAACTGAGAGGCAGAGGTCCAGGGACTTCCCAGGCTCCTCCAAGTGCTGGTGGCTGAGCCAAGGCTGAGGCTGCACCAGAGTCTCTTCACCCAATGTAGCACGTGGCATTAGAGACATGCTAACACCCGTGTGGAAATACAGGCCCATGAGAATCAGACGGTCGGGAGCCAGGAAACCCAGATTTGGCATCCTCAGCCTGCGAGCAGCAGTTGAACCTACAAGAGGCTGAGTTGTCTGGGGAAGGAGCATGAGGGAAAGATGAGAAGCACAGCACACAGCTGGGCTAGTCCATGGTCGGAACTAGCAGAGAGCAGGGGAGGGGCTTCCAGCATAGCCCTTAACAGACCCCAGGCGTTACCACTGTGGGATCCCAGGCCTCTCCCGAGCCTCTGCTTCTGTGGTGGACAGACTCTAAGATGTCCCCATCTCCTGGGGTTTATGTTCTTCTGCGATCCCTTTTCCTTGCTTGTGGGAGGAGCCCTCTAGTTGCTTCTAATTTTATAGAATCTGGCAGAGGGGATGGGATGTCAGGCCCATGATTGATTACATTTATATATGATTTATATATGACTCCTTGCTAGACAGCTCACTGGAGAGAAGCTGCTTGCTGGCTTGGGGAAGCAAGAGGCCATGGGAGGCGTGATGTCAAGTGTCACAGGTCAGCTTGGTGAGGCTCTAGTACCCCGTTATTCAATCCCATGCACTTATCTAGATGTTTCTGTGGAAGTAATTTGTAGATGTGGTGAATACTACAGTTGACTCTAAGTAAAGGAGATTATTCCTGATAGTGTGGGTGTGTGCTGCGTGCTAAGTCACCTCAGTCATGTCTGACTCTGTGACCCCATGGACTGTAGCCCACCAGGCACCTCTGTCCTTGGGATTCACCAGGCAAGAATACTGGAGTGGGTTGTCATGCCCTCCTCCAGGGGATCTTCCCCACCCAGGGATCGAAACTGCATCTCTTATGTCTCCTGCATTGGCAGGCAAGTTCTCTACCACTAGTGCCACCTGGCTTCATCAAATCAATCAAAAGGCTTTGAGAACAAAACTGGGGAGTTTCCTGGCAGTCCAGTGAGTTAGAGCTCTGGGCTTACACTCCAGGGAACAGAGTGAAGTTCCTTGTCAGGGAACTTGCAAGCTATGCCAAACCAGAAAAAAAGAAAAAGAAGAATAACAAAACTGAAGTTTCTCTGAGGAATAAAGAAATTCTGCCTTAAGACTGCAGCTTTAGCTCCTGCCTGACTGTTTCTACCCTGCTGATATGCCCTATGAATTTCATACTTGCCAGTCCCCTTTTGGATGTAGGCTAACTTCCTGGAACAAATATCTTTATACCCACACACACATCCTACTGGTGCTTTTTCTCTGGAGGACACTGACTGATACATTGGGAAACCCCTTGTGGAAAGGAACTGCCTTCAGCCAATAACAGACAAGAAACTGAGATGGTCTGTATACACTGGAGGAAATGAATTTTGTCAAAAACCTGATGGAATTTGGAAACAGAGTCTTCTCCAGTCACACCTCCAGACAGGAGCACAGTCCCGCTGACACCTTGACCACAGCCTTGTGAGACTTTGAGCAGAGGGCCCACCCACTAAACCATGCCTCGACTTCTTTTTTGCTGCACTATAGCATGTGGGATTAGTTCCCTGATCGGAAATCAAACCCTCAGACTTCTGATATGTGTTGTTTTAAGCCATGAGGTTTGTGACAATTTGTCATGTAGAAAACTAATACACTTCCCCATCTGTAAAAGAGAGGAGATTATAGTAGTCATCTTATTGAGCCATTATGGAGCTTCAATGAGATAAAACCAACAGCGTGCTTAGCACAGGACCTGGCATGTATCTGTGTGGTGTGAAGTTGCTCAGTCGTGTCTGACTCTGCGACCGCATGGGCTGTAGCCTTTCAGGTTCCTCCCTCCGTGGGATTCTCCAGGCAAGAGTACTGGAGTGGGTTGCCATTTCCTTCTCCAGGGGATCTTCCTAACCCAGGGATCGAACCCGGGTCTCCCACATTCCAGGCAGATGCTTTAACCTCTGAGCCACCAGGGAAGCCCTGGCATGTATTTAGCACACAACAAATCAATAAATGTTAGGCCTGATTTTTCAACATCAGTTTGCAGAGTCTCGGTCAGAGACTCAGAGACAAACTCAGAAGGTTCAGATTCATGGAGCACACAGACATCATATCTCATGAAAGGCAGAAAGCAGTCCTGAGCACTTAAGAGAAGCAGTAGGTAGCATGGGGCTTCCAGGTGACTCAGTGGGTAGAGAATCTGCCTGCAATGCAGGAGACAGAGGAGCTGCGGGTTCAATCCCTGGGTCAGGAAGATCCCCTAGAGGAGGGCACGGCATCCCACTCCAGTATTCTTGCCTGCAAGATCCCATGGACAGAGGAGCCTGGAGGGCTACTCCAAAGCACTCAGTTCAGTTCAGTTCAGTCGCTCAGTCGTGTCCAACTCTTTGCGACCCCATGAATCGCAGCACGCCATGCCTCCCTGTCCATCACCAACTCCCAGAGTTCACTCAGACTCACGTCCAGGAGGTGAAATTAGTATGTATACATTTATCTACACCAACTGAGCAAAGAAAGATGACGCAATAGACAATTACACCTTGGGGGATGCTCATTTTGCTTAAGCTTCCTATAGTCTTGTCAAAGGATTCTGTTTGTGTGGTTGCCTCAGTGGTGTCTGCAGATCAGGAAGGACCCTATCCAGCATAGAACTTTCCCCTCCCTTTATTCCTGGTAAAGAACCCGCCTGCCAGTGCAGGAGACAGACGCGGGTTCGATCCCTGAGTCGGGAAGATCCCCTAGAGGAGGAAATGGCAACCCACTCCAGTATTCTTGCTTGGGAAATCCCATGGACAGAGGAGCTTGGTGGGCTGTAGTTCACAGCACACGGCCTGGCGACTGAACAGCAACGCCTTATTTCCACCGCTTCACACGGATACCGCTGCCCCAGGTCCCCGTGTCCAGCAGAGGGCGCTAGGGCCTCAAAATGCAACCAGCAGACGCTTCCGTTTCCTGGGAAGCCTGCAGCCAGGGAGGGAGAGTACCTGACGGGGGTAGGCCTGACTCCAGACAGACTCTTTGTCCCACCTAGTCCCTTTCACCGCGCACTGGGCAAACCCTCTGGCACCCACCACCGCTGGTTTTCCAGACCTCACGCTGCTCCTTGGAGCGTTTACTCAAGGCTGCAGCCCTGCAGACCTCCCCTTGTTTGAACCCCTGAAGCTTCATTTCAGCAGTGAATCATCCCAGCCCTGTTTCTGTTTCCAAATTCCAAGACAGCACAGCGTAAACCTCGGTCTGGGCCTCGAAGGAGCCTTCTGCCAGCCACCCACAGCCTTGTCCTTTTCCGTCCTATTCCAACTTCTCAAGAAAAAACTCACCCCATCCAGCTTACTTTTGCCTCAAGCTGCTGCAAGGCAAAGGACTTTTTTTTTTTTTCCATTCTGTCTTTTGGCTTAACAATTGTTTGGGGCCAAAGTTAGCCTCCTGCAGAAATGAAGATGTCTAATCTTTATAGAGCAACTACTACTGTGCCAGATATTGTTCTAAGCACTTCATATAATCTTATGAGGCTTGTTAGACCCATTCTACAGATGAGACAATTGAGGCACAGCATGGTTCAGGGGTACATCTAAGATCATACAGCTAATAGCTGAGCTGGTGGTCAAAGCCTGGAAGTCTGTTTCAGACGACCAGGCTTCTTAAACAAGATGCTATCTGAACCTTTAGTATAGACCTGGGGCTCCATCCCTGATTTCTATAACTGTGTATCCAGTATGGATATCCTGTATGGTAACCACTAGCCATGTGACCACCGAGCAAATCTAAATTGAGAGGTGGTGTGAGTGTTAAATACACACTGAATTCCAAAGGCTTAGCTTGAAATACATATGTATATAATATATAGCAATAATAATTTTAATATTGATTGCATGTGGAAATGATCATATTTTGAATCTATTGAGCTAAATAAAATCTATTATCAAATTAATTTCACCTGTTTCTTTTTACTGTTTTTAATGTGACTACTAGAACTTTTTTATTTTTTAGTAATTTTTTAAAGCACTTCTTAAATGGCATAGGTGGCTCACCTTTTATCTCCGTGGGAGACAAAAGAGCTCTAGGAACTCTCACCACGGTGGAAAGACAGACAGGCTTCAGTTCTAAAATAAGGGAAAATGCGGCTTGTGTTATGGCAAGTGAAAACAAGATGGTGTGAAAGGAGCCCAGGGCCGGTTTCAGCGTGGAGGTAGCTTTGAGCAGACTTCCCAAGATCCTGGAGAGAGTCGCGGTGGGGACAGCAAAGGCCAAAGCAGCCAAGCAGCCGGAACCGCAAGTCAGACAGGGAGGCTGGGGCAGCTCATGCTCTGGGGATAAGTAGTGGAAGCCAAGGCCAGGAGACCTGACTGCGGGGGTCTTTGACTGTGAGGCCAAAGGCTCTTGGCAGGATGGAGCTCCAGACACTGAAAGTTGGGGAGGGCCTGGAGGGGCGGGGGAAATTGCCAGTGCGAGGATCCCGGGGAGATGGGAGAGAGGGCGGGGCAGTGAGTGCCAGGCCCCGCCCCCTTCCTCCTCCCAGCTTTCTCTCCGCTTCCCGGGTCGCCCCTCCTCCAGCTCCTGGAGGGGCGTGCGGGCGAACAAACTCCTCCGAGGAGTTTAGCCGTGGGAGGATGGCTCTTGAGGAGCATTTCCTGCCTTTGGCTCACAACTACTTCCTGCGCAGAGCTCCAAACCCTTGACCCCCATTAAATCCCTTCCTCCCAGGGGAGGTGGGTGGCCACGAGGGCCTCCTGGGTTTGCCAGATCCTGAGACCCAGCACCTCCGCCGCAGAAGGAGGCAGGATCCCAGGTGTCCAGAGGCCCAACCTCCCCGGACCCTTCTGAGGACCTGGAGTCCAGGCCTCGCAGTGAAACTCCCCGAGGACAGATTTTGGAGGCGAGAGCGCCCCTCAGCTCTGGGTGGGACCTCAAATCCCTTCTTCAAATATGGGGCAGGTTTTCTTCCCCAACAGAGGATCGGGCTTTGTAAAAGGGGTGTGTGTGCAAATTCCACAGGAAACAGTGCTAAGTGATTCCTTCCCTAGAACCACCTGGGGCCTCCATTTGCAATTTCCTTCCTTGTTCTGCTGTGAGGCTCCTCAGTTCAGTCGCTCAGTCGTGTCGGACTCTTTGCGACCCCTGGACCGCAGCATGCCAGGCTTCCCTGTCCTTCACTATCTCCTGGAGTTTGCACAAACTCAGGTCCATTGAGTTGGTGATGTCATCCAACTATCTCATCCTCTGTCGTCCCCTTCTCCTCCTGCCCTCAATCTTTCCCAGCATCAGGGTCTTTTCCAATGAGTCAGTTCTTCGCATCAGATGGCCAAAGTATTGGAGCTTCAGCATCAGTCCTTCCAATGAATCTTCAGGACTGATTTCCTTTAGGATGGACTGGTTGGATCTCCTCACAGTCCAAGGGACTGTTAAGAGTTTTCTCCAACACAACTGTTTGAAAGGATCAGTTCTTCGGCACTCAGCTTTCTTCATGGTCCAACTCTTACATCCATACATGACTACTGGAAAAACCATAGCTTTGACTAGACGAACCTTTGTTGGCAAAGTAATGTCTCTTGCTTTTTAATATGCTGACTAGGTTGGTCATAGCTTTTCTTCTAAGGAGATTTCCTTCTTTTAATTTCATGCCTGCAGTCATCTAGGCTCCTAGGTCATGAGGTCATGAGGCTCCTAGGATGTTAGTTTTGAGAGCCCACTGAAGGTTGGTAACA
>SJXQ01002661.1:233916-245574 GCA_006408695.1 Aepyceros melampus
TGCCACTATACTCTTCCCAGTTCTGATCTGGGGTTTGAAAAAAATGTGACTTTTGTATGGCCTAGTCCCTGCCCTCCCCTCAGTCCTTCCCCCACCCCATCCCTCTCCAGCAAAAAGTCCCCCCACTGAGGCCCCATCATCTCCAAGCCCAGCGTAGCCCAAACCCCACCCTAGCCTCTCAATCCCGGTCTCCCGCTCCAGGAAGCCAGTCTTTAGCTGCCTTGGAGTGGTTGGAGGAGAGTTGGGGGTGCCTCCGGGAGGTCTGTTTGTAGTTGAGATTCTTTTCATTCCAGGCTCAGCAGGCTCTCTCTAAGGAAAGGGCCTGGGATGGGGCGGGGGAATCCTTAGGGCACCAGCTGCAGGGTAGGAAAGCTTCCTGGAGAGAGGAGGGAAGTGAGTTCTCTCCTCCCAACGACCCCCACCCTCTAGGTAGGGCCTTCCTCTCCCAGTTCTATCCTTGGTGATACACCTCCCCCTCCTGCAAAGGCACCCTCAATAGGAAGGTCCTTACCAACAAATGGAGGCATTTAGAGGGCTCAGGCGAGGTCCTGATCACTTTCTTTGCTTTCTAATGAGTCAGCTTCTCTCCTTTTGGGATGCTTAGAGTTGTCTGGAGGAGTGGAGGAGGGTGTCAAAAGACTGGGTCAACCTCAGCTTCAAAGAGGCCTTGTCACCCTGTCCCCCAAACTGAAGTCCCTTGTAGATTTTTAATTCAGCCCAACATTAACATATTTGTTCATCTATGTTGCCAGTTCTCAGACTACAGAATCCCGCAAGGGTTAATCAGAGTGACCCAGCCATGGAGCAAAGCCTCCTGAACTCCTCAGGGCTTATTAGAAGTCTGACACCTGCTCCAATTTCCCTGGAAGCCTCCCCTCCAGCTGCCTCTACCTGATTGAGGGAGAGGAGAAAATATAAATCCTAACAACTTGTACTGAGTGTCCACTAAGGAACGTTACAGCTCACTTACCACTTCATCTAATCCTCCCAACCCTCAGAGAGAGAAGGTTAATATCCCATATGTAGATGAAAAGACTGAGCTTCAGAGAGTGTGAGTGACCCGTCCCAGGGAATGTAGCAAGGACCTGGAGCCAAGATTTAAGCCTCCTCTTCCGCTATGGAGGCCTATGCTGGGCCCCAACACACTGCCTTGTTAGGAGGTCCAACTTGTGTACTTGTGTTCAGGCCTCTGAGTGACCTCTGCTTGACATTTTGCTTCCAGGTTACAGAGTCAAGTGTCCCTTCCCAAAGCATTGTTTCTGAAAATCCATTTTATCATTCAGTCCTCAGTTCAAAAGGAATAAGATTTATTGTACCCATTTTACAGATAGGGAAACTGATACTCCAAAGCAAAGTGAGTCACAGAAAATTGGAGAGCTAGGAAGTAGGTCAGCTGTGGCCTATTAAGGCCAGGACTTGAGCATTTAGATTTCCTGGGTCCACTTCATGAGTTCTCACCATTATGTCAAATTTGTTGTTTATCCCTTCTAAGATTAGGGACAAGAACATGTTTGCAATTAAATATGTCTTCAAGGAACTGGATAATCTTGTCAAAAATCGAGACTGGAAACCCAGACCTGGTTTGCTTACTTCTCTTCCTCAGAGCTTAGCTTCTCCCCTTCTGAAGTGTAGGTTCCAGAATGGGGCAAGATGGTCAGGGTAAGGGAGCTGGACTGGGGCATCCAGAGTAGGATGCTTGAATTTCTAGACTACTCAACCCAAGAAGTGCTTCAGGCTCTGTCCTGCTTATAGAGGGCATTGATTCCTTAACAAATGTTTACTGAGCACCCACTATATAAATAGGGTGTGTATAAAAACTAAGACACAGCCTGTGCCCTCAAGAGATGACCTTGTTGAGAGTGGATGCTAGTTAGACATCGTAAGTAACACATACCAAATGCTCTAATTCATGGGTAAAGCCAGGATTCAGTGCCAGAAATGAACACCATTCTAGGTGCTTTATGCAGAAGGATATTTAATACTGGTGATATGGACTGAATTGTCTCCCCCTGAAATTCACATACCTAAGTTCTACCCTTCAATGGAATATTTTTGGAAAGAGGGTTTTTAGGAGATAATTAAGATTAAATGAGATCATAAAAGTGGAGTCCTAATCCAATAGGATTGGTGACTTTATGAGAAGAGGGAGGGACTTCCTTGGTGGTCAGCTAAGATTCCATGCTCCAATTCAGGGGGCCTGAGTTTGATCCCTGGACAAGGAACTAGATCCCACATTCCACATCTTAAGCGTTTGCATGCTGTAGCTAAAGATCCTGCATGCTGCAATGAAGGTCGAAGATCCCTCCTGCCACAACTAAGATCCAATGCAGCCAAATAAATAAAAATAATACATAATTTTTTAAAAAGAGAGAAAAGAAGATTTTTCTCTTTTCTACAGGTATGTGCCAAGGAAAGCCATGTGAGCACACAGCAAGAAGACACCATCTGCAAGCCAAGAAGAGAGCCCTCACCAAAGCCCAACTGTACTGGCACCCTGATCTCAGACTTCCAGCCTCCAGAAGGGAGACAATAAATTCCTATTTTTTAAGCCCTTTGCTCTATGGCATTTTGTTATGGCGGCCAAAGCAGACTAAGACAACAGGGAATTAGAGCTTGCAAAATTGTGAGAGGGACTGGAGGAGTGGACTTTCTAATGTAGCCATAGAAATGAGCCTCCAATAGGAGCAGTCTCCTCTGCCAGAATCAGGTAAGGAGAACCACGATGAGGCTGCCACTGGAACTGAGGTCACAGATACACCTCTATAGCCTCAGGGCCCCATAGGAATAGATGCCAGGCTGCTACTGTCATCAAGAAACTGAATGAGGTGTTGTTGCTGGAAAAAAAAAACCCATCTCTAGGACTTTGCCTGCCAGCAGAAATAGCTAGAGCAGCAAGAACATGGCCTTGCCACCTTATCTCCCTTCCATGTTCCAAGTCTTGAATGAATGCATTTTGCATCCGGAACTCTAGCTGCAAGGGAGGCTCAGGTTTTTGGCTTTCCAACTTCTGCAGTACAGGAAGGTACCTAGAAGAAGGTGAGAATGGATGCTAAAGGCCAGTCCATCTGTCCACAATGGGGCGAGTGTGGGAGAAATTACTGCTGGAAAGATACTTCAGCGTCAGACTTTGAAAAGTGATTGAATGGGTCTGCCATTTGCCATGGGGGACAGAGCAAGCCTGGGCAGCTGCCAAGATTAACCAGGGCTCTGAAAGCTAATTGACTGACTGGTATGGAAAACAGAGAGCTCTAGAGCGTGCATAAGAATCAATTGGGAGGAATTCCCTGGGGGTCCATTGGTTAGGACTCTGTGCTCTCACTGCTAAGGGCCTGGAGTTCAATCCCTGGTTCAGTTCAGTTCAGTCGCGCAGTCATGTCTGACTCTTTGCGACCCCATGAATCACAGCACGCCAGGCCTCCCTGTCCACCACCAACTCCCGGAGCTCACTCAGACTCACGTCCATTGAGCCCATGATGCCATCCAGCCATCTCATCCTTGGTCGTCCCTTTCTCCTCCTGCCCCCAATCCCTCCCAGTATCAGAATCTTTTCCAATGAGTCAACTCTTCGCATAAGGTGGCCAAAGTACTGGAGCTTCAGTTTTAGCATCATTCCTTCCAAAGAAATCCCAGGGTTGATCTCCCTCAGAATGGACTGGTTGGATCTCCTTGCAGTCCAAGGGACTCTCAAGAGTCTTCTCCAACACCACAGTTCAAAAGCATCAATTCTTCTGTGCTCATAAAAAAAAAACCCATCTCTAGGACTTTGCCTGCCAGCAGAAATAGCTAGAGCAGCAAGAACATGGCCTTGCCACCTTATCTCCCTTCCATGTTCCAAGTCTTGAATGAATGCATTTTGCATCCGGAACTCTAGCTGCAAGGGAGGCTCAGGTTTTTGGCTTTCCAACTTCTGCAGTACAGGAAGGTACCTAGAAGAAGGTGAGAATGGATGCTAAAGGCCAGTCCATCTTGTCCACAATGGGGCGAGTGTGGGAGAAATTACTGCTGGAAAGATACTTCAGCGTCAGACTTTGAAAAGTGATTGAATGGGTCTGCCATTTGCCATGGGGGACAGAGCAAGCCTGGGCAGCTGCCAAGATTAACCAGGGCTCTGAAAGCTAATTGACTGACTGGTATGGAAAACAGAGAGCTCTAGAGCATGCATAAGAATCAATTGGGAGGAATTCCCTGGGGGTCCATTGGTTAGGACTCTGTGCTCTCACTGCTAAGGGCCTGGAGTTCAATCCCTGGTTCAGTTCAGTTCAGTCGCGCAGTCATGTCTGACTCTTTGCGACCCCATGAATCACAGCACGCCAGGCCTCCCTGTCCACCACCAACTCCCGGAGCTCACTCAGACTCACGTCCATTGAGCCCATGATGCCATCCAGCCATCTCATCCTTGGTCGTCCCTTTCTCCTCCTGCCCCCAATCCCTCCCAGTATCAGAATCTTTTCCAATGAGTCAACTCTTCGCATAAGGTGGCCAAAGTACTGGAGCTTCAGTTTTAGCATCATTCCTTCCAAAGAAATCCCAGGGTTGATCTCCCTCAGAATGGACTGGTTGGATCTCCTTGCAGTCCAAGGGACTCTCAAGAGTCTTCTCCAACACCACAGTTCAAAAGCAATTCTTCTGTGCTCAGCCTTCTTCACAGTCCAACTCTCACATCCAATTCCACAATCACTTGGGGATTATAATTAGGAGGGCCCAGGAATCTGTATTTCTAATAGGCAGATCCTGCCTGGGTGCCCTTCTCCCATTGACTCGATGCTTGTGGACTCCAGGCTTACAGAAATATTGCCCTGGGGCAGGAGATCTGATGGGTCCATCCCACAGAGTCCTACAAGCTCTAAAAAGTTTCGATTTGTGGGGGACACATGCTGAACTGGACTTCCCTGATGGCTCAGACGGTAAAGAATCTGCCTGCAATGCAGCAGACCCAGGTTTGATTCCTGGGTTGGGAAGATCCCCTGAAGAAGAGAATGGCTACCCACTCTAGTATTCTTGCCTGGGAAATCCCATGGACAGAGGAGCCTCGTGGACTACAGTCCACAGGGTCACAAAGACTCGGACACACTGAGCGACGATCACTTTCTTTTTCCTTTTCTTCTTCCTGAGAGTTAGCCCTGAATTTTGGCTGCTTGAACTTTGAAAAATACCAATGATGTAAGTGTGCAGGGGAATGAGTCCAGGGTTCTAACCCCTACCCCTTGGAGATTCCCTGGCAGTTTAGTGGTTAGGGCTTCATGCTTCCACTTCAGGGGGCAGGGGTTTGATCCCTGGCTGGGGAACTAAGATCCCACAGGCCCATAGCACAGACCAAACCCAACCAAACAAAACCAACCCCTCTCCCCAACTGAGGAGGACCAGGTAGTCGGTCAAAAACCTGCACAAACATTTCCTGGGATTGTGACTCACTTTGATCTCTGCTTCCATCTGGCAGTGGTGTCTAGGACTCCTGGGACCCTATTCCCATTGCAGAGGCTCCTTTAGAGAGCTCTTACACCTCAAGGAATTTAAGGACCTGACAGAGGAAGAGCAAGGTGAAAAGGAGCAGCAAGGAGGGGAGGAGGGAGGTGGCAGTGCCATCTAGAATGGCCTTGAGTCTCCCCTCAAACCCAGGGGTGTCCACAGCCCACGCTGAGCTTCAACAGAAATGAATTCACTCAAGTAGATTTTCCTTTTCTTTTTCTGGTTCTTTACTTTCCACTCCAGGACCCCAAACCCCGCCCCCTTCCAAGGAAAAGGCCACAACAGATGAAGCAGCGGTGGCCTCCTCCTGTCAGCACCCCAGCCCAGCCCCACATCTCTGGGGAGGGAGGTCAAGTCAAGCCAGAGCACGACTGAGTCTGTGAGGCTAAGCTGCCTGGACTGAGGGGCTTTCCTCCTTCCTGGGGGTCCCTTCCCACACCCAGCTCCTTTAGAAGCATCTGCAGCCCTGCTCAGCCAGGGTCCCCAGGGGTGCGGGGTTGGGGCAGCCTTGCTCCTCCAGGCTGGTTCTTCTAGGACAAGAACAGCCTTTCAGGCTCGGGGAGGGAGTCAGGCCTCCTCATCCCCCCAGTTATCACCACAAAGCAAAGTCCAGGGAAGGAGGGGGAGGGACAGGGCTGGGGTTGGGGTGTGGGTTGGAGAGCCAGGTCCTTGCTAGTAAATCAATGTTGGTTTCCCAGATGGAGCTGCAGCCGCTTTGATTTCTCAAGTTGCCCCCCTCCCCCTCTGCTCCCCTCACCCCAAGCTCCATGGTTTCAATTCCTCCCTGAAAAGCAGTGGGGCCTCCTTTCAAACCAGCCCAGCTCCTCCAACTCCCAACAACAGCTTAAGTTACAGGAAAGAGAAAGGGGAGGGGGCCGAGGTGGCCCAGCCTAGAGGAGAAGGAGAGAAATTCTGGGAGAAGGGGACAAGGGAGAGAGGGAAGAAGAAAGAAAGGAAGAAAGAAAAAGTGAGGGGAGAGCAAGTTAGGACATGCGTTGTAGTCCTAGGAAAGGAAGGGTCTGCTCTGCAGGTCCAGGAGGAGAGACCTCAACCCAGAATCAACTTGTCTCGGTTCTCCTTCCCCAGTGAGCACCCTCATACTCATCCCCTCTGAGGGCCCCTCCGCATCTACAAGTCAATGATTCAGGCTCCCCCATTTCGCTCCTCTTGACATTTAGTTCTAGAAGTTTCCAGGAGAAAACTATCTGTCTCATTCAGTCCAGGGACACTTATTTCCTGGGCCAAAAAGGCAGAGTCACCCCCAAGAACCTCGCTAACCAAACTCAGCACTGCTTTTTTGCAGCTTGTTTTTTCCCCGGTCTGCTCTTAGCAGCCCACCTGTGCTTTTGCTTGGCCGAGGCCTGGGCTAATTAAAGTCCTTAATTAATAGATCATCTCTTATATCTCTTTAATCCTTTTATAGCCCGTTTTGCCATCCAGAGAGCTTGGGGGAAGAGTGCTGGAGAGATAAAGGGGATAAGAGCTATACTCTGCCAATTCCCCACCCGCCTCTGTCCCCAGAGCTGAGCAGCCTGGGAACTTGGCAGTGGGAAGGCTGAAATGCATTGAAGGAGATCTACAAGTGGGGGTTCCAGGAGTCCTAGACCTCCTGATTATTCTGTGCCTGAAAGGCTGGTTCTCTGAGAACTAAATGGAGGATGGAGTTCAGGGAGAGGGAATTTGGTATCTCACCTGAAGATGGATTCCAGGCTCAGGGAAGAAAAAGAAGATTCTGGAAGAGCAGAGAATACCTTGTAAGTTGAAGATGGGGGTAGCCAAGTAGAGTCTCTGAAGACTCAAATCCATTTTTCACCGAGCATCCAGAACCTATCCCACTGAGAACAGAGTATTTTTAAAAAAATATTTATTGGGCTACACTGGGGTCTTAGTTCCAGCCTTAGGATCTTCACTGTGGCATGAAGACCCTCATTCTCAGGGCTCAGCCCCAGTCCTCCCCCTCCTGAATAGATACACACACCCCTTCCTTTTAGGGTGGAGGGATCTCAGTGCTTCTGGAGGGAAAGAATACTGACCTAATGACCGGGGTTGAGGAAACAAAGGGAGGACTCCTAACTCTGCTAGGTGGGACGATTTCTCTGTAAGGAAGGGGTTCTGATGGGAAATAAGCAAGGAGACAGGGACATGCGCAATTTCCAGGACTCTTCTTCTTGGCAAAATGAAAGGTCAGAAGGAATTCCTAGACAGTCCAGTGGTTAGGATTCTGCACTTTCACTGCTGAGGGCCCAGGTTCAATCCCTGGTCACGAAACTAAACCACTCCTCCCCACCCAGCCACCCAGGTTTCCTTAGCTGGGAGAAGTTCCCTATGCTTTCAGTACCCCTGTGATGTGTTGGCTATTGTGACTGGCTCAAGCACACAAGCCNGTGGTTAGGATTCTGCACTTTCACTGCTGAGGGCCCAGGTTCAATCCCTGGTCACGAAACTAAACCACTCCTCCCCACCCAGCCACCCAGGTTTCCTTAGCTGGGAGAAGTTCCCTATGCTTTCAGTACCCCTGTGATGTGTTGGCTATTGTTGACTGGCTCAAGCACACAAGCCTTTCACCTTGTCCAGGAGGCACCTAGTAAGGACAGCTGTGATAATCCCAAAGTATTATTTTCACAGCCCCCTACATCTGGCCCAAAAGTAAAATTAGTAGGTTTTTTTTTTTTTTTTTTTTTTTTTAAAGAATCCCCTCATGCAGATGAGGCAGTTGATGCTAAGGAAGGACAATGACTTGCCTCAGGTCACTCAATAGGTGTGGGTAGAGACAAGCCTGCAACCCCAACACATTCTGAGCCCCAGAGCAGACTTCTTTCCTCTCCACCAGCTATTTATTCTGCTCTCCTGTCAACTTGAGACTTCTGCTCCCATTGAAGAGAGTGGGTGGCATCTTTCCAATGGGCACTCAACAATTATCCTAGATACCAGATTTGTAAGCCAAGAGATATTGACAGTAGTGTCCCAGGGTTTGGGGCAGAAGTGGCAGCACCATTGGAGGCAGCATGGGCTTCCAGTCTATTGGGGAAGCCCCAGACCAACCCGAAATATTTCTCAGGAAGGAAAATCAGCCCAATTCTCTGCAGACCATCACCCCTTAGACTTTAAGTCCCTGAACCTGCAGCCTAGGTCTCTGCAGACCTAGTCTACTTTGCCTATAGTAGATGCTCAATAATTTGTTGGATTAAAATAATAGCTATTACTTACCAAGCTTTTTGCCTAGCATTAGGTCAAGCAAGTGCCATAATCTATCTCATTTCAGTCTCACAACTGAAACAAGGTAAATAAAAAAATTCTGACTTGAGGCTCTCAAGATCCAGGAAAAACAAGCCAGGGACATTCTCCTGTTGACTAGAATGTCTCCTGGCCCGACTGCTCCTTCTCTGTCTCTCTCTTCCACAGCCCATGGTCCTTAAATATTGATGCCCCCAAAACTTGAGTCTTCCCATTCAATCCCCATTCCCTAGGTGATCTTAGCTGCTCTCACAGCTTCAACTATGGCTAAAGGTACTAGATCTAAATCCATCAAGAGCTCTTTCCAAGCCCCTGGGTTAGAACATGTGTGTGTGCTCAGGCGCTTCAGTCCTGTCTGATTCTTTGCGACCCCATGGACTGTAGCCTACCAGGCTCCTCTGTCCATGGGATTTTCCAGGCAAGAATACTGGAGTGAGTTGCCACCTCCTTTCCAGGGGATCTTCCTGACCCAGGAATTGAACCTGAATCTCTTGCTTCTCCAGCATTGGCAGGCAGATTCTTTACTATTGCACGACCTGGAAAGCCCTGTGTTAAAATAGTCAACTCCTATTGAACATACTATCTTCTTTTGAACATGATATAGGCTTGACTTGGCTTGACTGTGCTCATTATCTTCCTGTCCGTGCATTTCCTATCCTGGTTAATGACATCAGGTCATCTAAGTCAGAAACATTGGTTGGGCTCCTCCTTTACTCTCTCTCCATCTATACTGCCTCAGCTCAGTTCAGGCTCTCCGCATCTCTTGCCTGATCTCTTAGGATTTATTGCTAACTGGAATCTCTGACTTAGCTGACTCAAATCATGCTCCACCTAACTGTCCATACCATCTAAAACTTAAGAGGGAAAATACATTTTGCTTCCCTAAATATGCCAGTGCATCTCTGTCTCCAGTATGCACAGTATCTCAGGTCTTGCCTTATTTAAAACCTCCTCTGCTATCAGGCTCCCAGGTGTACACGGGTCTCTAACAGGGCCAAAGTACTTGTACACTTGTGCCTCCTGCCCAGTCCATCCATTTCACCACGTTACACCCTTGCACATGCTATTTCCTCTGTCTGAAATGCCTCTCCCTACCTTGAGATTATAAGATCATATTTCTTCACCTAACACTTGGTCTGCAAGGCCCTGTAGATGTGACACCTGCTGACCTCCCTTTGTTTCATCCTGTTTAACCCCTCACTCCAACCACAGAGGCCTCCTAGCACCACTGCCTTTCCCTTTGTAGCACTGAATCCTGTGGCTGTTTTACATTCATTTAAGTGACTGTGATGATTGTGAATCTCTCCCACAACGTCCCACTCCTCTGCCCTCTTTAACTCAGTCAAATTCCCTTCCCAATTATGCTTCCCACTATATAAGTTGCTATATTATCATATTTTATACATGGTAATGTATTTATATCATGCTTCCCTGGTGGCTCAGACAGTAAAGAATCTGCCTGCAATGCGGAGCCTGGGTTAGATCCCTGGGCTAGGAAGATTCCCTGGAGAAGGGAATGGCTACCCACTCCAATATTCTGGCCTGGAGAATCCCATGACCAGAGGAGCCTGGCGGGCTACAGTCCGTGGGGTCACAAAGAGTCACTCAGGACAGGACTGAGTAACTTTCACTTTCACTAATGTATATATTACAACGCTACTCTCAGTTCTTCCCACCCTCTCCTTCCCCTGGTGTGTCCACAAGTCCAGTTCTCTATGTCTGTGTCTCTATTTTTGCCCAGCAAAATAGGCTCATCAGTAGTATTTTCCTAGATTTCATATATTATGTGTGTTAATACACAATATTTGTTTTTCTTCTTTCGACTTATTTTACTCTTAATGACAAGCTCTAGGTTCAACCACCTCAATTCAACTCTTCAAGGGCAGGGATGCTGCCGTTTTTCTCTGTCTTGGCCACAACCTCTATCACAGTGGTTTAAAATCGGAAAACTCAGTAAAAGTGTGATGCATACAAAAAGGTTGATTGTATGAACGAAAGTCTTTCATTTCTTTTTTCTTTTTTTTTGCAGCTTCAGCTCCCACTTTGCCTTGGGGGTGGAAGGGATAACTGTCACTCAACCCTGGCCCTAGGGTAGGAAAACAGGTTTGTCATGGAAGGAAATTGAAGATGCTGCATTTCTATTGGAGATTTACTCTCAATTTCCTATCAGACTGTGAGCGCTTCCTGAGTGGAGTGGAGGAGTGTGTCTTACTCATTTTTTTTTTTTTTTTTTTTCACTGCTCAGCTCAGAGGCTTGGTACCAGCTCTAGATGTCCTAGGAGTAGACTAGGAGGGGAGATTTGAAGGCACAGCACCTTGGGCTTAGTTTGGGCCCCACAGAGCAAGACAGCACAATTTTCCGCTCTGGGGTGAAGGTGGACTTGTGGGTGAAATGAAAACAAAACGAAAGAGCTAAGGCATAGCCTCCCTGATTTTGAAGGAACTCTTTCTTCCGAAAGCTGTGAAAAGTCAACCTCTCCAGGAAAGGTTGGCCATTTTCACATTGTAAAGAACCTGAAAATCCGTATTTCATTCAACCAAGGAGGGGGGAAAAACTGAGTCCTATCAAACCTGGATCCATTGTTTGTATCTATGCCTGAGAATTTTCTTTCCTTTTTCTTATTCTCTCCTCCCTCCCCCCCCTTTTTAGGTTTCTTTTTGTTGTTGTTTGGTTTTTTGTGTTGTTTTTAAAGCAAGATTGAATTAGGAAACAGCTCGCCAGGCTGGGAGGATTTGGACCATATAGAAAAGAAAAGAAGATTTTCTAAACTCAAGTTTCTTTCCTCTTTTTAAGTGCCCCCCTCCTCCCCAACTGAGAGACAATAGAAATAATTGATCCATCATCCAACACCAGGCCCAGGAGATTTACATGCAAATTCCCCCTCTCCGCCCCAGAACTCCCTCCCCACCAAACTTAAAATCCAAGAATGAAGAAAAAAGAAGAAAACCTTTCTAAAC
>SJXQ01002661.1:250517-276167 GCA_006408695.1 Aepyceros melampus
ACTCCTTATTTTATTTTTTTAAATAAAGAACAATCGAAACCATTTCTTTTTTAGGTCGCTTCTTAAAAAAAAGAAAACTCTGCCCAACAGCCCCACCAGGTTTGTAATTAAAACTGTAAATAGTCTTTGTAAATTTAATTATATATTTTGTATTTAAAAGAGAAAAAAGAGGGGGGAAGGGCGAGGGCGCCGGGGCCTGAGGAGTAGCGGGCGGGGGAGCTGAGGGGTTCTCTCCTTTCTTCAGGGCCCTTTCAAACACCATCCCTGGTTTGACAGGGCCGGGCCTGCTGGAAGAGGTGTTGGCTCTGAGGAGTTGGCACATTCAACTTCTCAAGCCAAATTTGTGAGCTTTCTCACTGACGCCGGGCCTATGGAAGCTGTTGGATAGTTTTGAACAAGACTTGGATTCGTTTTGTTTCGTTTTGATTTCCCATTTCCCCTTTCTCTCCTCACGTGTGCTGTCTCCTTCACTCGGTCTTTGGAAACCTCCCAGCGGAGATGAAGACGTGGAGGAAAAAAAAAAAAAAATCCAACGCGAACCGACGGGTGGGGTGGTGGGGAGAGGGCGGAGATCGAGTGAGGAATGGCCTCCACACACCCCCATCCCAGGCCCACCCTCCTGCTCTGCTGACTTTTCTTCTCTTCGACTCGCTGCCCTGAGCTCTTGGAGTGGGCAGAGCGTGCTTTGTGGTGTGTGTTTTGAAACAACCCCCAGCCTTCTACCTTGAGTACAGATTCTGACTGCCTCCATTTTTAGGGGGAGCATCACCAAGTTCTCAGATGTAGAGGTCTGGAGCTATCCTTGCATCTCTGTCCTTTCCCCTGCAGTCTGCTCCACGCCTGCTCTACCCCCCCCCCCCCCGTGAGTATCTCCTCTGGCATCCAGGTTAGCCGTTTGTGGGGTGGTTTGTGTGTTCCGTGTGGGTTTTCTTTTTCTCAAAAAGCAATAAAATGGGTTGGGTTGGAGGGAGGGAACGGATGGTCGGGCTGGTGGGATTTTTAGTTTTTCTTTGACAAAAGACTGGTTTCTTTTCAAACTTGCCCAGAAAAGGGAGGGGAGGGGAGAAGTGGGTATCTTTGCTTTGGACGCAGGCTCTGGGCAGGCTCTTTGTGACTGTGGGGATGGGGTTGAGTGTTTACATGACATTCTATATCACAAGATTGATAGAATGTTTATAACAGATGTTTTCTGTCTTCCCCCTACACCCCCCCAAATAAAAGTCAAGACTCTTCTTAAAGTATCACTCATGCTGGTATGAGAACTGCAGTTTCCAATACACATCATTTCCCTCAACCAAATATTTGAAGTATTTTAGATTTTAATTCCAATGGATTGAAGACCAAGGGATGGGGTGAAACAAGTTTGCCCCCATAACTCAACTTTTCACCATATCCTGTGTCTTGATAATAGTGCAAATTAAAAGCTAATAATCATCATAATAAAGTGCATTTAATTATCTTCTAGAGATCTAGCCCTTTAATTGTAGTTAACAGGGTTGTAACATTTTATTAGTTTAACCAAACCACACCTCCTCCTTCCATCTCCCCCTGACCTGGTTGGTTGGGGCTAGGATGGAGAAGAGGTTCCCAGTTCCCATCTTGCTTTTTTAGCTAAATGGTGGTAGGGAAAATGGTGCCTTAACAGCCTTTGTTGGCAGTCTTTGGGACACGGGAGAAAGTAAGTTAGAACCCCTAGTTCGAAGTGTTGGCGTGTGTTAGTTTATGTTGGGGGAAGGGATCTGGAAATGTTTGGTGGTAATTGAACACGTATGTGGGGCTTTGTTTGGAATTGAATGAAGCCTGGGGATTTCAGAAAACCCCCCTTCCCAAAATATATAACCCTCCCCTAGATGATTTGTAGCAGTGGCCCATGTTATAAGTTAAACTAGCCGTTTCTCAAACGATGATATGTGTGAAGTCCCAATGGGGAGTCACCTTCCACTATCAAAGAAGCAGGCCAGGGAGGTGGCACCACCCTGTAGCTCCATTTGTTGCAAGATTCTAAAGGAACCCCACAAAGGCTGCAGGAAAGAGTTAAATTACAAACAAATTGTGAGCGCCTCTCCCGGAAAGAATGGCCAAAGCTTGCGAAAGGAGGGATGGGGGGAGGGTGGTTTCCAGTGGCTGAGCTGGAGCCCAGTGGGAAGAGGAGTGCTGGTCTTTGCTGAAGATTTGGAAAAATCCTCCTCTGCCTCCCAGACCCCAGGCCCCTGTACCCTGGGTACACTTGTCAGTGGGCCCTCACGCTGAGGGCAGGAGGGGGTGGTAGACTAGCAACAATTACCTTTTTCTTTCCGGAGCCCGGTGGGAAGGAGGGAATTTTGGTAAAGATCCTTCTCAACCCTCCTCCCTCAAAGTCTGCCAATGGAGGGAAAGAACCTGAGAAAACTGGAAAAATAGGTTTTACAGCTAGAGAGAGGATGGATAATAAGATAATTGCCTCACTAGGAAAGGATATCTCTCTTAGATGCCCTCCCCTTCTCCAGAGGGGTAGCCAAAGACTGAATTACCTTGGGGAAAGTGGGGAACTTTCTCTCTGGCTGCTCTCCTTGGTCTAATGAAACAACTCTCATGGTGAGGGTGTAGAGCAGGGGTCCCCAACCTCCAGGATCTAACGCCTGATGGTTTGAGGTGGAGCTGCTGGAATAAATAGAAATAAAGTGCACCATAAATGTCTTGTGCTCAGATCATCCCCAAATCATCCCCCACCCCACCCTGGTCCCTGGAAAACTTGTCTTCCATGAAAACTGTTTCCTGGTGCCACAAAGCTTGGGGACTGCTGGTGTATAGGATTTAGGGGACAAAGTGCCGTGGAGCAGAGACCCATAAGTGAACCACTTGAGCTCACTGCCACTGCAGGAGAGGGATCTGTCTCCACTCCTTAGCTGGGAAAACCTAGTTAAACTATGAGCCCCAGGTCTTCTCTCGTAGATTTCTGGGTCGCCCTCAACCCCTTGTGCGTGGGTTGGTCCCTCTCTCTGGAAGAGGGTGGCTTTGTCTGGTGGAGAATCAAGGGCCAAGTAAGAAAGCCCTTCACCAGAGGCCCCTAGGCCTGGGCAGGTGTCAGACCACAGCGGCTTTCTACCTGCCCTCCTTCCTGCACCCCCTCCCACAAAGCAGCAACAGTGCTTGGTCCTCCAGGCTCCCCTGCTTCACTGATGAGAATCCTGCCATCACAGACTTCCCTCCTAAAGATGCTTCCTTTCCCTACAAATTCTTTGTCCTTTAAAGTGCCCTAGAAAAGAACACTTAAGGTTTTCCAAGACAAAATTCCTCTGAACATACCCAAAGAGTGAGGATCAGTGGAATCTGTAATTTAGATCATTCCAAAAAGCTCTCCAAGAGGGTGTTGAGATCCTAGACCTGGGCTGGATTCTGGAATTGGGGAGATGCTGTCCCAGGGTGCCCTGGGGAACATGTCTGGGGAGCAGAGCCCAAGTCCCTACCATTTCCAAGGCATTGTCCCTTTGGTAAACTCACTACTCACTGTAGTAGGTCCCTTCCTTCTCCAGACATAGTCTCCTCACCTTGAAATGAATCTTAAATTTCCAGGGCCACTGACTCCTCTGAGAAACTGCATTATCTTTGGACATTCTCCTGGGAAAAAATGGCCAGACTTCAGTGAAAACAATTTTGCATGTATCAATAACCTCAGATATGCAGATGACACCACCCTTATGGCAGAAGTGAAGAGGAACTAAAAAGCCTCTTGATGAAAGTGAAAGAGGAGAGTGAAAAAGTTGGCTTAAAGCTCAATATTTAGAAAACTAAGATCATGGCATCTGGTCCCATCACTTCATGGCAAATAGATGGGGAAACAGTGGAAACAGTTTCAGACTTTATCGTTTTGGGCTCAAAAATCACTGCAGATGGTGACTGCAGCCATAAAATTAAGACACTCCTTGGAAGGAAAGTTATGACCAACCTAATAGTATATTGAAAAGCAGAGATATTACTTTGCCAACAAAAGTCTGTCTAGTTAAGGCTATGGTTTTTCCAGTGGTCATGTATGGATGTGAGAGTTGGACTGTGAAGAAAGCTGAGCACTGAAGAATTGATGCTTTTGAACTGTGGTGTTGGAGAAGACTCTTGAGAGTCACTTGGACTGCAAGGAGATCCAACCAGTCTATCCTAAAGGAGATCAGTCCTGGGTGCTCATTGGAAGGACTGATGCTAAAGCTGAAACTCCAATACTTTGGCCACCTCATGCGAACAGTTGACTCATTGGAAAAGACCCTGATGCTGGGAGGGATTAGGGACAGGAGGAGAAGGGGATGACAGAGGATGAGATGGCTGGATGGCATCACTGACTCAATGGACGTGAGTTTGAGTGAACTCTGGCAGATGGTGATGGACAGGGAGGCCTGGCGTGCTGCGATTCATGGGGTCGCAAAGAGTCGGACATGACTGAGCAACTGAACTGAACTGATAGAGGGTGTATGGTCTGTCTGTCTGTGCACATCTCCTCCCCCATTTTGCCCCCAAGCTGATTTTTTCAATCCCTGGTTTAGACATTATCCAGTCTTTATCACTGGGGCAGCCTTCACTTTCTCAGACCCCAGTGTCCCCCTTTCCATCTGTAATTCCCTCTGCTATGGAAAAGGGGGGCTCTGGAGGGCAAACCATCAGACCTACAAAACCAGGAACATTCCCAAACCAGATTATTCTCTAGATCCTGTCTCTCCTGCAGGTATCAAGATGAAACACAGTGTAATAAACATATAAGACTTTTATAGTTGAGGGAGAAAAGGAGAAAGAGACAGACGTGTGTGGGGAGTTACAGGTGTTGGCACGACACAGTGCCAACTGTGAGCCCTTGTGGATGTCTCCTAACCTCTGAGACTCAGTCCTCATCTGTTAAAAAGGTTATAGTACCTGTCTGGCAAGGTTGTGGTGAAGACTGGGTCAGATGATGCACGTAAAGAGCTAACATTGTAGAAGCTCGATAAATGTAGCAAGCTTCTATACTTAGGATAAATTCCTAAAAATGGAATCACTGGATCAAAGGACGTGCATCTCTTGAGGGCTTTTGGACTTACAGTTACAGGTAGTTTTAACAAAATAGAATGATTTCCTGTGCTCCCACTTGCTCTACCTGACTTGGGGTACCTGCTCACGATCTAGAGGATCCCCAGGGTGGAGGTGGGCAGCGGTTTTCTCCCTCTCTCTTCTCCGATTAGGACAGAAATGTCTTACCCGCCTGAGTGAGCAGGGCACACACGCACCGGCTCTCTCTCTGGCCGGCTTTGAAGCTGGCTAATTAGGGTTAGGGCTGTCACAGCTGGCTTCCCCGGCGCCTCCCCGCTTCCCTCTGCTCAGCCCTGTCCCCAGACTCACAGCCTGAGAGCCTCTCCCCAGCTGCCTGGCCTTCCACTGTAAGCTTGTGGCTGGTCCAGGCCACCTGGGAAGGCCCTGGGATTCAGGGCTGGGAAGGACCAAAGTGACAGCAACCAAGAAAGGACAAGATAGGACCTGGGACATGGAACAAGATCACAGGCCACTGATTGGGTTTAGAGAGGACTGCCTATGGCCTGGGACCGTCCTATTCTTTAGCCTGGAAAGGAGCCGGCGTGGGCTGGGGGCTGAGCCCTGGGCCCTTTGTTTGAAAGCCAAGTTTTCTGAAGGCTCCAGCCTCCCAACCTGGCCCTTATAATTAGCCCCAATCAGAGTGTTTATGTCGGTGCCTCGTGCGGAACTCAGAGCCCCGTGATTTCATTCCAGACCTTGGGGGGAGAGAGGAAGGGAGGGGAGGGAATGGGGTTTGTGTAGGGGTGAGCCAAAAGGAGGATAGGGGTAGGAAGTGATAAGGAGGAGGCCCTGCAGAGGGGAGGACCTCTGCCCTCTGTCTGACCATTGCAGGGGCCGGAGCCCTCCCAGGGTAGTTGGTGCCCTAGCGTCCTGACCCTCAGCCAGGCCCACACGCCTCTGGGCAGCTCTGTGGGTGGGTGGGCTTGCGCCAATCGGAAATGGCTGGATGTAATTAACCCGGCTAATCACCAACCTCAGCCTGGTAGGAGGGGAGGGTACAGCCCGGAGCCCTGGCTCCCCCAGGGAGCTCCGGTCTCCCTACTCTCCTTCCTCTGACTGTGGCTTGGAGTGTGCCAGGCTCTGTGGTTGAAAAGGATGTAGGAAGGAAGGATGCTTAATTCTCATCTCTGGCCTTACCTGGCATGTGACTGACAGGAGGGCGTGTACCTGAGGTGGCCACAGCAGTGGTGGTTGGAGAGTGGGGGTGACAGCAGGAATCCTGGACAGGAGGGAGAGAAGATGCCTGGCCACTGCTCCAGGTGGCCCTCGATGTGTCCCAGAATCAATTAGTTTCTCCCTCCAGGTCTAGGCCTCCCAGGGAACTCTGGTATGAGATGTGGCTTGTAGGCAACTAAGTGTGCTGGGCTTCATGTGCTGTGGGGTGAGGAGTAGGCAGAGTTCCTTTTCTTTAATACTAAAAAAAATAATAATTTTATTTATTTATTTTTGGTTGTGCTTGGTCTTCGTTGCTGCATGGATTTTTCTCCAGTTACGGCAAGTGAGAGTGCCACTCTAGTTGCAGTGAGCTGGGCTTCTCATTGCGATGGCTTCTTTTGTTGTAGATCATGGACTCTAGGCACATGAGCTTCAGTAGTTGCAGTCCCAGGGCTCTAGGGCACAGGCTTAACAATTGTGGTGCACAGACTTAGTTGCTCCAAGGCATGTGGGATCTTCCCAGATCAGGGATTGAACTTGTGTCTACTGCATTAGCAGGTGGATTCGTTACCACTGAGCCACCAGCGAAGCCCTTTCTAAAACATTTTTATTTATTTATTTATTTGGCTGCACCAGGTCTTAGTTGCGAAATTCAGGATCTTCAGCTGTGGCATGTGGATCCCTGACCAAGGATTAAACCCCGGCCCTCTGCATTGGGAGAACAGAGTCTTAACCAATGGTCCACCAGGGAAGTCCTGGGATCTGAGCTTCTAACTCCCTTGCTTACAATACTATTAGGCCTCCAAGGATTTCCCAGCTCCTGCCCTGAGCACATACAAGTTCCCAAGATTTGGGTCTGGCTCCTATATCTCGAGTCTTATGTCCACTCATTCTTCCCTACACTCTCATATTGCCAGCCTCCAAAGTCTTCATGTCCTCAGACCAGTCGTGCTCTGCGACTTTGCATAAGCCATTTCTGTGGCATAAGTGCCCTTCCCTTCCCCTACCCTGGATATTATGAACTCCTAGAGCCTCAGAACTTACCTGAGGGCGGGAGCCCTCCTGCCGAGAGCCGGATTCCAGGCCAGTCCTGTCCCCACGCTGTGCTCTCATCTGTCACAGCATAACACATTACTGTTACTTGTCTCCTTTCTTGACTGTGACCTCCTTAAGAGAGTCCGTGTTTGGTCTTTTATCTCTGTATCCTTGAGCCTAGGAATATGCCTGGCACATGGTCAGTCCCCAAGATCACAGGTTCTGGAGCCAGACTATGTGGGCGTGAATCCTGCCTCAGCCCCTTGCTAGCTGTTGACCTTAGGCAAGTTAATTAACCTCTCTGTGTATTATCTGTAAATGAGGATAGTGGTTATATTTACCATGTAAGACTGGTTGAAGAATTAAACAAACTAATTCAAGTAAAAGGCTTAAAATAGTGCTTGACATGTAGTAAGTGCTTAATCAATGCTAGTTAAGCTTATTCATTCCTGTGTTGACTCAGTAGGTGTGTATTTAGTGGTTACCAGGAGTCAGGCACTTGCTAAGTTCTAGAAATGCACATATGCAGTCCTTGCCCATATGTAGCCTACCATCCGGTTTCTTGAATCAAAGAATGGATAAGGATTAGGTGTGGTACTTGTGAGTTTGGTTGTTACATGTCTTGTTAAACAAGCTCACTATATAATTGTTTGAAAATGCATGCAGGCTCAAATATGGGATCATGATGAGTCTACTTGGTTTGTGTAAAACAAGCAAGGCAGTTGGGAACAATCCCTTAATAACTTGACATATGTAATCTGGTGTTAGGAGCACATGGGAAAGCTTGCCCAGGACAGAGGTCCTAGAAGTCTTCTGCTCAATCATCAGTGCTAATGAGAATGTTTAAAAAATATTTTTTCTCCAAGAAGAATAATTACTTATAGAAATATATGATGAACACATCAAAAGTTTCATGTAACTCCTTAGTGAAGGTGAGACATTCAAACTAGAATCCAAAAGAACAGAACAAATATAGGCCATCAAGAAATAAATTCACTTAATGCAAATCTGAGCAGCTTCCAACAGGCAATTGTTGTATCACAGACACAGTTTGCATGGACAAAAATCATTTTCCTTACTACCAGTCGTCTTGAGTTGTAAAATAACTGAACGATAATAAAACTCAGTGATAATCTTCAAGGACATACAGCAATATTTTTGACCACTTCAAAGTCTTCGTTTGCTTTGATAAGAAGTTCTGAACTCAGATACCTCAAGATAACCAGTGCCACCACCCCTTCCAATCAATGAGCTATAGTACCAGTAGGGAGCCCAGTTCCATCCAAAGAGAGCTGGAAATCTCCCAGCCATTCCCAGGCTGGCACAGCCCTTGTCCACCTTTTCTTCTCCACCTTTATGTCTTTGGTCTTCTCTCTCCCTTGACTTCCTGTTTCCCACCCCCACCACTCACAGCCCCTCTAATTGTGCAGCCACTCCATTCATCCTTCTATGTAGTAGTCATCATTTATTGAATACTTTCTATATGGAAGACACTGTGCTAAGCTCAGTACATTCATAATAGCATTTAAAGTTCAAAAGAACTATGAAATGAGTGCTATCTTTACCTCAAATTATAGACAGCATATTAAAGTACCTGAGATTCATGGAATCAGCTATTCTGAGAGCACTGAGCTAGTCAGAGCAGAGCAAAGGCAATCAGACTCTTAACCACAATACCAGAAATAACAAACAGAGTGACTTTTCTAATTGGTAGTGACTACCAGTTAACCACTCCAGGTACCTGGAGTACTGTGTTGAGATGGATTCTGAGGCATCTTATTGGTTCAGTGGGTGATAGTGCTGGGATCTACTAGTGATGTTGTCATGGTCTCAGAATCAGGGAATATAAAGGTTAGCAAGCATGCCAGATGCTTGTCAGGCTGGTTTTATACTATACTGCCTCTTATATCATCTCCTGAATATATATATATATATATATATATAGGTTGTTGTTTTTTTTACATTGCTGATGACAGCTTCTTCTTTTGAGGCCTAAGCCCTGAGCCCTCCCTCAGTGTCTGTATCTCAGTGCCATTTTTCAAGGTCTTGGCTACTCAAAGTGTGATTCCATCTGCTTTCTTCCCTGCCCTCCCTAGCCTTCCCCCATGCTGAGCAGTACCATCACCTAGTAGCTTGTTAGAAAAGAGGAATCTTGGGTCTGATCTCATACCTACTGAATTAGAAGCTGCATTTTAACAAGATTCCCAGGGGATTTGTTTGCACATTCAAGTATGAGGAGCACTGCTCCAAGAGACTTCTTTACTCAAAGTCATCATTTGCTTTGATAAGAAGTTCTTTACCTGCCCCACCTTAGTAGCTGGAATCAGCTTCTAGAAAGGTGTTGGCTCAGGTACAGTTCTACTTATTCCCCATGGACCCTAATACTTAACCCAGCAAAACCAGGTGTGTTTATGGACAATTTCTTTATTTTTTATAAATAATATACTTTAGCAAACCAATGCTTTCTTTATTATTTATGTATTGGCTGCAAGGCATGTAGCATCTTAGTTCCCTGACCGGGAATTGAATCTGTACCTCCTGCAGTAGAAGCATGGAGTCTTAACCACTGGACCACCAGGCAAGTCCCTGGATTATTGCAACTGAGGTATAAAGACTTCAGAGCCATGGCAGTGACTCAGCAGTAAAGAATCTGCCTACCAATGCAGGAGATTGGGAGATGCAGGTTCAGTTCCTGGATCGAGAATATTCCCTGCAGTAGGAAATGGCTACCCCCTCCAGTATTCTTGTCGGGAAAATCCCATGGACAGAGAGCCTAGTGGGCTATGGTCCATAGGGTCGCAAAGAGTTGGACACAACAGAGTGATTGAACACACACACACACCACACACACACACACAAACACTTTAAGACATCGTCTCTTACTTTGGAAAAACCTTGCAGGCTTCTCTGGTTCTTCCCACTGGGGATGTGGGTGCCTCTGGGTCTGCAGTTCAGCACCATGTCCTTTTCTGTTTTCTGAGATTCTGCAGAATCTGCCTGGGGCCTCAGGAATCCAGCCTAAACTTTCCCCTCAAAGCTTTGAGACCTTTGCTCTTTCTCACAGGGACCTGAGGAGTTGGGTTGGAGTTGGATGGACTGCACAGAGACATGCAGAAGTGGCTGCTGAATCTGAGAGCAATAGCTGCTCGTTCAATCATTGGTTCAATCAGTGTTGTTAACAACTGTTCTGTGCCAAGCGCTGGGGACACAGCAGGAAATTGAGCATAGGTCTCTGCTCTTGAGGAAAGAGGACATGTAAGCAGATAATTGTAGTGGCATGTGATACAAAAAGCAGACCCTGGCGTCATCAGGAAAAAGACAAGGGTATTCTGTGCAGAGGGAACAACATGGGCAAAGCCATGGAAGAACATGGCCTGATCAGGGAACAGGGAGGAGAGAGGGCCTGGGACATAGGCTGAATGTGGAGGAGAGTGGCAGGGCCCATCTAAGTGAGGATTTGGGCTGATCCCCAGCAAAATGTAAATCTCATGATAGCTTGGCCCTGTAGCACATGTCTGAGACATTTCTGCTTGCTCTCAATACCAGATCTCATTTCTTTACCACAGAAGCCAATTAGAATCAGGAGACACTTACATACACACACACACACACACACACACACACACACACATGACATTTTAAAAATATTTATTTAAAAAAATTATTTATTTATTTGGCTGTGCCAGGTCTCTTAGTTGCAGCCCATGGGGTCTTTGATCTAGCCTGTGGGATCAAGTTTCCTGATCAGGGGTTGAACCTGTGCCCCCTTCTTTGGCAGTGTGGAGTCTTAGCCATTGGACCATCAGTTCAGTTCAGTTCAGTCGCTCAGTCATGTCTGACTCTTTGTGACCCCATGAACCACAGACACTAGGCCTCCCTATCCATCACCAACTCCCGGAGTCCACCCAAACCCATGTCCATCAAGTCGGTGATGCCATCCAACCATCTCATCTTCTGTCATCCCTTTCTCCTCCTGCCTCCAATCCCTCCCAGCATCAGAGTCTTTTCCAATGAGTCAACTCTTCACTTGAGGTGGCCAAAGTACTGGAGTTTCAGCTTTAGCATCATTCCTTCCAAAGAACACCCAGGGCTGATCTCCTTTAGGATGGACTGGTTGGATCTCCTTGCAGTCCAAGGGACTCTCAAGAGTCTTCTCCAACACCACAGTTCAAAAGCATTGATTCTTCTGTGCTCAGCTTTCTTCACAGTCCAACTCTCACATCCATACATGACCACTGGAAAAACCATAGCCTTGACTAGACAGGCCTTTGTTGGTAATGTCTCTGCTTTTTAATATGCTATCTAGGTTGGTCATAACTTTCCTTCCAAGGAGTAAGCATCTTTTAATTTCATGGCTGCAATCACCATCTGCAGTGATTTTGGAGCCCCCCAAAATAAAGTCTGACACTGTTTCCACTGTTTCCCCATCTATTTGCCATGAAGTGATGGGACCAGATGCCATGATCTAGACCATCAGGGAAGTCCCTAACAGAGCATGTTATGGCCAAATGGTAGTGGATTTAGGACCTATGCCCTTCCTTCCATCAACGACTGGCTCCATTCCTACGAGTATCCCCTTTCCACACAAGTAGGAGCAAGAATTGGATTCCCTGGTGGCTCTGTTGGTAAAGAATCCTCCTGCAGTCTGGGAAACTTGGGTTTAACCCCTGGGTTGGGAAGATCCCCTGGAGAAGGAAAAGGCTACCCATTTCAGCATTCTGGCCTGGAGAATTCTATGGACTATATAGTCCATGAGATTGCAAAGAACCATACATGACTGAGTGCCTTTTACTTTCAGGAGCAAAAATGGTCAGTGAATTAGGGAAAGAACTTTAGGGCAGGACTTTGGGTCTCACCAGGCTTCCCTTGTGGCTCAGATGGTAAAGGTCTGCCTGCAATGCAGGAGACCCAGGTTCAATCCCTGGGTCAGAAAGATCACCTGGAGAAGGAAATGGCAACCCACTCCAGTACTCCTGCCTGGAAAATTCCATGGACAGAGGAGCCTGGTGGGCTACAGTCCATGGGGTCGCAAAGAGTCAGACACGACTGAGTGACTTCACTTTCTTTCACTTTTGGGTCTCATCTAGAGATGAGGGTAGGCTTGGCTACATGTATGGACCAGATCTGACTGTGTGACTGTGTCTCTGTGTGTGTGTGTTTGCATATAAATATGTCAGCGTACACATGCACACCTCTGGGGTTCAGCAGGAATTCATTCAAAATCTCAGGAGATATCATTCCAATTCCTTGTCAGAGAAAGACAGATAGACAGTTCCACTGATGCCCCTCTGGCATTTACAGGGGAAATTTCTTTGAGGCTTGAAAAATGAAGTGGCTTTAATACATCATTTCAAATTATTTGACACTCCTCCTAATGAGGTGAGGTCTGTGTCTCCTCACTTTGCATCTGGGCTACTTGGACCAGTTGAGTATGATGGAAGTGATGCTCTGTGACATCCCAAGCTGGGTCAGGAGAGCTCAAGTAGTTTCAACCATGTTCGTTGGAACCCCTTGAGAGGCCTGAGCTACCGTAAGAAATCAAACTGGCCTGAGGCTACCATGCTAGTGAGGCCACACATAGGTGTTCTGCTTAATAGTTCTAACTGAGGGACTTTCCTGATAGTACAGTGGATTAGAATCTTCCTGCCGATGCAGAGGACAAGGGTTCAATCCTTGGTCTGGGGAGATTCCACACGCCCCAGAGCAACTAAGCATATGCACCACAACTACTAAGCCTATGCTCTAGAGCCTGGGAGCCACAACTACTAGCTCACACACCCTAGATCCCATGCTCTGCAAAAAGAGAAGCCACCGCAAGGAGAAGCCAGTGCAGTGAGAAGCCTTTGCACCACAAGGAAGAGTAGCCCCCACTCGGCACAACTAGAGAAAGCCTGCATGCAGCTATGAAACCTAGCACAAGCAAAAATAAATAAGTAAATAAATTATTTAAAAAAATTCTAGCTGAGCCCAGACATGTGGGTAAAACCATCTTGAATCCTCCAGACCAGCCTATCTTCTACTTGAATATCAAGTATCCTCAATGATGCCTTGTGGAACAGAAGAATCACCCAGCTAAGCCCTGCCCAAATTCCTAATCCATTAAATGGTGAGATATAATTAAATGATTGTTTTAAGCTACTAAGTTTTGGCATACATAATTAAGTTTCTTAAATACTTACTATGTGTCTGACACTGTTCTACGTATTTGACGTGTATTAACTCATTGATTCCTAAGAAGAGGATTTCTAGCTCAAGGGTATAGCTCATAAGTGGGATCACTTAGAATTGAACCCAGGTTAAAAAAAAAAAGAAAACCCAGGTAATTAGCAAAGTAATGCTCAAAATCTTTCAAGCTAGGCTTCAGCAGTATGGGAACCAAGAACTTCCAGATGTACAAGCTGGATTTAGAAAAGGTAGAGGAACCAGATGTAATTTCCAACATCCATTGGATCATAGAAACAATGAAGGAATTCCAGAAAAACATCTACTTCTGCTTCATTGACTACACTAAAGCCTTTTTCACAACAAACTGTTGAAAATTCTTAAAGTGATGGGATTACTAGACTACCTTATCTATCTCCTAAGAAATGTGTATGCAGGTCAAGAAGCAACTGGACATAGAACAATGGACTGGTTCAAAATTGGGAAAGGAGTACAACAAGGCTGTATATTGTCATCCTGCTCAATTAACTTATATTCAGAGTACATCACGCGAGGTGCCAGGCTGAATGAATCCCAAGCTGTAACCACGATTGCCAGGAGAAATATCAACAACCTCAGACATGTAGATAATACCATTCTAATGGCAGAAAGAAAAGAGGAACTAAAAAGCCTCATGAAGAGGGTGAAAGAGGAGAGTAAAAGAGCTGGCTTAAAACTCAACATTAAAAAACTAAGATCATGGCATCTAGTCCCACAACTTCATGGCAATAGAAGGGGGAGAAATGGAAGCAGTGTCAGATTTTGTTTTCTTGGGCTCCAAAATCACTGTGGATTGTGATGAAATTTAAAGACACTTAAACTCCTTGGAAGCAAAGCTATGCCAAACCTAGACAGCATATTAAAAAGCAGAGACACTTTGCTGACAAAGGTTCACATAGTCAAAATATCATTTTTCCAGTAGTCGTGTACAGATCTGATAGCTGGACCATAAAGAAGGCTAAGCACCAAAGAACTGATGGTTTTGAAATGTGGTGCTTGAGAAGACTCTTGAGAATTTCTTGGACAGCAAGGAGATCGAACCAGTCAATCCTTAATGAAATCAACCCTGAATATTCACTGAAAGGACTGATGCTGATGCCCCAAAACTTTGGCTACCTGATGTGAAGAGCCAACTCACTAGAAAAGACCCTGATGCTGGAAACGAGTGAGGGCAAGAGGAGGCGGGGGTGGGGTGGCGGTTGGGAATGAGATGGTTGGATGCCATCACCAACTCAATGGACATGAGTTTTAGCAAACTCTGGGAGATGGTGAAGGACGGGGAAGCCTGGCGGGCTACAGTCCATAGGGTCGCACAGAGTCAGACACGACTGAAGTGACTTAGCGTGCACAAAGATCCCATGACTGAACTCCTTTATTTTACAGATAAAGAAGGGAATACCATGAAATTTGCCCTTATAAAGCATATAATTCAATGGTTTCAGTTTCTTCACAGAGCTATACAACCATCAGCAGTATCTCATTTTAGAACATGTTCATCACCCTGCAAAAAAAAGAAATCTGTATCTCTTAGCAGTCACTCCCTAATTCCACTCTCTCCTCAGAGTCTACTAACCTACTTTCCATCTCTATAGCGTGCACCTATTCTGGATGTTTCATATGAATGATATACAACATGAGGCCTTTTGAGTCTGGGTTCTTTCACGTAGTATCTTTTCAAGGTTCATCCATGCTGACTTGTGTATCTGTATTTCATTTCTTTTTATTGCCCAATAATATTCTACTGTATGAACTGCCACAGTTTATCTATTTAAACAATGGAGCAGCAGAATTAGAAGAAGAACCCCAGGGGACTTCCCTGGTGGCCCAGTGGTTAAGAATTTGCCTTGCAACGTAGGGAACACGGGTTCAATCCCTAGTTGGGGAACCAGATCCCATAAGTGGTGCTTTAGTCACTAAGTCATGTCCAACTCTTGCAACACCGTGGACCATAGCCTGCCAGGCTTCTCTATCCATGGGATTTTCTAGGCAAGAATACTGGAGTAGGTTGCCATTTCCTTCTCCAGGGGATCTTCCTGACCCAGGAATCGAACCTGGGTCTCTTGCATTGCAGGCAGATTATTCACTGACTGAGCTACGAGGGTAGCCCAAAGATCCCATAAGCCACGGAGCAACTAAGCCTGTGTGCTACAACCACTGAAGAACTACATGCCACAACTAGAGAGTCTGTGTGCCACAAGGAAAGATCCTGCATGATACAATGAAGATCCCACATGTAACAGCTAAGACTTGATGCAGTCAAATAAATGAATATTTTAAAAAAAAGAAGAAGAACCCCAGGACCCAGCAGTCTGTTTGTGCCAAGTCAGGACCAGATCCCAAGTTTGCCGACTCTCAAGTTTATGGAACAAACAGAATAGAACATTCTTCTATCTCTAAACCCTCTTCCTGGAAGAGAAGCGGGCATGAATTGAGAGAGTAGCATTGAAACATATACATTACCATATGTAAAATTAGATAGCCAATGGAAATTTGCTGTATGGCATGGGAGCCCAAATCTGGTGCTCTGTGACAACCTAGAGGGGTGTGATGGGGTAGGAGGTGGTAGTGAGTTTCAAGAGAGAGGAGACATATTTATCTATGGCTGATTCATGTTGATATATAACAGGAGTTGCGAGTGGTAAAAAACCCACCTGCCAATGCAGGAAACATGAGAGATACAGGTTTGATCCCTAGGTCTGGAAGATCCCCTGGAGGAAGACATAGCAACGCATTTCAGTATTCTTGCCTGGAGAAGCTCATGGACATAGGAGCTGGAGGGCTACAGTCCATGGAGTTGCAAAGAGCTGGATATGACTGAAACAACTTAGCTCGCATGCATGGCAGAAACCAATACAATATTGTAAAGCAATTATCCCTCCAATTAAAAATAAATGTTTAAATGAAAAACCCTTTCTTTTTGGACCATAGTAACTGCCTCTTGTCCCAGGGTCACCTTACCAAAAATCTTGGTTTCAGTCTCTGCTGTTGACTGTAGATGTGCAAAAATCTAGCTCCTTCTCAGGACTTCTGGGTGCACACACACACACTTTCATCAGAGGAAGGTAAAATTTATGTTGATACTGTCTCAGTGATTGGGAGTTTTTTTCTCAAAGGCATTAACCTGGCTCTAGGTCCTGCACTAAGGAATTTTTCTTGTCCTCTTTTTTGTCATTCTTTCCTCATGTCATCTAAAGTGGAAAAACTCTATGACCGCACATGGTGAGCAACTACTAAGTTAGTTCCATTGGTTCCTGCTTCCTGGGGTTCCTTTCCTTGTGTAATCTCCTTCCAAAAGGAACTAGGGCCTGCTAACCTCCATGTGAGTGAACTTGAAAGCAGATTCTCGTCCCCCAGCCCTGCCCTAGTCAAGTCTTTTAGTAAGACCACAGCCTCAGCTGGCATCTTAAGTGCCACCCCATGATGTTGCCCCAAAGTCACCCACCTAAGCTGTGCCCAACTTTGTGATCCACAGATACTGCAAGAGAATACATGCTTGTTGTTTATTTTATTTTAAATTTTATTTTTTAACTGTGTCTCTGGTATGTGAGATCTCAGTTCCCTGACTAGGGATAGAACCTTCGACTCTGCATTGGAAGCACAGAGTTTTAACCACTGAACTGCCAGTGAAGTTCCTGTTTGTTGTTAACTACTAAGTTTGGGGTGATACTTAGTATCTTAGTAGATAAACTACTAAGTTTATCTACAAAGCAGTAGATGATACTACATGTTGAAGAAACTCAGGGGTACAAATAACATATATGTTAAGTAAGAAAATTCTTTCCTCAATCCACCCATCATTCTTTCACTCTTTCTTTCGACTTGCTTTGCCTCTAGGGACTTGAAAATGAATGATACCATTTCCGCTCCTAAGGAAATTCCAACCTAGTGGGACAGGCAATCTTGTAAATGAATTATTGAAGTTTTAGTGAAAAATACTGATAGGTTCAAGTTACCTGGACAACACAAAAGAGGAAGAAAATAATTCTGCCTGGAGACATGAATAAAGCTTCATAGGAACATTTGATTTGGGTTTTGAGGAATGAGTAAGAGTTTGCCAGACAGGAAATGGGAGGAAGGGCATTCCAGATAGCAAGAGCTATAGGTACATAGACTGAGAGGCAAAAAAAGTCCAGTATGTTTGAGGACTCACAGGTCATCCCATGCGGCTAGATCTTAGACCACTAGGTGACCAGGCAACCAGGCAGATAGGGGGCTTGGTACCAGCCTCAGGCTTTTTGGCTTTTGTCCTATAGAAACTGAAGAACAGGTGGAGGTTTTAAGCCAATGCATGTTGTGATCAGATTTGTGTTTTAGAAAGAGAATTCTGAAAGATATGGAAGATGGTTGGAGAGAGGATGCTGAAGTCAGAGAAGTCAAGTAAGATGGTGATTCTAATCCAAAGGGGGGTCTCCCTTGTAGTTCAGTCAGTAAAGAATCTGCCTGCAGTGCAGGAGACCTAGGTTCGATCCCTGGGTCAGGAAGATCCCCTGGAGAAGGAAATGGCAACCCACACCAGTATACTTGCCTGGAAAATCCCATAGACAGAGGAAACTGATGAGCTGCCGCTCATGGAGTTGCAAAGAGTTGGGTAGACTGAGCGACTAACATTTCTAATCCAAGGGAAAGGTGATGAGACATAGACCAAGCATTGTCTGTCAAATCAAGAGGAAGGTGAAGAAGAAAGGAGCAAGGAACTGAAGGTGGTTTCTAGCTGGGATGATAAGACATTTACCATTGAAAAGAATAAAGATAACACTGGGAGAATGGAGAATCTATTAGTCAGGATCGGGTATTGATAGATGATGCTGCAGTAACAATAATTTGAAAACCTCACTGACTTAACAAAACAAAGGTCTCTTGTTTTCTCACTCATTACAGATCCACGTGGTCAGCAGGGGGTCTCTACTCCATGCAATCATTCAGAGACCGAAGCGAACAGGGGCTCCACCATCTTGTAGCTATACCATCTAGAACGCACTGCTTCTTCAGACATCATGTAGGGGTTTCTTTTACTATTCCAGTCCTCACATTTAATTTGCCAGAGCCAGTCTTGTGGCCTGTCCTAACTATGAAGAGTTGGAAAGTGTAGGGGAGCATATGGGATACCTGGTGAGTATGATTATCTCAGCCACGTGGCGATAATGAACTCAGTTTTGAACAGATTTACTTTTTTAAAAATATTTATTTATTTATTTATTTGGCTGTGCCAGTTCTTATTTGTGGCACTCAGGATCCTCAGTTGCAGCATGTAGGATGTAGTTCTTTGACTAGGGATTGAACCCGGGCACCCTGCATTCAGAGTTTTGAGTCCTAGCCACTGGACAACCAGGTAAGTCCCTGAACAGCATTTACTTTAAGGAAGAGATATCCAGTAGGCAATTGGAAATGACAAGAATTGGGAGCTTGAGCTATAGGTTTGAGCTTACTAGCATTGTCCCTGCCTTCTAGAAAGCTTACATTCTAGACAGGAACAGAAATATACAAAAATAGCTGTATCTATATTATGAAGTCAAATTACATGCTATCTGGCTATGAACAAATACCCATGAAACGAAAGATGGAGGAGTGAATTCCATGATGGTGAGTAGAATTCTCTTAAGCAAACAGCAGTGATCGCTGACCTCTCAGTAGACTGACAGACCTAGGAAGGTAAGGAGTTTGTGGAAGCAGCATAGTATGGTGGATACCAGAGAAGGAGCACAGGCAAAGGAGATAAGCGTAGAAGGGCAAGGAGTGGAAGTGAAGTGAAGTGAAGTCGTGTAGTCGTGTCCAACTCTTTGCAACCCCATGGACTGTAGCCTACTGGGCTCCCCCGTCCATGGGATTTTACAGGCAAGAGACTGGAGTGGGGTGCCAGTGCCTTCTCCAGAGGATCTTCCCAACCCAGGGATCGAACCTGGGTCTCCTGCAGTGTAGGCAGACGCTTTACCGTCTGAGCCACAAGAGAAGCCCTGCAAGGAGTGGACAGTGAAATATTTCAAAGCCAACTCAAGGAGCCCTGGCTCTATGCTGTAGTTAAAGAATAACAGGAAGGCTCTGGGAGCAGGTTGCTGTGTGAAGAAAAGTTTTTGCATTACTGTTATCCTTTTAGTATAAACCAGCTCTGTTTCTCACTTACAGGCACACATGTATACACTGCCCACCCCACCACACCTTTTCTGCCCAGATCCCAGTTCTATATCTTAGTCCTAGATTATGACTGATTCATCACTGTTACCAGCTAGGCAGTTTACCTGAATTTCTGGCCAGATAATTCCTTCCTTCCTTCCTTCCTTCCTTCCATCCTTCCTTCCTTCCTTTCTTATTGAGATATAACAGAGTAAATTGCATTTTAATTTTAAGTGGAGATTAATGAATTTTTACATGTGTCTACACTCATGTAAACACAACTTAAATCAGGATATAGGACATTTTCCTCCTGCCATGTGCCATGTCCCAGTGAGTCCTGGTCTAGAGATAACCACTATTCTGACTTCTATCACTATAGGTTAGTTTTGCCTATTCTAGAATGTCTAGAAATGGGATGATATAATATGACATCTTTTGTATCTAATGTCTATGAGATCCATCCTTATGAGGGCGCTCCTGATCACATTCTGAGCCACTCTAGCTTTTAAACCCACTTGCCTTACTTCTCTTCCACTTTCTTCCTCCCTTCCTTTCCCACTTCCACCAACGTGTAGTATCATAAGTACCTTGGCACAGATGATCAGTAAACAACAGTGAGCAAGGCAGACTTGGCTCCTGCCCTATTAGAAGCGTGTGCCTTAGTAGGAAGGACAAGGTGACGCACCAGATCATTACAATACAGTAGAGCGTGATGAGCACAGTGCTTGTCAAGTCCAGGGCAGCATGTATATTATAGAATAGGCGTCCAACCCCAACTTTAGGGACCACAGAAGACCTGCTTGGTCTTCCGTGACGGAGGAAACATCTAAGCTGAGGCCTGAAGGATGATTAGAGTGTTGTGAGCAGTCACCTGTGTAAAAGCTACAAAGCAAGAGGAAAAATGGTGCTTTCAAGGAACTACAGGAAGTTCAAAGTACTAGTTTTGCTTGGCTGGAGCACAGAGTGCAAGGTGGGTGATGAGGCTACAAGCCAGGGGGGGCAGATCATGAAGGGCTTTCTAAGCTCCATTAAGAAGTCCACATTTTATCTGGGAGCCCTGGGCCATCACTGAGGGTCTTTCATTAGAATAGTGAATGAGGGCTTGGTTTATTTTATCTATTATTAAATTTGATTTTGATTGTGAAGCATTTTTTTAAAAGGTATTTTAGTTTTTAGTTTTAGGGTAGGCAATGGCACCCCACTCCAGTACTCTTGCCTGGGAAATCCCATGGATGGAGGAGCCTGGTAGGCTGCGTCCATGCTAAGGGTCAGACACGACTGAGCGACTTCCCTTTCACTTTTCACTTTCATGTATTGGAGAAGGCAATGGCACCCCACTCCAGTACTCTTGCCTGGAAAATCCCATGGGCAGAGGAGCCTGGTAGTCTGTGGTCCATGGGTTGCTAAGAGTCGGACACGACTGAGCGAGACTTCACTTTCACTTTTCACGTTCATGCATTGGAGCAGGAGATGGCAACCCACTCCGGTGTTCTTGCCTGGAGAATCCCAGGGACGGGGGAGCCTGGTGGGCTGCCGTCTGTGGGGTCGCACAGAGTCAGACACGACTGAAGTGACTTAGCAGCAGCAGCATACACATGGTAAAAAGGCCACATAATGTATAGAAATGCAACAGATTGCTGTGTATTAATTTTGTATCTGCTGCTTTACTCAATTCATTGATGAGTAATTTTTTGGTGACACCTTTAGGATGTTCTCTGTATAGTATCATGTCATCTACAAACAGTGAGTTTTACTTCTTCCTTTTCAGTTTGGATCATTTTATTTCTTTTTCTTATCTGATTGCTGTGGCTGGGATTTCCATACTACATTGAATAAAAGTGGTAAGAGTAGGCATCCTGGTCTTAATCCTGCTTTTAAAGAAAATGCCAAAAGGGCACGTAATGAAGCACAGGTCTCCCTAGCTCCCCTGTCCCCTGCTCCCTATACACGTCGCTTTTAGAATGATTCTTCTGGCTGCAGTGTGCTAAGCAACACAGCAGCAAAGCAAGAGTGAAAACAGGAGAATTTTTAGGAAGCTTTGAGCATTCCAGGTAAGAGAGAATGGTAGCAACCATGGGAATGATTAGAGAGACTCCGAGCAAGCAAAAACAACAGAACGTAGGCATGGATTAGACATGGGGTATGAAAGAGGAAGGGGTTAAAGATGACATGTCAGGGAGGAGGAGAATGCCCTTCAGTGAGTCAAGGGGGAACCAAAGGGGGTACAGTTAAGGGAATGTGGCAGATAGTCTGCAAAATGACCACCAGAAATGTCTTTCCTGTACTTTCATCTGTGTTTCGCTCTCCTTGAATCTGAGTGGCCTTGTGACTTTCTTTGACCAACAGGATGTAGCAAAATTGATGCCCTGACAGTTCAGGCCTAAGTCTTAAAAGGCTTGGCACAGCTTCCTCTTTTGCTTTCTTGGAAGCCAGTCACCATGTCAAGAAGTCCAAATACCCTGCAGAAGAGAGAGAGGTTACATAGAAAGAAAGGCAGAGAGACACCCTTTGGAGGATGAGAAACAATGAAAAGAAAGAGGGAGGTCCAGCCCGCCCCCACGTCTTCCAGCCACAGCAGCCCAGGCTTCAGTCAATACTGCATGGAGCCGAGATGAGCTGTCCACACTAAATCCTGCCCAAATTGCAGAGTTGTAGGCAAATAAAAGTTTGCTCTTGTTTTAAGCCAGTCAGTTTTTGGGTGTATTGCTACTCAGTAGACAGTTGAAAGAGGTGGAAAGGGGTGGGAGAGAGAGAGAATATGAGTTCTTATCTGTTCTTCTTGCTGTTGTTGTTCAGTGCTAACTCATGTCTAAATCTTTGCAACCCCTGGACTGTAGCATGCCAGACTATCTCCCAGAGTTTGCTTAGATTCATATTCATTGAATTGGTGATCCCATTCAACCATCTCATCCTCTGCGGCCCCTTTTTTCTTTTGCTTTCAATCTTTCCAAAGCATCAGGGTCTTTTCCAATAAGTTGGCTCTTTACATCAAGTGGCCAAAGTATTGGAGCTTCACCTTCAGTACCAGCCCTTCCAAGGAGAATTCAGGGTTGATTTCCTTTAGGATTAACTGGTTTGATCTCCTTGTAGTCCAGGGGACTCTCAAGAGTCCTCTCTAGCACCATAGTTTGAAAGCATCAGTTCTACAGTGCTCAGCCTTCTTTATGGTCCAGCTTTCACATCTGTACATAACTACTGGACAAACCATAGCTTTGACTATATGGACCTTTGTCACCAAAGTGATGTCACTGCTTTTTAATATGCTGTCTAGGTTTATCATAGCTTTCCTTCCAAGGAGCAAGCGTCTTTTAATTTCATGGCTGTAGTCAGTGTCTGCAGTGATTTTGGAGCCCAAGATAACAAAATTTGTCACTGCTTCCACTTTTTCCCCTTCTATTTGCCACGAAGTAATGGGACTGGATACCATGATCTTAGTCTTTTTAATGTTGAGTTTTAAGTTAGCGTTTTTCACTCTCCTCTTTCACCCTCATCAAGAGGCTCTTTAGTTCCTCTTCACTTTCTGCCATTAGAGTGATTTCATCTGTATATCTGAGGTTGTTGATATTTCTCCCAACAGTCTTGATTCCAGTTTGTGATTCATCCAGCTCAGCATTTCGCATGATGTACTCTGCATATAAATTAAGCAGGGTGACAATATACAGTCTTGTCATATTCCTTTCCCAATTTTGAACCAATTTTGAATCTCTGCTTTAGAGTTCCATTACCATAGTCAGCCACTTTCTTCTTTTCATTGTTAAAACCCCCAATATCTCTTCCAGTTTACCTGCAGCTTTATAGTCTGAAGACTTGATCTAGGAATTCAGGTGTCTTGGACTCTTGTTTCTGCCCTGTCCATACCAAGAGCTCTGACATCCATTGTGGACTGATAACTGTTTTCTTAAGTCAGCCTAGGATTAGTTCCAACTCCACCTTTGATTTGTGGGAAGGAATTTTTTTCTGACATCATACCCTTGGGGGAAATGTGATCTCTTTGTATTCTTCATTTTCTAATGCAGGCCTGAATACAAAGTGGCTGTTCTCTCAGTGCTAAATGAATGGCTAATGAGGTTTACTAGGAGAGCATCCTGTGTGTACAAGTGTGACAGTTGCTCAGTTGTGTCTGACTCTTTGCCAAGCCATGGACTGTAGCCCACCCGTCTCCTCTGTCCATGTAATTCTCCAGGCAAGAATACTGGAGTGGGTTGATACACCCTTCTCTAGGGGATCTTCCTGACCCAGGGATCAAACCCAAGTCTCCCGCATTGCAGGCAGATTCTTTACCATCTAAGCCACCAGGGAAGCCTGGAGGGCATCCTAAATGAGGTCCAATTCCTGAGTTTCAGTCCCGAACTTAAACTCTCCGGTTTCTCTTTTTATACCAGGATGAAGGTCTCATCTCACTCTCTCTCTCCATCTCAGGAAGGAGCTGGAGGAGGAGATGAGTAAGGAAGAGTTAAATGGCTCAGATACTGTCCCCTCTGTGCCTCCAAAACATTTCTTCCTTGTGGCAGGGGCCACAAGGAAGCAGGTGATGTGATGTGGGCAGGTGATTGATGAGGACAAAGACCTGAGAGGTCTGTCTGCATTCCTCAGCAGGGGCTGGGTGAGGAGGGCATATATGTTTGCTGCATGTCCATGACTAACCGCAGGCCTTCTGTCTCAGTGACCCTTTCCTCTTCTAACACAGGACTGCCACCAAGAACTCAGCTTGCTGGGAGAGTGTCTGCCATTATCTGCCTCCCTGCCTAGTGGACTAGATATGTTTAATGGTTCCCAGGGCAGGGACTACCCCCTTCCTCTGAATTGCCCATCCTGTAGATCCTCCATGAGGTCCCTGTTGATCTTCTCTGTGGCCTGCCCAGAGCCCATTTCTTCAAGCCCCATGGGGATGGAGTTTCTTTCCTGTGCCCCTAAACTCAGCTCTAGTCACCATGGAATCTAAACAGGGACACAGAAGAGACTAGTCCAACCTTCTCATATTCAAGATAAGGAAACAAAGTCCCAGCTCAGGGAAGTCACTTGTCCAAAGTTTCCAGCTGGTTCATGGAAGAGCTGAGGCCAGAAGCCAAATTTCTAAACTCCCAAGTTGGTGCTCTCGGCCTCCAGCTCTGCCCTGAGTTCCCTTTTCTTTTTAAACCATGTGCAATTGAGGGTCTCATGACACTGAGCTGTTTTTTTTTTTTTTAAAACATATATAATTATTTACTTGACTGCACCAGGTCTTAGCTGTGGCATGTGGGATCTTCACTGCTGGCATGTGAACTCTTAGTTGCAGCATGCGGGATCTAGTTCCTTGACCAAGGATGGAACTGACGCCCCCTGCAATGGGGATGTGAAGTCTTAGCCATTGGACCACCAGGGAAGTCTCTCCCTTTTCTCTTTAAGTTCTCTCTTCTCTGCTTCTCTCCAGCCCATGGCCCAGGGTAAGGGCACTTCCCCCGGGGGAGGGCTGGGAGCAGGCAGTCTTTCCTAATCAGTGAGGAACTCACAAAGCCCACTTCTGCACACTAAGAGGTGGACGTGCACAGGCACACGCACTCCTCCACCTGCAAACACCGTCAAGTGGTGCCACTTAACAGCTGTTCACACACTGTGCACACCCAGAAAGGCACACATATGTCTCCATGGGGGTCGCCTGTGCTCTCCGCAGTCACCCCCCCACCCCATGCACACAAACCCTGGCACAAACGCAAGTCACAAGGCTCCTCACCTGGCCTCAGCCCTTGGTGTCCCCCAAACTGGCCTAACTGGTGGCGCCTGAGCCAGGACAGCTGAATGACCAGCCCTGGCCCTCAATCCAGGGGTGGGATCAAGAAGAGAGACAGGTGCACGGCGGTCATCAGTACAGGCGAACAGGCGCAGCTTGTCCACCCAGGACTCCTGCCACTGGGTCCCTGAGTGTGCCTCCCTGAGCGGGCAATTAGAGTAAGTCCCCCACTTTCCTCCTTCTTCCCGCTGCTTTTGCCACTGCCTCTCACTTCTTGATAAGAATCTGAGTGAAGCTCCTGCCAGGACACGGCTGGATCTCTTAAAACACAAGGGGAAATGTTTATGTTTCCTCTCCACCCTGCCGGGTCACCTCCTCCAGGGTACTGCCAGCCAAGGGCACTGCCTGGTGAGTCG
>SJXQ01002661.1:286881-334977 GCA_006408695.1 Aepyceros melampus
CAGGGCTTCTAACTGTGGTGGTTTCTCTTCTTGCGGAGCACAGGCTCTGGGCACACGGGCTTCAGCAGTTGCAGCACACAGGCTCAGCAGTTGTGGTGAACAGGCTTAGTTGCTCTGCAGCATGTGGAATCTTCCCGACTGGGGATCGAACCTGTGTTCCCTGCATTGGCAGGTGGATTCTTATCCACTGCACCAGCAAGGAAGTCCATATTAAAATATTATTTATCATTATTAATGAGTTTTATGGCAACCCTTTAATTTTGTATCTGAGCTGAGGGCCTTGCTGATCCTCACAATTTCCTATCTAAGGAAATTTCCCAGACTGTTTCCAAAGCCTGTGGACCTCTTTCTCCATCCATCCTACCCACTGAGGACAGGCCAAGTACAAATGCCCATACACTCAGGGCTGACGGTGGTCAAGGGCAGGCTGGCTTTAGGAGTGGACGGGGTTTGCACATGGGGACAGGGGAAGTGTCCTCACCTGAGTGGAGCAGAAAGGAACTGCTGGCGGGAAGAGAAATTGGGTAGATGGGGAGGGATTGGTGCTGCCACATTCCAGCCCTAAACTCCAGTGATTTTGAAAGCAGATTTGTCAAAGTAAGAGATATATCTTTTTAAACATTTGCTGTATAACTTTTCTTTATTAATTTTTATTTAATTAATTTATTTATTAATTTTATTTAGTTAATTTATAATTATAATGATATATACTATCAGTTCAGTTCAGTTACTCAGTCCTGTCCGACTCTTTGCAACCCAATGGACTACAGCATGCCAGGCCTCCCTGCCCAACACCAACTCCCAGAATTTATTCAAACTCATCTCCATCGAGTCAGTGATGCCATCCAACCATCTCATCCTCTGTCATCACCTTCTCCTCCTGCTCTCAATCTTTCCCAGAATCAGGGTCTTTTCAAATGAGTCAGCTCTTCGCATCAGGTGGCCAAAGTATTGGAGTTTCAGCTTCAACATCAGTCTTTCCAACGAACACTCAGGACTGGTCTCCTTTAGGATGGACTGGTGGATCTCCTTGCAGTCCAAGGGACTCTCAAGAGTCTTCTCCAACACCACAGTTCAAAAGCATCAATTCTTTGGTGCTCAGCCCTCTTCATAGTCCAACTCTCACATCCATACATGACCACTGGAAAAACCATAGCCTTGAGTAGACAGACCTTTGTTGACAAAGCAATGTCTCTGCTTTTTAATATGCTATCTAGGTTGGTCATAACTTTCCTTCCAAGAAGTAAGTGTCTTTTAATTTCATGGCTGCAGTCACCATCTGCAGTGATTTTGGAGCCCCAAAAAATCAAGTCAGCCACTGTTTCCACTGTTTCCCCATCTATTTGCCATGAAGTGATGGGACCGGTTGCCATGATCTTAGTTTTCTGAATGTTGAGCTGCTATAATTATATATATAATGTAAATTATAATTATATAATTTATAATGTGTTAGTTTCAGGTGTACAGCAAAGTGCTTCAGTTACACACCTACATATATCTATTCTTTTTCCAGTTCTTTTCTTATTTTGGTTACATAATATTGAGCAGAATCCCCTGTGCTTTGCAGAGGGTCCTCATTATGACTTTTAAATATTTAGAAATTTTTTGTTCATGGCTTTTAAAAAAATTATTTATTTATTTATTTTTGGCTTGCTGGGTCTCTGTTACTGTTTGGGCTTTTCTCTGGTTGCGGTGAGCAGGGCAACGCTCTAGCTGTGGTGCGTGGGCTTCTCGTTTTGGCAGTCTCCCTTGCTTCAGAGCAGGGCCTCTAGGGCACACGGGCTCAGTAGTTGTGGTTCCTGGGCTCAGGAGCGGTGGTGCACCTGCTTAGTTGCTCCACTGCACGTGGGATCCTCCCAGATCAGGGATCAAACCCGTGTCTCCTGCACTGGCAGGCAGACTCTTTACCACTGAGCCGCAAGGGAAGCCCCTGTTCTTGGCTTTTTATTGACTCTCTTGCCCTAAGCCCCACAGTTGCTAAGGGCAGGCCTGCTTACAGGGAGGGCGAGTGGGCAGACAAAAGTTATCAGGATGGAGTAGACTGCCTGATCTCACTTCTGCTTAATGCCCACCTGTGTACCTTTACTCCTGTCCTTCCCACCACCAACTCCTGCCCACCCTCTCCTCCCTCTGCAAAGTCTTCAGCGATTCCTGCTGTCCTTGGTGGCTTCTCCCTCCTCCCAATTGTGTTATTTACTCTCCATGCCACTCCCTGAGTCGTCCTTGCCCATCCTGTCTGATATCAGTCCTGATATCAGTCCTCCAGAGCTACTTTGTGCTGTCATCTGACTGTTAGTGTATGTGTGTGTATGATGTCCTGGGTTATCAGTGTTTTAATGGTGCTGACAGTGTACTGTTATACTGTTTAAGTTCTCTACAGCGTTAGGCTTTGGAAAAAATAGGTTTGGAATTAACCAGAGACCTAGGGTTGATACTGGCCTTACCCCTTATTAGCCATATGACCTTGAGCAAGTTAACCTTCCTGAGTCTCAGATTTCTCCATATAAAAAACAGGATAATAAAACTTGCTTGGCAGGGTGTTATGAATACAAGAGGTAATCTATATAAAGGGCCTGATAAAGTAAGCAGTCAATAAAATGTTAACCATAATAATTATACTATTATACTTAATATATTATTATATAGTTTACATGTATTATATGCCTGCTATTATATTGTTCATAGGACAATTATAATGATATATTATTAAAGGCCTTACATAAACTCAATGACTGAATGGGATGATCGGGAGAAGCAAGAAACCTAAGGGAACAGAAATGGAGCTTTTCTAACTTGAGGCTTTTCTGCCTGGGAGAGACTGAGGATGTCATCTGGAACTGGGTTCCTTTGGTAAGGGGATCCTTGAGACCCATGATTCCTCTCTGGGCATCTGGCATAGAAGTGAGACATCCAGGGCTCAGAATTAATCCTTCCACGTGGCTAAAGCCTCTTGACTCCACACATTTAGTTACAGAAGCCACACCCTTGGCACAAGCCTGTCCCTGCCCTGTTAGCAGAGGCAGCTGAGTACCAGGCACCACCTCCATCAGCCAGAGTTGGCCAGTCTCCCAAGTGAGTCCTCTGTCCCAACATACCCCAGAGCGCCTGCCTAGGAGTAACCGCGGGAACCAGGGGCTGGGGGGAGCAGGAGACGTTGGATCCCAGCTCCCAGGACCACCCACCCTGACCTCCTCCCCTGTGATTATTAAAACCATATTTCCAAGGGATTAGCAACTATGCCAGGGATGTTGATCGCTAACCCTCAGTCCAACCAATGGTTTTAATCACTAACTACAGCCACATTAACATTACTAACTAATGAGAAGTCTGCAAGGCGGGGTGGGCAGAGAGTGGGGTGGAGAGGGAGACACCTGCTAGATGGCTGAGCCAAGGGGCCACCCTGGAAGAGAGTGACTCAAAATGGAATTCTGCGCCCCCACCCCAGTCAGAAGACCAGCTCCTTAGGACATTAAAGACACTGGTTTGGGGATGGGGCGCCTATCTCCAGGCCTTCTGTATTACCACATCTTGGGAGAGCCACGAATTAGGCTCCCTGTGGGAGAGTCCACAGGGCAGGGCGCTCACCTGTGGTCAGCCAAGTTCTTAACCGGGGCCCCTGTAAAGACCTAGCTCTCGGCTCACAAGTGTGTGCAGATTGCAGGAGATTCAGACCCAGAGACCCCATGATGGGGATCCTAGTCCGCTCCTAGTCTTACCTCCGCCCCTCCCAGAGCTGGGATCCCATTTTTAGCATGTGATTGTGATGGTGAAGAATTTGTCCAATGTGGGGTGAGAGTGTGGGGGTGTGGGGGTGGGGATGGTGTGTGAGGGTGGGGTGGTGGTGGTGGTGGCTAAAGGTGACCATTGGTGCACTCAAGATAGATCCTTTTGAGACAGCAGAGAGGAAGTTAAGAAGGCAAGAAGGGCATAGCCTTGGTCGATGAAAGGAGAAAAAAACAGAAGTCAAGGAGGTGGTGGAGTGAGAGTAGACAGGTTACGGAGGGTATGGAGATGCCTCCGGCTCTTAGGAACTCCCTAGGAAGAAGGTATTTGACTCAGAGAGGACTGTCCTTGTAGCTCACGGTTATCATTTTTTTTAATAGAGGTAGTTTTTTGTTTTTTGCTATGAAAACATCTTACCTCTCTTTTTCCTGTGGGATGCGGGATCTTAGGTCCCCAACTGAGGATTGAACCCAAGCCCTCCAAAATGAGAGCTACTCAGAACCCTAACCATTGGACCTGCCAGGGAATGCCCCTGGTTGGAAACTTTTATGTTCAACAACTGCTTACCAAACACCTGGCCCTCTTACCGTCTGTCCTCTTCTCTTCCTCTCCCTCTCTCTTCTTTGTTCTTGCTCTAGCGAACAGCTAAGGCCTGGAGTTGGTTTCCTCTTCACTCGGTGCAGATTTTCTCGCAGGGCAAGTCCTCAGAGCTCTACCTCCATCCCAGCCACCAGCCTTGCATCCTTTGCTATCAGCTTCCCTGAAGGCAGCGCCTCCATCCACCACCCGGACAGAGCATCCCTCTTCTCTGTGTGCACACACCATGCCAGGCACGAAGAATGGACCCCAGAAAGAAGAGATCCTACTAGAACCGGCAGGAACTAGTGCAGATTCCAGAGCCAAATGGAGCCAAGTGTCAGTCAAACTGCTGAGCACACGTTCAACCAATCAGATTAAAAGAAAAATCAGATTCTTTAGAAGATGGCAAGGAGGTGTAGAGGGAGCTGGGGTCCAGGCCCAGGCCCAGAAGGACTAAGACGAGGAGGCGCAGAGTGGAGAACTGTTGGCTTGGAGAGAGTCGGTGGGTTCTCTGCTGTAGGTTGCCCTGCTGAGGGCAGGGCTGGGATGGGGGTTGTGGGAGGTGGCATAGACTTGACCCCTAGAAGGCCAGACTCAAATGTCTGGCATAAATTTGAAGGGAATGGAGGCTTCTCTGTGGGGCCCTAGGCAGGTGAGAAGGCAGCTTGCCTTTGTGCTCTCCCCAGGCAGAGGCAGGCAGGCGTATGGGGGGATAACGTCCGGGGAACAGTTGTCGTGGACATTGTCCAGTAGCTCTCCACCCAGGCCAGCCTGCTGTCTCTATAATCAAGAGCCCCAGAAACCCCTTTGTGCCACCCCGCACAGCCAGTAACAGAAGAACCATCTCTGAAATAAACACCATATAAGAACAACAACCCCCAGAAACTCCAAAGGGGCTTTGATGTTGGGGCCAAGGGTTTTGACTAAACAAACTGGAAGCGATTTAGGCCAGAGAATGCTGGCGGCAGCTCTGAGGCGGCAGCACTAGGGTACTGAGTCAGGTTGCCAGGAGCTAGTAGAGGACGCTACCCTCCCCACCCCCAAGCAGCCACCCTGGAACCTCAGAGACCAGTGCAGAAAGGCGAGGGTGTGTGCTGTCTCCCATCGTCCCTCCTTCCTACTGCCTGAGGGGCTGGACCATTTAAGAACATCATCTCCACCCAGCGAATGCTGGGCTGTGAAGCTGACCCCATGAAGTCCTCCCCTCCTCCCCCTCCAGCCCTAGCACACACAGTCACTGCCCTCCACTTCCCCCACATCCTCTCCTCCTCAGCCAGTCCTTATCTTAAATGTCTTTATAAGGAACAACTGATTCCAGGAACAAATCTTGTCCCAGTCTGAAAAGCCCCTGATTCCATAACAGCCACGTCGCTCTGGCACTGGCGGGGGTAAAGTCTCAAACAGTTGGCAGTTCAATCCTTGGACAATCAGCAATCCCCTGGAGGGCAGAAACTTCAGGAGGGCAGAAACTACATCTGGTTCATCTCTGTGTCCCCCATGCCTAAGAAAAGAGAGGGGGTTCAGTCCCTGTTTGTTGAATGAACAAATGAACAGTCCCTTAGGGGAACCACAGAGGGTTAAAGTCCTGGTTCTATCATAAGCTTCAGTGTCCTCTGCCAAGAGGTATTACCCAGCTCATAAGTGGTTTAATGGAACCATACATGCACACACACATCCGTATACATACATACAGACATACTATTGGTACAAGAACTATGCAGAATGTGCAGCCCAGCGTCCAACATGCAGCAGGTACACAATGGTGGGGTGTAAATGCTTCATGATTTAGGTTACTTCCCTGCCGGTCTGTGTCTCATTTGTAGCCAAAAGACCTACATTTGTGAATCTGCTCAGAAGACTGGGGCTGAAAATCTTTCCAGGGTGATGATTCCAGCAGGAAGGCAATAGTAGCTCCCTCCCCTGTCCAACCGTGGAAATGTGGAGAAAGCTGAACCTTTCTGGACTTGTGTGATGACTTCCTCTATTAGAGAGGTGAGGGGGAGGGGCTGGGGTTCATCTGTGCCACTTAAATGAGACCCTCTGCTCTGTAAGATGGTCCCCCTCTGGTCTCCTCTCCTCTCTACTCTGGCTGTTTCTCTCCCTCATATCCTCTCCCTGAAGGCCATCTGCCTTCCTGCCTTTTTTTTTTTTTTTAATCTTAATTATTGTTTTACATTTAATCACCAAGTCTTGAGTAATAGGATCCTAAAGAGCTAGTGAGATATCCCCAGGCTGGATTGACTCTCACAAAGGAACAAAACAAAACAAGGGAGCCACTCACAGAGAGCCAGACACGTGCTTACACACTTTCTCTCTCTCACACACACATACACAGAGAGTCCTATACACGAAAACAAAAAGTACAGGGAATATGGGCGTGCCACACAAATACACAGGCACACACGCTTAGATATGTGCACACACTGTCTCAAACACACGCCTACACACATACATTCACTACTAACAAAGAAACTCCAAAAAGCAGCGGATACACACGCGCGCGCGCACACACACACACACACACACGGACTTACAGGAGGCCCGATGACTGTACTTCAAGCTTCACCTCCCAACCCAAGCCCAAAAATCTGTCTCCAATTATCTGGCCCGTGTTGGGAGCAACAGGAAATCCAGAGCTGCCTCTGTCTTCTGGGGGAGATGCCGGGATTTCGGCCATTTCTCCATCTTTGGAAAACAAAAGCCTTCTGGTCTTGCCTCCTTCTCCCCGCTTCCAAGGCAGCTGGGGCTAGAAGGGTGTGCATGTAGGTGGGAGGGAGGGTATAAAACTGAGCCTAAGAACCTCTTGGGAAAGAACAGCCTGGGAGAGTGGCCAGGGGTCTCTGAGCTCTGAAATGAGCCTTTCCAACTTCCCCCAAAACACTGAACAGGGAAGTTGCTTGGGTCAAGGATAAGGGTCTACAGTGAGGACCTCGGAATCAGCAATGACCCCAGGCACTAGCCTCATGGAGTGACCAGCACAAGAGTGAAACAACCAGCAGACTTCCAATCAGAAGACCTGGGCTCGAGTCCCAGATCTGCAGCGAGCCAGCTGCCAGCGACTTCACGCCTCAGAATCTCACTTAGAAAATGGGGGTAAGACAGTGGCATGCCTTACAAGGTGGTTGTGAGCAATCAGTGAGCTGGTCCACGTGCTTGTGTAGCTGTTGGGGCTATGAGATGATGCCCCAACCTGTGTGAGTGGCATCTCCTCCCCAAATAGAAAGCTGTCCTTGTCTTCTCCAGATACATTTGGCTATTCCCACAGAAGAGACAATATGGTTTCAAGAAACCAAAGATTGAGACTTCCCTGGTGGTCCAGTGACTAAGACTCTGCTCTCAATGCTGGGGCCTGAGTTCTATCCCTGGTGGGGGAACTAGATCCCACATGCTGCAACTAAAACTTTGCATGCTGCAATGAAAGATCCCGAATGCTGCAACAAAAATCTAAGATCCCACTTGCTGCAGTCAAATAAATAAGATTAAATATTTTTAAAAACCCTGGATCAGCTTCTTTATCTCTCTTATTAGTCTCCCCATCTTGCAACTTTCTTACTTGACTGCACAACCCACCCCACTGGATTTGTTTGGCTATCTTGTTTTTAAAGACACATAATCTAGGGGCCCCTGGAGGAGGGCATGGCAACCCACTCAAGTGTTCTTACCTGGAGAATCCCCATGGACAGAGGAGGTTGGCAGGCTACAGTCCATGGAGTCTCAAAGATTTGGACAAGACTGAGCACAATCCTGCATTGCCTTCCCCTAATTCACGGAGAAGGCAATGGCAACCCACTCCAGTACTCTTGCCTAATTCAGCCCAGGGTTAATTTCCCCAAATAATGGACACTCTACCTGGCTTTGCTTAGGGGAGGGTTAGAATCGTGACTACATAAAGGCTATAGTTCCCTCAATGGCTTTAAGAAAGGAACTTTTTGAAAGTATTGTTTGTTTGTTTGGTTGTGCCAGGTCCTAGTTGTAGTGTACGGGATCTTTTGTTTTGGCATGCGAACTCTTAGTTGCAGCATGTGGGATCTAGTTGCCTGACCAGGGATTGAACCCAGGCCCTCCACACTGAGAGCACAGAGTTCTAACCACTCGACCACCAGGGAAGTCCCAGGAAGGAACTTTTGAAAGACTCTTGCCACCATCCCCACCACGCTCTGGAACTTCAGGGCTTTGTAGGATTTATACTGCTTTGTCGGATTTAAACATGCAATGGCACCCCACTCCAGTACTCTTGCCTGGAAAATCCCATGGACGGAGGAGCCTGGTGGGCTGCAGTCCATGGGGTCGCTAAGAGTTGGACATGACTGAGTGACTTCACTTTGACTTTTCACGTTCATGCATTGGAGAAGGAAATGGCAACCCACTCCAGTGTTCTTGCCTGGAGAATCCCAGGGACGGGGGAGCCTGGTGGGCTGCCATTTATGGGGTCGCACAGAGTCGGACACGACTGAAGCGACTTAGCAGCAGCAGCAGCAGCTCTGGGAAATACGATTTCATTGTTTTCATATAAGTTTCTCCACCAGACAGGGAGTTCTGGGTCACCTTCTCAACACTCCAAGCATGCCAGGAGAGTGGATGTGTGATATGCTAGACTTGCAGAGGGAAATGGTTCAGCGGCCCCTCCCTGGGCCCTGGGATGGGACAATCTTGTTAGAGACCCAGACTCCAACGGGTGCTCAAACAGAGGGAATCCGAAACCAATAGAGTAAGGTATAGAAGGAAGACTTTTCTCACCTCTCTTCTTTATATCGTGAACAATCTTCCATGGTAGCTCAGCTAGTAAAGAATCCACCAGAAATGCAGGAAACCCTGGTTCTATTCCTGGGTTGGGAAGATCCCTTGGCAAAAGGATAGGCTACCCACTCTGGTATTCTTGGACTTCCCTCGTGGCTCAGCAGTTAAAGAATCTGCCCGCAGTATGGGAGGCCTGGGTTTGATCTCTGGGTTGGGTAGATCCCCTGGAGGAGGGCATGGCAACCCACTCCAGTATTCTTACCTGAAGAATCCCATGGACAGAGGGAGCCTGGTGGGCGACAGTCCACCATGTCTGACAAAGAGTCAGACATGACTGAGTGACTTTCACTTTCTTTCTCCCCAATCTTCTTTATACCGTAAACAATCCAATGGGCTCAAGCATGCCAGGAGAGTGGATGTGTGATATGCTAGACTTGCAGAGGGAAATGGTTCAGCGGCCCCTCCCTGGGCCCTGGGATGGGACAATCTTGTTAGAGACCCAGACTCCAACGGGTGCTCAAACAGAGGGAATCCGAAACCAATAGAGTAAGGTATAGAAGGAAGACTTTTCTCACCTCTCTTCTTTATATCGTGAACAATCTTCCATGGTAGCTCAGCTAGTAAAGAATCCACCAGAAATGCAGGAAACCCTGGTTCTATTCCTGGGTTGGGAAGATCCCTTGGCAAAAGGATAGGCTACCCACTCTGGTATTCTTGGACTTCCCTCGTGGCTCAGCAGTTAAAGAATCTGCCCGCAGTATGGGAGGCCTGGGTTTGATCTCTGGGTTGGGTAGATCCCCTGGAGGAGGGCATGGCAACCCACTCCAGTATTCTTACCTGAAGAATCCCATGGACAGAGGGAGCCTGGTGGGCGACAGTCCACCATGTCTGACAAAGAGTCAGACATGACTGAGTGACTTTCACTTTCTTTCTCCCCAATCTTCTTTATACCGTAAACAATCCAATGGGCTGATTTAGTGTTTAAGAAACAGTCGAACGATGGGAAAGAGAATGTGAGGGGAAAAGAGAGGAGTGAGAAGAAAGGAGTACCCCAAGGTCAAGGAACAGTCTTGAACATAGAGAAGAAAATGATGAGAGCGTCCCTTGGCGGGTTGGGATGGAGCTGCTTGATTCTCACTAACTCCAGAGCTGGGGTTTGGGTCCCCGGAGCCAGGCAACAGAGCCCAAATCTTTGGGGGAGGAGGGGTCAGGAGCTCAGATACGTCCCCCTCCGCTCTTGAAAAGCACAGAGAAGACACCTTTCCTTGCCTCCTGCAGGCTCCCAGCACATGACCTTTGAACATGTAGGGTCAAGGGGCGTGAAATAGTTCAGCTCAGGGTGAGGAGATCCCGACTCTGCCCGCCCAGCCTGGCCCTCCGAGGCTGGCCCGGGGGGTCCACCCGCAGTCCGAGCGGCCCTCCTTTGAAGGCTGGGCCGAGAGGTTCAGCTTTCCAGACTGGCGGCAGGAGTGAGTCACGGTCTAACAATGCGATCTGTCAAGCGCTGCGGCTCCCTGGGCTGCTTGTACCCACAGCCTCCCGCCCGGATCCTCCCTGGGCGTTCCCCAGTCTGAAAAGCTCAGAGATCGCGCCTGGGCTTTTCTCTGCCCCCCACCCTCCCCATCCCAGCTCCAGTTATTACTTTCCGGAGAGCCCATCTGACGGGGACACCAGCCAAAGAGACGGGTCAGAGGTGGAAAATGCTGGAAATATGGGGCAACTTTTCCAGAATTTGAGTCCAGACTCTTAGGGAGTTAAGAATTAGGATGATGGACCTAGAGTCTGTCATACAGAGTGAAGTAAGTCAGAAAGAGAAAAATCAGCATCATTGATTAATGGGTATATGGAATCTATATACATGGAATCTAGAAAAATGGAACCCATGAGCCTGTTTGAAGGGCAGGAATAGAGATCCAGATGTAGACAATGGACTTGTGGACAGAGGGGCACGCAGAGGGTGGGGCAAACTGGGAGACTGGAATTGACATGTACACTCCCACCTGTAAAACAGTGTGCATTTTATCTAATGGCCAGTGGGAAGCTGCTGTCTAGCACAGGGAGCTCAGCCCAGTGCGGGTGGGATGGAGTGAGGAGGCAGGTCCAAGAATGAGGGAATCTATGTATGGATACAGCTGATTCATGTTGCTGTGTAGCAGAAACTGAGACAACACTGTAGAGCAATCATACTGAAAAAAAAAAGGAGAAGAATTAGGGTGAGGGGAGTGCAAAGGAAAAGGAAGGGAGTTAGTCTGGGTGGCAGAAAGGCCCAATTAGTCTGCTGCTTGATATGAGAGGTTGAGTGTCTTGTATACCAAAGGCCACTGAAGGGTACACTTGGAAAGGGTGAACTCATGGTATGTGCAGTATATTACATATATCAACAAAGCTGGTTTGTTGTTGTTTCTGAAGAGTGTCTGAGTGGGAGGCTGGTGAGTCTGTCTCCAGAAGGAGGTAATTCTGTCTGTGCAGGGTAGGTGGTGGTGGGGGAAATGGACAAGATGGTTAGGAGGACGTGGCTGCCTCCAGCTTCAAGTGGATCTGGGCTGGACTAAAGCAGTAGCATCTATGCTGAGGGGATAGTTGGGACCAGTCCCTGCCCACGGGGATCCAGGGCCCATCCAGAATGTGTCAGCCCTGCTGTGGAGCCTTCAGTCTCCATGCCAAACACCCTGAAACACCACCACCCCAGGGACCCCTTCCACAGACTCAGATAACACTTTAGTTTCCCAGCAAACCTTGAGACCCACCTGTAGCAAACAAAGGGTGCCTTTTACCTCGTTTGGGGCTCATTATGTTATTACTCTTTTTTCCTTCTGCTTTATTCTCACTTTTAATTTATGCTAGCTTACATCTTCTGTATCATTTAAAAAATTATTTATTTTTGACAGCATCACATGGCTGATGGGATTTTTAGTTCCCTGACCAGGTATGGAACTCAGGCCCTGAGAGCACAGAGTCCCAAGCACTAGGCCACCAGGGAAGTACCCTCTGTATCTCTTAAGCCTCTTGGAAATCCATTACCCCCAACAAGGCAGAGCATACATAACATTTTTAAAGTACAATTTGCAAAACACCCTCAGGTACATTTTCTGTTTTAGGGTTGAGAATAGCCTAGGTGGAAGGCATTAATAGAGAAAGTGAAGCTATTTCTATTTTTTGGTTAAGAGAAATGAAGAGACTTGGTCAGGGGCATCTGGCTATTGGATGTGGAGTGAGAGCTAAAACTGGGGTCTTGGAACTCCAAGGTACCACTCTTTCTTCTGTGGAAGGCACCAGAAGCAAGCCCAGGAGAAGGCCCAGGTTGTCTTCCTCCAGCCTGGCCAAGGCACACACCTCCTTCCAGGCACACTGACAGGACTTTTAACAGAAAAGTGCCCCAGCCCTTTGCTCAGTGGGGGAGGCCAGGGCTGAAGGGAAAGGGGGAGATGACTTTCCAGTTCCTTGTCCTGGCCTCATCCCTGCCACGGACTTGAAGTGAAGAGATGCTCCTCCTTTCGGTCACTTACACATGTAACCACGGTACTGTCCCTCAGGACAAGGGCAGACAGGACAGTTTTTCCCCCAAGTCCTGGGCATAGGTGCCCACCATTCTGTCTGGAGTTCATTTTGGAAGATATGGTATGACATTATCTCCTGACACCCGTGGGGCATCTCTGAGCCAAGAGGAGACCTCTCTTATTAAAATTTTTTTTTTAATTTTTGACATAGCAGCCTTTATTTATTTATTATTCATTTATTTATTTATATATTTATTTGGCTGTGGTGTGTCTTTGTTTGGAGGGGAAGCTTGCATTTTAAAATGTTGACTTATTTACTTTTCACTGTGCTGGGTCTCCCTCTGGCACATGGGATTTCTCCAGCTGGTGCACCAGCTTAGTTGCCTCAGGGCATGCGGGATCTCAGTTCCCAGACCTGGGATCGAACCCTTGACCCCCACATTGGCAGGCGGATTCTTCATCCACTGGACCACCAGGGAAGCCTTGCGTGGAGTCTTTTAGTTTAGACATGCTGGATCTCCCATCCTTGGGGCATGCAGGATCTTTAGATATGGCATGTGGGATCTAGTTTCCTGACCAGGGGTTGAACCCAGGCACCCTGCGTTGGGAGCACAGAATCTTAGCCATTGGACCACCAGGGAAGTCCTGAGACCCCTTTTAGAGGAGGGGCTGAAGGAATGACTGTGAAGATCACCGGGACAGGAGCCAAACTCTTCCCATTTCTCATACTCAAAAGTGGAAAAGAGAACCCGCAGCCTCTAGAAGGGGCTCCTCCCATTTCAGCACGACTCAATATACTTGGCAGTTCACAAAAGGGCCACACCCAGCTCTGCTTTCCAGCGCTTGCTCTGAGGTGGGGTGGGAATGAAGGTGCAAGATAGAGCATCATCAGGGACGCATAAACAGTCGACTGGGGAGCTAAGATGGAAGGAGGGAGTAGCTTATTACGGGTTTGAACAGGAGTCTTTGGGGGCAGTTACATCTGAGAGGGAACTGGGTGGTTATGTAAACTTTATTTTTTTTTCAACTTTTTAAAACTTGATAACGCCTACTTTTTGTTTGTTCACTTAAGTTTTAAAATATTCTTTCTTTTTATTTTATTGAGGTAAGATTGATATGTAATATTACATAAGCTTCAGGTGTGAAAGTGAAAGTCGCTCAGTTGTGTTCAACCCTTCGTGACCCCATGGACTGTAACCCACCAGGTTCCTCTGTCCATGGGATTCTCCAGGCAAGAATATTGGAGTGGGTCGCCATTCGCTTCTCCAGGGGATCCTCCCAATGCAAGGAATGAACACTGGTTTTCCTAATTGCAGGCAGATTCTTTACTGTCTGAGCCACCAGGGAAGCTCCCTCAGGTGTGCAACACACATAACTTGACATCAGTATGTACTACAAAGCAATCAACGCCAAAGATCTAGTTACCCTTCCCCACGTCGCCATCACACAGTTGATCTGCTTCACTCATTTCATCCTCCCCCAACTCCATTCCCCTTGGGCACCTACCAATCTACTTTTGTATCTCTGAATTTGACGTTTTTGTTTTTTGTGCATTTGGGTTTTTGTTTGTTTGTTTTGGGGTTTTGCTTTGGCCACACTACAGCACATGGGATCTTAGTTCCCCAACCAATGATTGAACACCTGCCCGTTGGGGTTGGAAGAGAGGAGTCCTAATCCCTGGACCACCAGAGAATTTCCTGTTCATTTGTTTTGTTTTTTCAGATTCCTCATAGGAGTGAAATCATATTGAATTTGTCTCTCTTCGTCTGACATAGCTCACTTAACAATACCTTCAAGGTCCATCCATGTTTTCAAAAATGGCAGGATTTTGTTCTTTTTTATGGCCAAGTAGTATTCCATTGTGTGTATATATGTGTGACAACCTCTTTATCTATTCGTCCATCCGTAGACACTTTGGTTGTTTCCATATTTGGCTATTGTAAATAGTGCTACATTGAACATAGGGGTGCATATGTCTTTTCAAATTAGTGTTTTGTGCTCTTTGGATGAATACCCAGAAGTAGAATGCTAGATCATATAGTAGTTCTGTCTCTAATTATAATGTTTTGAGGAATCTCCATGCTGTTTTCCATAGTTGCTGCACCAATTTATAATTCAACCAACAGTGCATAAAGGTTCTCTTTTCTCTACATCCTCTCAAAAACAAGTCATTTCTTGTCTTTTAAAAATAACAGTCATTCTGACAAGTGTGAGGTGATATCTCATTATGGTTTTGATTTGCATTTCTCTAATAAATGTGAACTGTGAACTTGAGATGTTCAAGCTGGTTTTAGAAAAGGCAGAGGAACCAGAGATCAAATTGCCAACATCCGTTGGATCATGGAAAAAGCAAGAGAGTTCCAGAAAAACATCTATTTCTGCTTTATTGACTATGCCAAAGCCTTTCACTGTGTGGATCACAATAAACTGTGGAAAATCCTGAAAGAGATGGGAATACCAGATCACCTGACCTGCCTCTTGAGAAATCTGTATGCAGGTCAGGAAGCAACAGTTAGAACTGGACATGGAACAACAGACTGGTTCCAAGGCTGTATATTGTCACCCTGCTTATTTAACTTCTATGCAGAGTACATCATGAGAAACGCTGGGCTGTAAGAAGCACAAGCTGGAATCAAGATTGCCCGAAGAAATATCAGTAACCTCAGATATGCAAATGACACCACCCTTATGGCAGAAAGTGAAGAGGAACTAAAAAGCCTCTTGATGAAAGTGAAAGAGGAGAGTGAAAAAGTTGGCTTAAAGCTCAACATTCAGAAAACGAAGATCATGGCATCTGGTCCCATCACTTCATGGGAAATAGATGGGGAAACAGTGGAAACAGTGGCTGATTTGATTTTTGGGGGGCTCCAAAATCACTGCAGATGGTGACTGCAGCCATCCTTGGAAGAAAAGTTATGACCAACCTAGATAGTATATTCAAAAGCAGAGACATTACTTTGCCAACTAAGGTCCGTCTAGTCAAGGCTATGGTTTTTCCAGTGGTCATGTATGGATGTGAGAGGTGGACTGTGAAGAAGGCTGAGCGCTGAAGAATTGATGCTTTTGAACTGTGGTGTTGGAGAAGACTCTTGAGAGTCCCTTGACTCTCAAGAAGATCTCTGCAAGGAGATCCAACCAGTCCATTCTAAAGGAGATCAGCCCTGGTTGTTCTTTGGAAGGAATGATGCTAAAGCTGAAACTCCAGTACTTTGGCCACCTCATGCAAAAAGTTGACTCATTGGAAAAGACTCTGATGCTGGGAGGGATTAGGGGCAGAAGGAAAAGGGGGCGACCGAGGATTAGATGGCTGGATGGCATCACTGGCTCGATGGGCATGAGTTTGAGTGAACTCCGGGAGTTGGTGATGGACAGGGAGGCCTGGCGTGCTGCGATTCATGGGGTCTCAAAGAGTCAGACACGACTGAGTGACTGAACTGAATTGAACTGAACTGGACTGAATAATTAATACTTAATGATGTTTTCATGTATTTGTTGGCTATCTATATTTCTTCTTTGGAAAAATGTTTATTCAGATCCTCTGCCCATTTTAAAAATCAAGTTGTTTGTGTTTCTTTCCTTTTTTTTTTTTTTTTTGCTATTGTTGAGATGTATGAGTTCTTTATATATTTTGGATAGTAATCCTTTATCAGATATGTGATTTGCAAATATATCCTACCATTCAGTAGGCTTCCTTCTGTTGTTTTGATGATTTCCTTTACTGCACAGATTTTACTTCAATGTAGTCCAGTTATTTAACTTTATGTTTGTTTTCCCTTGCCTTTGTAGTTGATCCATGAATATATTGCTAAGATCAACATCAAGAAGCTCCACTTCTGTTTTCTTCTAGGAATTTTATGGTTTCAGGTCTTACCTTCAAGTTTTTAATCTATGTTGAGTTGATTTTTGTGTATGGTGTAAGATAGTGGTCTAGTTTTATTCTTTTACATATTTCTGTCCAGTTTCCCCAACATCATTAATTAAAGAGACTGTCCTTTCTCAATAGTACATTCTTTGCTCTTTCATTATAAATTTATTGATCATATATGGTTTCTTTCTGGGCTTTCTGTTCATTCCCATTGATCTGTATGTCTGTTTTTAATCCCAGTACTATACCATTTTGATGACTATAGCTTTGTAGTATAGTTTGAAATCAGGGAGTGTGATACCTCCAGCTTTCTTCATCTTTCTCAAGATTACTGTGGCCATTTGGGATCCTTTGTGGTTCCATACAAATCTGAGAATTATTTGTTCTAGTTCTGTAAAAAATGCCCTTGGAATTTTGATAATGATGACTTATACTTTTTAAACAAAGGGTGGAGTGCGAAGAGAGAGAGAAGAGGGCATCAGTGATGGAAGGAAAACAAAGAGGAAAGTGTTCCAGGCAGAGGAAGATGCCAAGGGCACAGGCAATGCAGTGGAATGTAGGCACACTTGAGAAACATTGAGTAATTCAGCTTGATTGCAGCATGAGGTAGTGGAAAAAAGGACTGGAAAGGTAGACTGGAGCTGTATCAAAACAGAGGCCCTTAAATTCCAAGCTAAGGAATTTGCATTTCATTTAGTAGGCCATAGGGAGCCCCTACAAGTGACTGGCTTAGAGAATGGTTTGGGAGGAAAATTCTGGCAGCTGAATGTCTCTGGAGGTCTCTGTAGTTAAGTTCCTAGAGAATGATTCAGGTTTTTGTGAGGTTGCTGTTCTTGGGAACTGGAAGGCCGGAAGATATTCATTTTAAGTGCCTATGTGATGATTCTGCCTTTATTCTAACGAGAGATACAAAGATGAACAAAGACACAGACTGTAGTTGATTCCTAGCCTTGTGGAGAAAGCTGGCAAAGGAGCAGTTACCCTGCGATGAGGTCAAGTGTGCTGGGACCCCAACAGAAGGAAGATGTGGGAAACAGTTCAGAGGTTTCTCTCCAAGAAGAGAACAGTGATCCTAATGTCTTATCTTCCCACTTTCATCTAAATAGTCCTATTCCTGGGCTTCCCTGGTGACTCAATGATAAAGAATCCATCTGCCAGTACAGGACACACGGGTTCCATCCTTGGTCCAAGAAGATCCCACATGCCGTGGAGCAACTAAGCCTGTGAGACACAACCACTGAGCCTGTGCTCTGGACCCCGGGAGCCCCAACTACTAAGCCCATGTCCCGCAACTACTGAAGCCTGCGGGCCCTAGAGCCCGAGCTCTGCAACAAGAGAAGCCACCACAATGAGAAGCCTGCACATTTCAACTAGAGAGTAGCCCCACTTGCCACAACAAGAGAAAGCCCATGAGCAGCAATAAAGACCCAGCATAGCTAAAAATAAATAAATAAAATTATAAAAATAAGTAACTAAATAGTCCTGCTCCTAAACATATTTTACATTTATGAGGCACTTAGTCTGAGTCCGGAGAAGGCAATGGCACCCTCTCCAGTACTCCTGCCTGGAAAGTCCCATGGACGGAGGAGCCTGGTGGGCCGCAGTCCATGGGGTCGCTAAGAGTCAGACACGACTGAGCAACTTCCCTTTCACTTTTCACTTTCCTGCATTGGAGAAGGAAATGGCAGCCCACTCCAGTGTTCTTTCCTGGAGAATCCCAGGGACGGGGGAGCCTGGTGGGCCCTCGTCTCTGGGGTCGCACAGAGTCAGACACTACTGAAGCGACTTAGCAGCAGCAGCAGCAGCAGTAGTCTGAGTCATGAAGCAAATAACATCTGCTGAACGAACACAGACAAGTGTCCAGGTACCTGCTCGCTGTCTTCCTTTCTAACACCCCAAAGTGTTAGGCATTGACTAACCCACTAGACTGGGTGGGTCTGAGAAGCCCAAGGATTCAGGGTTAACTCTGACCTCAAGACACATGTCCCCCACCTCTCAGCTGTGCTTAATTGGGTTACAGGAATTAGTCTCGAGAAACAGAGAAACTACATTCTCCTCACTCCTAAGCCTCTAAAGAAGAGGTCAAATGAGGTCGCCCCTGCTTGACCTGGTGAGGATGGCCAAGCAATGAAAATAGCTTCTTGGAGGATATGGTAGGGCAGGCCAGTGCAGGGCAGGCAGGAGAAAACAGTGAAAGTCAGACCAGGGAGAGCTGAAGGAGCATGCTCCAACTCGGTGCCTACCAATGCAGGAGGCACCTGCTGATTATTTATGGATTGCATGAATGAATCTCAAAAGTCAGAAGGCACTCATTTTCAGAGAAATGCAATTAAATTGCAGTGAGAAACCATCTTTCACCTATGCGACAGGCAAAGATCAGAAAGCTTGAGAAGATCCTGTGTTAGTAAGAGTGTAGGAAACAGACCTTCGCATGGCCTGCCCATGCAGCTGTAAATGGATAGTCTCTGTGCAAGGCGAGCTAACAATATAGAACATCACAAATGTGTGTAATTTGCAAGCAAGCAATTTCACTTCTGGAGATTTATCCTGCAGACATACAAACTGTGCAAATGATCTGTGTACAGTTGCTTCTAATTTCAGAAGATAAAAAATAAAAAGAGCTGACAAAACTGATGATGGCTTACCCATCCAATTAAATACTGTGAATTATGATATGGACTGATTTGCAAGATAAATTACTGCAAAAAACTAGAGGATGAATAGCAGATGTAGTAGGGTAACATTTGTGTGAACAATAAAAAAATAATGTGTGTATGTTTGTATGCTCTCATTTGTGTGGGAAGAAAATACATATTTAGTTATATGAATATAGAATACAAAACTTCCTGGGTTTGCCTCCAGTATGGTGATCTGGGTAGTTGGGGAGCAGGTACATAGTACACATACTCATTTGTACCTTTAAAATTTTATACTATGTGCAAGTAGTACTTACGAAAACATTTTAAATATAAACAAATTAAAAAGAAGAGAGGGAGGCTTGTGGCTGTTTCCTTCAACAGCGTCTCCCGGGGCAGCACCGTCCCTGTGAGTTGGTCTACAGCGCCCCCTGCTGCTGTTTGTAAGTAATGCAAAGTGGGTGTGGGGATGACCCGCAGGGAATTCTGAGGGAACATTGAGGCCTCTTTCAGTCAGTCGGTCAGTTCAGTCTCTCAGTCGTGTCCGACTCTTTGCGACTCTATGAATCGCAGCACGCCAGGCCTCCCTGTCCATCACCAACTCCTGGAGTTTACTCAAACTCATGTCCATCGAGTCGGTGATGCCATCCAGCCATCTCATCCATCCTCTGTTGTCCCCTTTACCTCCTGCCCTCAATCTTTCCCAGCATCAAGGTCTTTCCCAATGAGTCAACTCTTCGCATGAGGTGGCCAAAGTATTGGAGTTTCAGCTTTAGCATCAGGCCTTCCAATGAACACCCAGGCCTGATCTCCTTTAGAATGGACTGGTTGGATCTCCTTGCAGTCCAAGGGACTTTCAAGAGTCTTCTCCAACACCACAGTTCAAAAGCATCAATTCTTTGGCACTCAGCTTTCTTCACAGTCCAACTCTTACATCCATACATGATCACTGGAAAACCATAGCCTTGATTAGATGGACCTGTGTTGGCAAAGTAATGTCTCTGAGTTTGAATATGCTATCTAGGTTGCTCATAACTTTCCTTCCAAGGAGTAAGCGTCTTTTAATTTCATGGCTGCAGTCACCATCTGCAGTGATTTTGGAGCCCCCTAAAATAAAGTCTGACGCTGTTTCCACTGTTTCCCCATCTATTTGACATGAAGTGATGGGACCATATGCCATGATCTTCGTTTTCTGAATGTTGGGCTTTAAGCCAACTTTTTCACTCTCCTCTTTCACTTTCATCAAGAGGCTTTTTAGTTCCTCTTCACTTTCTGCCATAAGGGTGGTGTCATCTGCATATCTGAGGTTATTGATATTTTTCCCGGCAATCTTGATACCAGCATGTGCTTCTTCCAGCCCAGCGTTTCTCATGATGTACTCTGCGTATAAGTTAAATAAGCAGGGTGACAATATGCAGCCTTGACATACTCCATTTCCTATTTGGAAACAGTCTGTTGTTCCATGTCCAGTTCTAACTGTTGCTTCCTGACCTGCATATAGGTTTCTCAAGAGACCTCTTTAGAGAAACACAAAGAAGAAAGAATAGTGTATGATGTTGAAGCTGCAGGAGGTGAGAAAGGACAGGCTATGCCCTTTGGCATCTGACGTATAATAGGAGGGGCACCGGGAATGAGCAGTACTGGGTTCAAGTCCTGAGTCTGCCCTCGCGGGCTGTGTGCCCTGGGACACGCGGCCTTTTTAAGAAGTCTTAGTTCTTGCCCCGTAAATTGGGCTAATAATGTCTACCCCTAGGGTTATTGTGAAGATCAAATAGGTACGGAATGTGAGCTGAGGTTTAGAATTGGAGAAGTGCTATAAAAATGCTAAGGGATTATATTTAATTAGCCCTATTTGTTTTATGAGAAAATAGAGGCAGTTTAGGGCAGTGGTCAAGACAAAGGACTCCGGAGCTAGAACTGCCTGAGTTGTAAGCCCAGCTCCACCATCCCCCAACTGGGATGATCTAGGATAAATTACTACTTTAAAGACCTCCTGTTTTTCCGTCTGTGAAATAGTGTTAAAATAACATTTTCCGATGGTTGTTGTGACAATTAAGTGAATAGGTGTTTCATTTGGTATCATGCCTGGCACACAGTAAGTGCTAGTTAAGCATCTGCTGTTATTGATTTCTTAGAATATATACAGTGCTATACTTTCAGTTGTTTATAGTCGCTAAGTTGTGTTCGACTCTTTTGTGACCCCATGGACTTTAGCCCACCAGTCTCCTCTGTCCATGAGATTTTCAGGCAAGAATCCTGGAGTGGGTTGCCATTTTCTCCTCCAGGGGAATCTTCCCCACCCAGGAATCGAACCTGTGTCTCCTGCATTATCAAGCGGATTGTTTACCACGGAGCCACCAAGGAAGCCCATGCACTTTATATAGGAATTTTATAAATGTTAGCTAGTCTTATCATTTTTTATGCGAAGAGCCTGAGGCTTGGACAGGGGACATGACTTGCCCAAGCCGCTCAACTAATGAATAGTAATGATTCCAGAACCTTCCGGACATAAGTACTCCAGTTTAGAGGGCATTTTCAGGTGGGGCTGTATTTAATCCCAGCAAACGGAGAAGGCAATGCCAACCCACTCCAGTACTCTTGCCTGGAAAATCCCATGGGTGGAGGAGCCTGGTAGGCTGCAGTCCATGGGGTTGCTAAGAGTTAGACAGGCCTGAGCGACTTCACTTTTACTTTTCACTTTCATGCACTGGAGAAGAAAATGGCAACCCACTCCAGTGTTCCTGCCTGGAGAATCCCAGGGACGGGGGAGACTGGTGGGCTGCTATCTATGGGGTCGCACAGAGTCGGACACAACTGAAGCGACTTAGCAGCAGCAGCAGCAGCAACCTGAGTTAGAGCCAGATTGGAGAGGGGATGGAGCTTGGGGGGACCGTGAAGAAGAGAAGCTTTCGTGGGAGGAAAATGTGGAGGAGAGGAGGACTTGTGGGGAGACCCGGGGACATGTTGTGGCAGGGACTGTAAGAAGTCAGCAAAGAGATGTGCACTAATAGGAAACTGAGTGGAATTAGGAGTACAGAACTGGAAGGACTTTAGAAGAGAAGATCAAGGATGAGGGCTTTTAAGCTAAGTTCCTGGGGGTGGGGTGGGAACTGAGAACATGATGATAGTCAACCTCACTGGGAATAAGTATTTCAGAGAAAGGCAACATGATGTAGTAGAAAGAGCACTAACAAGTGTTTGTTCCTCATCTACTCTGCCATGCTATCAACCAGAGAGAAAAAAGACTTCTGTTTGCTAACTGGGTGCCCTTAGGCAGGTTATTAAGCTTTCTGAGCCTCTGTTCTCACAACAGGCATCATGACTTGACTGGTAGGATTCTCATGAAAAATGAAGCTGACAAAAAATAGAGTTCTATATGATCCAGCAGTCACACTCCTGGGCACATATCCAGACAAAATTATAACTCAAAAAATTACTTGCACCCTTATGTTCATAGCAGCACTATTCACAAAAGCCAAGGCATGGAAAAACCTAAATGTCCATCAACAGATGAAGGGATTAAAAAAATGTGGTACATATATGTAATACAATGGAATACTACTCAGTCATAAAAAAGGATGAGATAGTGCCATTTGTGACAACATAAATGGACCTAAAGATTATCAGACTAACTGAAGTAAGTCAGAAAGAGAAAGACAAATAGCATATGATGTCACTCATGTGGAATCTAAAACACAACGCAAGCGAACGTATCCATGGAATGGAAACAGACTCATAGACACAGAGAGCAGACTTGTGGTTGGAAAGTGGAGAGGAGGGGAGGGCAGGATGGACTGGGAGTCTGGAATAAGCAGATGCAAACTATCACTTATACAGTGGATACACAACAAGGTCCTGCTGTATAGGAAGCCTGGCGTGCTGCAGTTCCCGGGGCTGCAAAGTGTCAGACATGACTTAGCTACTGAACAGCAACAACAGTAACTGTATAGGAACTCTATTCAATATCCTGAGATAGACCATAAGGGAAAAGATTATGAAAAAGACTGCATATACACATATAGCGAGTCACTGTGCTGTAAGCAGAAATTAACACACCATTGTAAATCAACTATACTTCAACAAATTAATTTTTTTTAAAATATGAAGTCAGGCAATAATGAATGTGAAAGCCACTCACAGTGTCTGGTAGCCTGTGGGTACTCACAGGTGTTAGCTGTATTCGAGCTGAGCAACTCTATGCAGGAGGCTGAGCCAGGTGCTGTGAGGTGCACAAGAAACCTGAGGTAGGAACTTTTCGGCCAAAGAGCTTAGAGTCCAGTTGGAGAAACAGGACAGATGCATAAAAGATTTTAAAACAAAACAGAAAAACTGTCAGCGTCATACATTTCAAAGACTGGAAACGAGCAGCCTCCACCAAGGGCGGGGCCACTGAAGGGGGCTCCCTGAAGACATGTAAGGGAGACCTTGAGGGACCTAGTCAAGTGGAGAAGGAAGTGGGACGGCCCAGATGGAGGAGAGCAGGGTAAGGTGAGGGACAGGCGAGCAATGAGCGGGAGTGTTTCCTGAGCATCTGCTCCATGTCAGTTGCCACACCAGGGGCTTTCCTGGATCTAATCGTGCTGGATTCTCACAGCAACTTGTGAGGTACTCATCTGTCTCATTTCATAAATGAGAAATGCTGAGAATCAACAATAACATCACTTGCTAATGGTCACCCTTAGTATATGGAAGAATCAACACTCAAAGTCAGAACCCTGACCACAAAATAAAAGCTAGGAAATATCAAGGGACTTCCCTGGTGGTCCAGTGGCTACGACTCCACTCTCCCAATGCAGGGGGCCTGTCTTTGATCCCTGGTCAGAGAACTAAAGATCTTGCATGCCGCAACTAAAAAAGATCTTGCATGCTCCAACTAAGACCTTGTGCAGCCAAATAAATAATTTTATTTTTAGTTTTTTGAAAAAGAATCAAAGATTGATGTATATATGAGGGAGACAGAGTCTTGAGCAAGGGCGGGGTAAGGGTGGATGCATTCCAGGTAAAATTGAAAGCACCCAGGCCCTAAGGAAGAAACCTAAGATCATTGACAGAGCCTCGTGAAGGCAAGAGGTTGTCAAGATGAGGTTGGAGAAGCAGAACAACCCTGCCATCACACCCTTGTATATCACATTCAGAACTGGAGCTTGATCCTAACTTAAGGAGAAGCCAGTTTAAGCAGGGGAGTTATATGATTCAGCTGATTTCTCAGAAAGTTCATTCTGGGATGTTGTATGGAACAGGGTTAAAGTGGCCAAGATGGAGCAAATTGAAATTGTCTTAGAAGGCTGGTGACGATTTGGATGGGGCTGGAAGTGTGCCTTCCTTGGAGGAGGGCATGACAGCCCATTCCACTATTCCTGCATGGAAGAAGCCCCATGGACAGAGGAGCTGGGCAGGCTGCAGTCCATGGGGTTGCACAGAATCAGACACAAGCGAATCGACTTAGCACGGAAGCACGCAGAAGTGTTTCTTAGGAGTAACAGTGTGAGGTCAGTCTTGATGACGAATTGGCTATGAGAAGGGTAAGGAGAACATGTTGTCAAGGTTGACAGGAAATGTCATTTCTGAGATGGAAGAAGACTGAAGAAGGAGGAGATTTGGGGCAGTAGGGGATAGATCGGGGTTTACAGCAATGTAGGCCAAGAGAAGGCTATAATGTCAATTTACTTTGAGACTGTTCAATCCTATTATGAAGGATAAGTGTGTAGTATGTAAAACACGAGTGAAATATCTTAAGATGTTTTAAGGATAGATAATTAGCTGCTGCTGCTGCTAAATCACGTCAGTCGTGTTCAACTCTGTGTGACCCCATAGCCGGCAGCCCACCACGCTCCTGCGTCCCTGGGATTCTCCAGGCAAGAACACTGGAGTAGGTTGCCATTTCCTTCTCCAATGCATGAAAGTGAAAAGTGAAAGGGAAGTCGTTCAGTCGTGTCTGACTCTGCGACCCCATGGACTGCAGCCTACCAGGCTCCTCAGTCCATGGGATTTTCCAGGCAAGAGTGCTAGAGTGGGGTGCCATTGCCTTCTCCCAGATAATTAGCTAGTAAGCAAAATGTTTGTTAGAGGACGTAGATGTCATCATTAGCACATAGTTAAACAGCAAGTAAAACGTGTGTGTATGCATGTGAAATGTAGATAGGAATTAGTTCATATTCACTTATTCTTTCTTTGAATTACTAGACTATAAGAACCTGAGGGCAGAACCATGTCCCTTTAGAGTATCAGTTTTTTAGACTTTTGAAAACCATAACCTGGACTTCCCTGTGGTTAAGTCTCTAAGCTTCCATTGCAGAGGATGGGTTCAATCTCTGGTTGGAGAACTAAGATACCACATGCTGCATGGCAAAGTAAAAAAATAAATAAAATGGATAAACAAAAGCCATAACCTATAGTAAGAAATATATCTTATGTATGTCCCAGGTAACATATATTTATAAAAATATATAAATGCATTGAGCTTCCCTGATGGCTCAGACAGTAAAAATATATAAGTGCATCAAAAGTTTCTCAAGGCAATATGTACTTACTCTTCCTACTGGTTATGCACTCTGATCTTTCCTATTTGATTCTCTTCTATTTTTTTCCCAACAAAAGATATCACATATTTATTACTGAGCCAAAGTGCTAGTGGAGAAATACTAACACAAAGAGAAAAATCATTTTCCCAATAAAACATGTCCAGCTGTTCAGAAAGTAGTGATGTAATCAGAGTGACCTTGTGTGTGTGCTCAGACACTCAGTCGTGTCTGACTCTTTGCAGCCCTATGGACTGTAGCCGACCAGGCTCCTCTGTCCATGGGATTTCCCAGGCAAGAATACTGGAGTGGGTTCCCATGTCCTCCTCCAGGAGATCTTCCCAACCCAGGAATCAAACCCACATCTCTTACCTCTCCTGCATAGGCAGGCAGATTCTTTACCACTAGTGCCACCTGGGAAGCCCCAAGAGACCTTGACACAAGCATAAATATGTGTGCCACCTCATGTGCAAGGCTCCTTAGAGACACAGCTTCGTTCTTTTCCAATGTCTTCCCTTGGAGTTGTACCTGATTCTGTTATCAGTATTGATTCCAATTCATTGGGGAAAGCATGACTCTGCTTTTATTTCTTGGCCAGGAATGACTTGATCCTGAACATCTTGTGAGAAGACATGGTAAGGAGCAAATTCAACCACACATAAGATGGCAAGGAAGAGAGGAGGAAGCAGGTAGGAGGACGTGTGTAGAACCTATTCTTTTTCAGAGCTGAATAAACCTCTAACTGATTCTACAACTCACTAATGGGTTGTATCTTGCGGTTTGGGAAACTGCCAACAAGTGTGTGGGGCTTCCCTCGTGGCTCAGTGGTAAAGAATCTGCCTGCCAATGCAGGAGATGAAGGTTTGATCCCTGGGTTGGGAAGATTCCCTGGAGAAGGAAATGACAACCCACTCCAGTATTCTTGCCTGGGAAATCCCAGGGTCAGAGGAGTCTGGCAGGCTATAGTCCATGGGGTTGAAAAAGAGTCAGATGCAACTTAGCAACTGAACAATAACAAGTGTGTGAAAAGAATGAAAAGCTGAGTCTGAACCCTACTTTAGCCATTTGCTATATGACCTCAGGCAAATTACTTTGTCCCTCTGGGCTTCATTTTTCTGACCTGGAAAATAAGAAAATTGGACTTAATGATTTTTTATCTTCCTCCCAGTATTAAGGTCTTTTAGCTCATTACTACTCCCAATACTACACACATACTCCCACCCACCAAATACACTCATACATAGCCCCCAGGGTTGGGTTCCTGTTATTATTTACAGAGTATGTCACCTAGGAGGCCAGTATGATGAAGGGTCATCTAATAAAAATAGTTATTGAAATTAGTGTTTATCTAAATTCTCCATGAAGGAAAAATCTTATAGCCATTGTACAAATTGTCAGCACAATTTTTTCTTATTTTTTGGCCGTGCTGCTTCCCTGACTAGGGATTGAATCCCTGCTCTCTGCAATGGAAGCATGATCGGTGTCTTAACCAATGGACCATCAGGGAAGCCTCAAATTGTCAGTGCATTTGACCAAATTTGGTCATTATCATTACTCATTATCTCTCCAAAATCTTTATCACTCAGCTAAATATAATGACTTAATAATTTACAGCAAATTGTAACCTTTGCTGACAAAGATCCATCTAGTCAAAGGATGGTTTTTCCAATAGTCATGTATGGGTGTGAGAGTTGGACTATTAAGAAAGCTGAGTGCTGAAGAACTGATATTTTTGAACTGTAGTGTTGGAGAAGTCTCTTGAGAGTCCCTGGGACTGCAAGAAGATCAAACCAGTCAATTCTAAAGGAAATCAGTTGAAAGGACTGATGCTGAAGCTGAAACTCCGATACTTTGGCCACCTGATTTGAGCAACTGATTCACTGGAGTCGACCTTGATCCTGGGAAAGACTGAAGGCAGGAGGAGAAGGGGATGACAGAGGATGAGATGGTTGGATGGCATCACCGATGCAATGGACATGAGTTTGAGCAAGCTCCAGGATTTGGTGATGGACAGGGAAGCCTGGCGTGCTGCAGTCCATGGGGTGGCACAGCTGAGCCACTAAGCTCTAAGCAACTGACACTACTGAGCAACTAAACTGAACTAAACTGTAATGATAATGTCATAAAAAACTTCATCAGGTAAGAAAGATCCTATCATCATAAACCTCCTCTTTGTTTAACAGACGAGGAAATGTACTAGGACCAGGTGTATTGCAGGTCACAAAGGTCACATGGGGTGCTAAGCGGTGTTGCTGCACCATGAACCCACGTCTCCTGCTTTCACATCTGGGGCCTCTGTCTCCTGAGAACACAGACCCAGGACCATACCAGCCCAGAGGTGGGCTGTCTTTCTGCACCTGTGGGGGTGGGGAGCCGGGGCTATGTGATTAGGATTTGCTGATGTACTATAGCCCTGCCTTGCAATACTCCAAGCCCAGCTGATTGTTGTCCCATTTATTTCTCTTTCCACTTTAAAATGTGAATTTCTTCTGAAGGAATCCAGTCCACATGTTTCTGATTTGTTTACACTGAATGTCTCCAAATAGTACTGTTTGACATCCCTGAGCTTCACACCTTTCCTAGAGGATTCTGGGTGAGCAGATTGAGAAGAGATGCACTCCAAACATCCCCTTAGGCTAATGATGTCTCCCAGGCTTGCAGTTGAGGCTTCAGCTGCAGATAGCAGCTCCAGCTCTAGCCAAGGAGACAGTTAAAACAGCTGGGCCAGGGACTTTCTGGTGGTGCAGTGGCTAAGACTCTGCTCCCAATGCAGGGGCCTGAGTTCCAACCCTGGTGAGGGAAGTAGATCCCACATGCCGTAACCAAGGTCCCCCGTGCCACAACCAAGACCCAGCACAGCCAAATAAATAGAAAACAAAGCAAGCAAACAAAAAACAGCTGGGTCAGCCAGCATAGGACTCCATTCAGATCACAGAATATTATGAAGCAAGGGTAACACTGATCCCTGATAGCTTAGCCAGGGCATGAAGTAAAGTCCTGTATGAGGAAAGGGGTGTTTCTTTGGTACTCCTTGGCTGTCCTAATCATATACCTCAGGAAGAGTGCTTAGATGTTTCCTCTAAGCAAACTTGACTATAACAGTGAAAGTGAACTAGGATGGGTAGCCATTCCCCCGAAGGAGGGTTGATCTGTGGGGACGACACAGCATGCTAGAAAGTGCTAGATAGCCAGGGGAACCTGACACCCAAGCTTGAATCTGACATTCAGCCCAGGGACTTTAGGTAAGTTACTTTACCTCTGTGGATATATATCATCAATAAACTCCCACTGCAGATCGTTGTAAGGATTAAACGAGACAATGTCTATGACAGGAGAGTAGATAGGCATTTATAAGGCACTTATAAATGGCAGTTAATAGTTTCATATTATTTGAAAGTAAAAGACTGTATGTTTAATTCCCTCTTAATTCTCATTTAAATCATGCGCCGGACAGCCTCCAGGCACCCTGCTGAGTCCAATGTGGAAAATTTTATAACAATCAATCAACAATAATTTAATGAGAATGTGACTGTAAATCCAGGGCTGGATGCTCCAAGGGTGGACTGGAGAAGAGAAAAAAAGTGGGTTTACAAGATTATTGAGGAGTTGCTTGAGAAAAATGTCACAGACGCTTTAGAAAATGACAAAGCAGTTTAATAGATCAACAGAATCCAAGTTGAGTTTGGGAGGCTGGGGATGAAGAAGCAAGCTGGGGGGATGCAGAGGCATGCTGGAGTAAGGCCTTAATCAGGGAAGTCTTCTCCATGATCCTGAACTTGGGCTTAAGTTTTAAGTTCCTTAATACACAATAGACAGTAAATCTGAGGTTGTATAGTAAGAGATCAATTTTTTGTGTTAAGAATTTATGGATGGGGGAAGGAGGGAAAACTTCTTAGTAGGATGAGGTTTCCTTTCAGGGTGATGAAAATGTTTGGGAACTATTTAGGAGTGTTGTTTACTCAACAGTGGGAATCTACTAAATGCCACTGAATTTTTCACTTTAAATTGGTTAATTTTATGTCATATGAATTTCACTTCAATTAAAACCTTATGGAATTATAACCTAAATGAGAAAAGAATTTGAAGAAGAATAGGTACATGTGTGTATATATATATATATATATCTGAATCACTCTGCTGTACATCTAAAACTAACACAACATTGTTAATCAACTATATTCCAACATAAAATAAATTTTTAAAAACTTGCAGAAATAAAAACTAGAATTTTTAAAGGAGTAACCCTACCAGATGCTAGGTTTTTTGTTTTTTGTTTTTTTTTGCCACACCACACAGCTTGTGACATCTTATTCCCCCTACCAAGGATTGAACCTATGCTCCTGGAAGTGGAAGCCTGGAGAACTAACCACTGGACTGCCTGGAAATCCCCTAGAAAATATTTTTATGCTACAGAAATTAAAACAATGTGTTATTGGCACAGGAATTAAACAGTAGATAAAACAAGGGAACATAACGGAGTCCAAAGTAGACTCAAATGGCTCCCCTGTCCATGCAGTTCTCCACTCAATAATACTGGAGTGGGTTGCCATTTCCTTCTCCAAGGGATCTTCCCAACCCAGGGATCAAAACTGGGTCTCCTATTTTGCAGGCAGATTCTTTAGTAATTTACTAATTAAGCCACCAGCGAAGACAATTTGGAAATTAGTATTTGCTAAATAAGACAATAAAAATCAGGGCAGAAAATATGGATTATTCAACTATTCAATAAATGTTGTTGGGACAAGTGCTAACCATTTGGGAAAAAATTAAAGCTAGACTCACACCTCACAGTTTATACCAAAATGAATTCCAGATGGATTAAAAGATTAAATGCAGAAGAATGGAAGTGTGGGAATTCTGGAAGGAAAATATGGTAGCACTTTGTATAATCTTGGGGTGAGGGGTCTCTTTTTAGAGGCTTGACATGAAGCCCTGGAACAACAACAAAAAAAAAGATTGATCAATTTGACCAAACACAAAAAAATACAGAAATGAAGGCAATTTCTACATGTTCTATATGGCAAAAATTACTATAAACAAGTTTGAAAGACAAATGACAAATTGGAAGAATATTTGCAGTTCATATTTAGGTAACTAATTTCTCCGATATAGAAAGAACTTTTACAAGTTAATAAGAGAAAGCCAATCATTTCTATTAAAATGAGTGTAAGAGTGAAATGAGTATAAGAAAAACTGAATGGTCACGACATATAAGAATATGTTTAACCTTATTAGTAATCACAGAAATAGAAATAAAGTATATCAACAAAGAAAGTATATTTATTGCTGACCAAATTGATGAAGAAAAGAATCATTCCCAGACAATAGATCCTCTCTGCATTTTTGTAAAGATGTGAAATAGTATATAGAACTTTCCTGGAGGGCATTTTGGCTTGTTTATCAGTATATTAAATGAACTTGCTCTTCAACTCAGAAATTCCACTATTATGACTTTATCATTGAGTTAATAAGTCAAGTGTACAAAAGTAAAATGTGAAAATTGGAGGGAAAACCTAAATGTTAAATCAATAGAAGGCTGACCCATACTACTGTAATACTATGAAGTCATTTAAAAAGACTATGTACCCTGATATAAGTTGTACCATGATACTGGCTGGAAAAAGTAAGCTGCAGAATCATCTTACACCTTACAATGGCCTTATTTTTGTAAAAATAAATTAAAACTGTATATTGCTTGCTTTTTTTTGTATCAAAAGTAAAAAAGTCTGGAAGGATACATACCAAACTATTAACAGTGGATACTCCTAGAAGGGAGTGGGGAGGACTGGGGGAAGAAACTTACCTTGCATATTTCTGCAGTGTCTCAAAATGTTTTACTTTTATAATCAAACAAATTTGAGGGTTGATTATAAATTATAGAACATTTGTGTAATGGAATGCTTCAAAGGACTATAGATCTCTACAGGTAGCTAGATAGAGATATAGGAAGATAGACAGATATCCTTCTAAGTCTATAGATAGAAAGATATCCATAAAATATTGTCTGGTGAAAATGGGATTTATGCTCAGTCACTAAGTCTTGTCTGACTCTTTTTGATCCCACGGATTATAGCCCAACAGGCTCCTCTGTCCATGAGATTTTCCAGGCAAGAATACTGAAGTGGGTTGTCATTTAGCTTATAGTGTGTCCCCGATCTCTTATATTTTTCGAAGAAACAATGTAGTAACCAAAATCCCCAAAGGGAGGATAAAATTTTTATAAATTCTGAATCTAATGAAACACACGTACACAAAGATGTATATGAATGTGATAGCATGTGAACTCGCCTACATAAATTGTGAATTGTAATTTCACAATTGTCAGAACAGAAACTAAAAATAAAAATAATCTTTAAGCACCATCTCATGGAGATAGTACCACTACCATTTTCAAATATGTCCCAGTGTTTCTATTTTTGTGATCTGGGGAAGAAAATAAGCGTACATGCTTGTGTGTGTGTGTGTGTGTGTGTGTGTGTGTGTTCACATATGCATAGAAGAGAGATTGACGGCTTTGATAATACGATAGAATTTCTAGGGATATTTTTCCTTTTTCTTTAACCTATTTGTCTAACTTGTTTACACCAAGCAGTGTTATCTTTGTAAACCAAAAATAAACATTTTTAAGAAAGAAGTGAAAATTAAGGTAAAATGTGTATATTTCTTCAGTTTATTTTTTTTTTTGCTTGTTCAATAAGTTTATATTGTCTTATCTGAAAAACCTTGATAGAAAATTGTGGTTTGGTTTAACTCTCAGCAGCTTGTTCCTGAGCTCTAAGGAGGCTTGCCTTCTTCTGAGCTACCCAATCTTTCTTCTGGGCAAGTGACATTTTGGGACGGTTCCACCTCTTCTTTTTAACTTCTTTCTTAGGCTTCTTCTCATACACTGGATTCTCTTGTATTGCAGCATGAGCTTACTTATGCATCTCCTCCATCATGTCTGGAGTTACGTTGTTCTTTGTGTACTGAGAGAATTGTTTCTTGTAAGCATCCTCATCTTCTCCAATCAGGTAACGCATGTAATCTGCAATGTTTTGCCCCACGATGTGCTTTCGGTGTCCCTCAGCACTGAATTCTTTGCTTTCTGAATCATAACCAGGGAACCGTTTGATCCTGTGAGGGATAGACAAGCCTCCATCGACAGCTCCCTTTAGGGCCCCCAAAACTTTATTCCCGGTAGTAGTTCTGGCAAGTCCTGCATCCAAGTAACAGGTGAAGGCACCAGGTTGACCATCAATGCTTTCCACATTGTATTCATCTCCAGTTACCTCGACTTGGCCTTCATAAATTTTGTCCATACCAAACCTATTAAGAAGCCTGCGGGCCAGCAGCAGGCCAGAACAATATGCGGCAGCATAATTTGTCAGGCCAGCCTTTACACCATATTTTGGGAGTTCGTGAGCATATGCAGAAACTATCATATCTCCTTCTACACGGGCATAAGCAATCTGACAAATGATATCTCTGTTCGTTACATGAACAATCATTCTGTATTTAGGTGCGTTGTACTCATTTTTATCTTGGAATGCCAATTGTTTCTGAGCAAAGTAGTCAGTTTTGCCCTCTCGCCTTCTTCTGAATTTCACTTGGCATCTCTTGAAGTAGGCCTTGTTCTTGACAACTTTAACCAACGCCATCCTGTGGAACAGAACCCCGACTCCTCGGCTTGCCTCAGAGCTGCAGAACCAGCATGGCTCTGGGGGGGTTGGGGGGGAAGCTTCAGTTTTTTAGTAACTACTCCCAGCATGGGCAATTCCTGAAAATGTTTTCTAGTAGTGCAGTGGTCAAACAATACATCAAGGTCATGATCCATACAACTCCCTTCTCCCTGCCCAGTGTTTGATATTTCCCTAGAGCCAAAAAGAAAGCTCAACAAACAAAAATAATCAAGATGGGGGGTATGTGAGACTGGGCGTACTGGGTAAACAAAAGCAGTTGAACTCTCTAGGCGCAGTTTGATCTTAATATCCAGTGGGGGTGACCTTCAAACCACATCACCACAATCTCTTAATTCCCTTTGAAGATCATTGAGCAGCGTTCACTAGTACAGAAAATAGCTTCCCACCGGGGCTAATCACCGGGAACCCTCCTTTCTCCTAAATCAGAACAGATGACCAGACAAAACCACATCATACGTGGGCAAGTCCCACCCAAGTACTGTTTATTTGAGGATTATATCTGTACACCAAAACTGCTCCAAAATTGGTGGAATTTACCCCACTTACAAAAATAAAGTTAGTTAGGCATAAAGTTAGTAAGTAAAATATCAAGATGATCCATTAAAAAGTGGGAAATTTTCAGGAACAATGGAGAGAGGGAAAGAGAATTTTTTTAAGGTAGAATTTTTTTTTAATTTAACGCTTTTTAAAAATTTAATATTTATTTGGCTGTGTCGAGTCTTAGTTGTGGCATGCAGGGTCTTCTTGCGTCTTGCAGCACATCGACCCTAGTTGTGGCACACAGGCTTAGCTGCTCTGAGGCAAGCGGGATCTTAGTTCTCTGACCAGGGATTGAACTTGTGTTCCCTGCATTGCAAGGCAGATTCTTAACCACTTGACCACTAAGGGAGTCCCTAAGGTAGGAATTTTTTTTACCAGAGTCTTGATTTTTTTTTTTAAGATGGAGAATTTTTTTAAGGTGGAAATCTTTTATACCAGAGTCTTGATTTACTCTACATCAGTTCAGTTCAGTTGCTCAGTCGTGTCCGACTCTTTGCGACCCCATGAATCGCAGCACGCCAGGCCTCCTGTCCATCACCAACTCCCGGAGTTCACTCAGACTCACATCCATTGAGTCCGTGATGCCACCCAGCCATCTCATCCTCGGTCGTCTCCTCCTCCTCCTGCCCCAATCCCTCCTAGCATCAGGGTCTTTTCCAATGAGTCAACTCTTTGCATAAGGTGGCCAAAGTACTGGAGCTTCAGTTTTAGCATCATTCCTTCCAAAGAAATCCCAGGGTTGATCTCCTTCAGAATGGACTGGTTGGATCTCCTTGCAGTCCAAGGGACTCTCAAGAGTCTTCTCCAACACCACAGTTCAAAAGCATCAATTCTTCTGCGCTCAGCCTTCTTCACAGTCCAACTCTCACATCCATACATGACCACAGGAAAAACCATAGCCTTGACTAGACGGACCTTAGTCGGCAAAGTAATGTCTCTGCTTTTGAATATACTATCTAGGTTGGTCATAACTTTTCTTCCAAGGAGTAAGCGCCTTTTAATTTCATGGCTGCAGTCACCATCTGCAGTGATTTTGGAGCCCTTACTCCTTTTCCTATTTGGAACCAGTCTGTTGTTCCATGTCCAGTTCTAACTGTTGCTTCCTGACCTGCATACAGATTTCTCAAGAGGCAGGTCAGGTGGTCTGGTATTCCCATCTCTTTCAGAATTTTCCACAGTTTCTTGTGATCCACACAGTCGAAGTCTTTGGCATAGTCAATAAAGCAGAAATAGATGTTTTTCTGGAACTCCCTTGCTTTTTCCATGATCCAGCGGATGTTGGCAATTTGAACTCTGGTTCCTCTGCCTTTTCTAAAATCAGCTTGAACATCAGGGAGTTCACGGTTCACATATTGCTGAAGTCTGGCTTGGAGAATTTTGAGCATGACTTTACTAGCATGTGAGATGAGCGCAATAATTGACTTTGATTTTCAGTTCAAGAGATCATTACTTCTCTTTTCTTCTAGTAACTATAACTAGGTTTCCTAAATGAATCAGCTGTTTTTATATTGTATGCACATTAATTTAGTGGGCCAAAAAGCTCCCCAAAAATATAGTTTGCAGGAAAAATTATTGTCTCAGAGTCATACTTATGTTAGCAATTGCAACTGGCTCTTGTGAGCATTGATGTAAAATCCCCACCATTGATCTGTACCCCATTAAAAATTATGATCTTCAGCAAATCTTTTTTTTAATAATTTATTCATTTATCTGGGGCTTCCTAGGTGGTGCTAGTGGTAGAGAATCCGCCTGCCAAAGCAGGAGATGCATGAGACATGGGTTCGATCCCTATGTTGGGAAGATTCCCTGGAGGAGCTCATGGCAATCCACTCCAATATTCTTGCCTGGAGAATCCCATGGACAGAGAAGCCTGATGGGCTACAGTCCAGAGGGTGGAAAACAGTCAGACACAACTGACTCACACTTTCCCTTGCTTATTTTAGGTTGCTGTTTGTGGGCCCTCTCCAGCTGGGGCTAGCTGGGGGCTCCTCTTTGCTGCAGTGCACAAGTTTCTCACTGTGGTAGCGCCTCCTGGTGTGGAGTACAGGTTCCAGGGAGTATTGGGTCAGCAGTTGCCTCCCAAGGGTTCACTAATTGTGGCTCACAGGTCCTAGAGCACAGGCTCAGTGGTTGTGGCCCATGGACTTTAGTTGCCTCCAGCATGTGGAATCCTCTTGGATCAGGGACCAAACCCATGTCCTCCATTTTAGTGAGCAGACTCTTATCCACAGTACCACCAGGAAAGTCCAAACCTTTTTTAAAAAAATTTATTTTTACTTGTTTATCTGGCTGTACCAGGTCTTAGTTGCAGTTGTGGCAAGTGGGATCTAGTTCCCCGATCATGGATTGAACGCAGGCCCCCTGCCCTGGGAGCAAAGAGTCATAATCACTGGACCACCAGTGATTTGGAAGTCCCTCCAGCAAATCTTTAAGGAAAAAAAAAACAGCCCGTGGAAGATTTCATTCTTAACCGCATTGTCTCCACATATGAAGTCTTTACTTTCCATCCTTATTCCACACCCAGTTTCATGCAGCCTCAAAGCTATGCCATCTTTTTTCAGGAGTGGAGAAATTGCAGAAAGGGCTGCTAAAACATTTATTTCACAGCACAGTTATTATGAGTTAGTTAAGTTTCTGGTTATATAGTTACCATGACTACTGTGAAAATGGCCATGATCTCTCCCTCTTACTTGAAAGGTTGCAGGAAGCCAGGCTTGTCTGTCTTTAAGATGCAGAAGCTAAGAAGTATGGGGTTTTATTTCCAACTAGGAATCCCCCAAAACTGAAGTGAAATCTGTGGTGGGATCAAAAGTCATAATTATCTCAACTATTAGGCGAGCGACTTCCATCAGGATATTTCCTAGTTTTTCATCCTTAGACCAGAAGAGGTAAAACTGCGTAATGGTTAGCCTTTTGTATATGATGATAATATTTAGTGCAATAGACACTTGTTTTCTTAAAGTGTAGACAGCTTGCATTGCTATGTCCACATTCTCTCATCTACTAACACTTTGAATATATTTGAAAAAACAGCTGGCTGGCATTATGAGGACACATTGTGGTTGAAGAGCAGTGATGTTAAGGGAAGTTCTAGTCCTCTCAGCCAAATGAACACTGAAGAATATCCATCATTTGAAATCAAGCAGACTTTTGCTGAGAAGGTTGTTCTGAGAGCAAGAAGGATACAGTCACTAGCAAATTATGTTGATTTCATTGTCATGGAAAGCATTGGGAGGCTGGAGGTCAAAGTTCTGGTCCTGGGACTGTTGTTAACAGCTATGTGGTCATGGACAAAACAAATCACCTCTCTGAGTCTTGGAATAAGAGGAGAATAATATCTTTTCTGATCTCAAAATTCCCTGTCCAAAGCTCTGGGAAGCCCTATTCTCAGCTGAGGTAGTGTTTACTGTGATAATAGGATGGTGAAATTCTTCTTGATCTGGCTAACAGGGAGCAAAAATAAGAGCAATCAAATACATCCCATCTGTAGAGAAAACGGAACTCTTTTACACTGTTGGTGGGAATGTAAGTTGGTGCAGCCACTATGGAAAACAGTATGGCGGTTTCTCAGAAAACTAAAAAAAAAGAACTACCATATGATCCAGCAATCCCACTCCTGAGCATATATCCAGGGGGGAAAAATGTACCCCTATGTTCATAGCAGCACTACTCACAATAGTCAAGTTGTGGAAACAACCCAAATGTCCATTAACAGATGAATGGATAAAGAGGATGTGGTGCATATGTACAATGGAATATTTCTCAGCCACAAAAGAGAACAAAATAATGCCATTTGCAGCAACATGGATGGATCTAGAGATTATCACACTAAGGGAATTAAGTCAGAAAGAGAAAAACAAATACCATATGATATCATTTATATGTGAAATCTAAAATATTACCCAGGGGCGGGAGGGGGGAGGTGGGGGTCGGGATTGGGAGTTCATGTACACTCGTGGCTGATTCATGTCAATGTGTAGCAAAACGAATACAGTATTGTAAAGCAAAACAAACTAAAAAAATAAAAATAAAAAATAAATAAAATAAAATATTACCCAGGGACTTCCCTGGTGGTCCAGTGGTTAAGACTCCATGTTTCCACTGCAGAGGCGTAGGTTCCATCCCTGGACAGGGGACTTAGATCCTGCATGCTATCAGTGTAGCTAATAAATAATAAAGAAAATAAATATACAAAATATGACACAAATGAACTGATCTATGATACAGAAACAGACTTTTGGTTGTGGGAGAATGGTAGGGATGGACTGGGAATCTGAGGTTAATAGATGCAAACTTTTGCATATAGAATGAACAAACAATAAAGTCCTACTATATAGCATGGGGAACTATATTCAATATCCTGGGATAAACCATAATGGAAAGGGATCTACATAATGGGAAAACATTGAGGTAAAAGATGAAATTGTATGCAAATGAAATATTTGGTACCATGTATGTTTTAAAATTTTGGTTTCAAAAACTTAAAATTTATATCTTAAAACAAAAAAAAAGGACCGTGAATTCCCTGGTGGTCTAGTGATTAAGGTTCTGGGTTTTCACTCCCGTGGCCCGGATTCAACTTCTGTCTGGTCAGGGAAATGAGATCTTACAATCTTTGAGGCACAGTCAAATAAATAAATACATTTCAAAAAATAAAAATAACAACAACAAAAAAACTGTACTAATGTAGTCCCACATTTTACTGATCACGTCCAAAAAGATAGCAGCACTCTGCTTCATCAGTTCAGTTCAGTAGCTCTCTGTGACCCCAGGGATTGCAGCACACCAGGCCTTCCTGTCCATCATCAGCTCCAGGAGTTTACTCAAACTCGTGTCCATTGAGTCAGTGATGCCATCCAACCATCTCATCCTCTGTCATCCGCTTCTCCTCCCACCTTCAATCTTTCCCAGCATCAGGGTCTTTTCAAATGAGTCAGTTCTTTGCATCAGGTGACCAAAGTATTGGAGTTTCAGCTTCAACATCAGTCCTGCCAATGAATATTCAGGACTGATTTCCTTTAGAGGAAAACTACGCTGCATAGTAGGAAATTATCTCAGGGATCGATAATGATGATTACATGAATAGATAATTATGAGATTAAGAGGCTTAACTACAGACTAAGAGTTAAAACAAAGTGACTGTGATCCTATAAACATCCCTTTCTCCAGGAGGCAATCTTTGTGGGAAACGTGAGTTTTGTCTTTTGGGTTTTTTTTGTCCCCCTCCACCCCATGCTCACCACAATGTGGGATTTTACCCTGACCAAGGATCAAATGCATGTCCCTGCTGCAGAAGCATGGCGTCTTAACCAGTATACCACCAGTTCAGTTCAGTTCAGTCACTTAGTCGTGTCCAACTCTGCGACTCCATGAATCACAGCACTCCAGGCCTCTCTGTCCATCACCAACTCCCAGAGTTCACTCAGACTCACGTCCATCGAGTCGGTGATGCCATCCAGCTATCTCATCCTCTGTCATCCCCTTCTCCTCCTGCTCCCAATCCCTCCCAGCATCAGAGTCTTTTCCAATGAGTCAACTCTTTGCATGAAAGGCTAAAGTACTGGAGTTTCAGCTTTAGCATCATTCCTTCCAAAGAACAGCCAGGACTGATCTCCTTTAGAATGGACTGGTTGGATTTCCTTGCAGTCCAAGGGACTGGAGTTCAAATAAACGTGAGCTCTAGAGGCAGCTCTGGTATCACTCGCTCTGGGATTTGGACTTCTCACCCATACATTTGCTGCTGGAGAAGATTCTTGAGAGTCCCCTGGACGGCAAGGAGATAAAACCAGTCAATTCTAAGGGAAATCAACCCTGAACATTCATTGGAAGGACTGATGCTGAAGCTGAAGTTCCAATATTTTGGCCACCTAATGTGAAGAGCCAACTTATTGGAAAAGACCCTGAAAAAAAAAAAAAAAAGGAAAAGACCCTGATGTTGGGAAAGTTTGAAGTAGAAGGGGACAACAGAGGATGAGATAGTTGGATGGCATCACCGACTCAATGGACATGAATTTGTGCAAGCTTCAGGAGTTGGTGATGGACAGGGAAGCCTGGTGTGCTGCAGTCCATGGGGTGGCAAAGAGTTGGACACGACTGAGTGACCGAACAACCTGTACATTTGAGGATTTGGTGAAATGATATTCAAGGGCCCTTCAGATCTAAAATTCTGTGATTCTATGGTTCTAGTAACTTGAGATTTTCTATATTCTAATTTTATGAAAAATAAAAATTGTTCACAAAGCTTTCAAGGAGTAATTTTAATTATGTATTCTTAACTCTCCCCTATCTTATCTATAACTCCAGTGTTGTAAATGATTATAAGAATTTTGGAATCTATTTTGAAGGCATTATAAGAGAGCAAACCAAAACCTTATTTTATGGTTATTGTAATTCCATTGTTGGGCATTCTAATTGCATAAATATTTGCTAATGCATAAATGGTATATAACTATTTCTATTTAACTACCATATGGAAAATAAGTGTAATACTCCATTACCTACTCACTCTGATTAAATGAATCTCTCCTGGGGAATTCAACAAGTTTTTATTTCTGGCAGTTCATTAACATTACTCAATCTCTGAATGACAAGGACAGAGATTATTGTTTTTAGGTTGAAGAGAGTGATGTGGAGTCAGGATAACTCAAGAGTTGGAAGGAAGTTTAAAGATTATCTAACTAGACCCTTTATTTTACAGATGAGAAAAGTGAAACCAAAAAAAGGTAAAAGTCAGAAATTTGGTGATCATCTTGGACAAGAGCTGGAATAAAACACTAGACTAGGAACTTCCCTGATGATCTGGTAGTTAAGAATCCACTTTGTGAGGCAGGGGATGTGGGTTCTGTCCTTTGTCAGGGAACTAACATCCCACATGTTGTGGAGCAACTAAGTCCAAGCGCCACAACTAAAGAATCCAAGATCCCAAGTCCCACACCTGAGACGAGACACAGCCAGATAAATAGTAAATAAATAAGTAAAATCAAACACTAGACCACTTGATCCCCCAGCTTATTTTCCAACAGAAACCCTTGATAGATTTCCCTCTTGGTGCCCAATATTTAAGATGAGTTAGATAAGAAAAGCCAGGATTTTTTTAGGGTTCATCTCACACACTAGTAAAGTAATGCTCAAAATTCTCCAAGCCAGGCTTCAGAAATATGTGAATCGTGAACTTCAGATGTTTAAGCTGGTTTTAGAAAAGGCAGAGGAACCAGAGATCAAATTGCCAACATCCACTGGATCATGGAAAAAGCAAGGGAGTTCCAGAAAAACATCTATTTCTGCTTTATTGACTATGCCAAAGACTTCGACTGTGTGGATCACAAGAAACTGTGGAAAATTCTGAAAGAGATGGGAATACCAGACCACCTGACCTGCCTCTTGAGAAATCTGCACACAGGTCAGGAAGCAACAGTTAGAACAGGACATGGAACAACAGACTGGTTCCAAATAGGAAAAGGAGTACGTCAAGGCTGTACATTGTCACCCTGCTTATTTAACTTCTATGCAGAGTACATCATGAGAAACGCTGGTCTGTAAAAAGTACAAGCTGGAATCAAGACTGCTGGGAGAAATATCAATAACCTCAGATATGCAGATGACATCACCTTTATGGCAGAAAGTGAAGAAGAACTAAAGAGCCTCTTGATGAAAATCAAAGAGGAGAGTTAAAAAGTTGGCTTAAAGCTCAACATTCAGAAAACTAAGATCATGGCATCCGGTCCCATCACTTCATGGGAAATAGATGGGGAAATAGTAGAAACAGTGTCAGACTATTTTGGGGGGCTCCAAAATCACTGTGGACGGTGATTGCAGCCATGAAATTAAAAGACGCTTGCTCCTTGGAAGGAAAGTTATGACCAACCTAGATAGGATATTAAAAAGCAGAAACATTACTTTGCCAACAAAGGTCCATCTAGTCAAGGCTATGGTTTTCCAGTGGTCATGTATGGATGTGTGAGTTGGATTATAAAGAAAGCTGAGTGCACAACACCAAGGATGAACCCTCATGTAAACTGTGGACTTTGGTTGACAACGATGTGTCCAGTGTAGGCTCATTGATTGTAACAAATGGTCCACTTTGGTATGGATGCTGATAGGGAGAACATTGTGCATGTATGGAGGCAGGGAATATTTGGGAACTCTCTATACTTTACATACAATTTTTCTGTGAACCTCAAACTGTTTTTTAAAAAATATGTCTAGGACCTCCCTGGTGGTCCAGTGGTTAAGAATCTGCCTGTCAGTGCAGGGGGCACAGGTTTGATCTCCAGTCCCAGGAGATCCCACATGCGGCAGGGCAACTAAGCCCAGGCACCACAGGTACTGAATCCAAGGGCCCTAGAGCAACAAGAGAAGCCGCCATGAGAAGCCTGAGTACTGCAACTGGAGAATGCCCCCTACTTGCCGCACCTAGACAAAAGCCTGTGTGCAGCAATGAAAACCCAGCACAGCCAATAAATAAATAAATAAAAAATTTAAAAGTAATGTCTATTAAAAAGAGAGAGCAAGAGAGAGAATCAAATCATCAAGCCAGACAAGCAGTGGGACTCCAGATCAGAGATAAAATCCTTGAAACAGAGGTAGAGCCTTACAAGTGGGGAACCTCCCTTACTCCGCCCTCCAAAGCCGGAGTCAGGGAAGTAGCTTTTCTAGGTTTTAATTTTGTAGGTGCCCTAGGAAATGACAGGTTGGAGAACTCTACCTACTTAGGGATCAGTTCAGAACCTGAGCAGAATTTAAAAGCTTTTGCAATAAAACAACTATTGAATATTTCCAGGCTCTGACAGATTTTGATAAAGACTCTCAACTTCATTATTTAATACAGTGGTTTGCAAAACATCCAGCTTTCAGGTTGACCTGTCAGTAAGTATGTCCTCTCATGGTCTTAGACTGCACAAATAGAAAGCAAGACAGATAAAATAATATAGGAAATTCAGCTGCTGAAAAATTGCAACAAGGAGGTGGGCTGTGTGTTTTCAGTAAGATTCTATATATTCAGAATCTATTTCCCACCTCAATGGGAAATCATCCAATTGGAAAACCACATCTTTCAGGAATATTCTTTTAATTTTTTACCTTTTGGAAGGAAGCTTGCTTGTAGCAGTATATCACAACACAAAACTTTAATGGATCTTTAAATGCCCAGATTAAGAGAGAATTACCTGGAACCCTATCTAACTGAAAGGGGAAAGGCAGAAACAACGAATCTTTTTAAAGTCTCAAACTCTGTGGTCGAAATTAAAACTGTGGCTCTTAATTAAAACAAAAAAAAAAAAAAAGAAGAAGGAGAAGCTGTTTTCCAGTCCATGGTGTCAAGAGATCCTTCATTCTATATCTGGGGATCCCTCAACTCTGGGATTTTCCATATTCCAGAAAAACATCTACTTCTGCTTTATTGACTACACCAAAGCCTTTGACTGTGTGGATCACAGCAAACTGTGAAAGCAGAGAAGACATAAAAAAATTGAGTATTTCTAACTTTTTACTGTCAGAGAAGGCAGTGGCACCCCACTCCAGCATTCTTGCCTGGAAAATCCCGTGGATGGAGGAGCCTGGTGGGCCGCAGTCCATGGGGTCGCTAAGAGTTGGACACGACTGAGCGAATTCACTTTCACTTTTCACCTTTATGCATTGGAGAAGGAAATGGCAACCCACTCTAGTGTTCTTGCCTGGAGAATTCTAGGGACGGGGGAGTCTTGTGGGCTGCCGTCTATGGGGTCGCACAGAATCGGACACGACTGAAGCGACTTAGCAGCAGCAGCAGCAACTTCTTACTGTAGTCTGAGGTTTGTATCTATCTTTAGGCAGTTGTGAAAACAATCCCATCTACCTCTCAACATACGCATTCAGAATGAGATCTTCCAAAAAAGAAATGCAAGAGATGAAAGAAAGAACTAATTATACACTAAATACTTGTTTTTACTCCATAACCAAAATGATCCCTTTTCTAATGTATTCACTTGAGTTCAATGGGGCGTTCCATTTTCCTGTAACCTTCATTTCCAAAACAAACCATATCAATACTAAACAAGACAATACAATCTCAAAAAAATGAGCCAAGTATTTAAATAAATATTTTTCCAGAGAACATACACAAATGGTCAATAAGCACATGAAAAGATGCTTAACATTGTTAGTCACAAAGGAAATGAAAATCAAAACCACAGTGATATACCATATCACAACTTCTTGAAAGGCTATTTTAAAAAAAAGGAAAGAAAAATAACAACTGTTGGCAAGATGTGAATAAACTGGAACCCTGGTGTATTGCTGTAGGGATGCAAAATGGTGCAGCTTCAGTAGGATAGTTTGGACTGGAAAATGTTAAACAGAATTACCATATGACAGCAATTCCACTCTTAGTTAAACATATATCCAAAAGAATTAAAAAGGGAAATCAAATAGACATTTGTACACTAATGCTCATTACACCATTCTTCCTTACAAAGATAAGGTGAACACAAGCCAAGTGTCCATTAACTGATTAATATTATTCAGCCATAAAATGGAGTGAAGTTCTAACATGTACAGCATGAATCTTGACATTATGCTAATGAATGTCACGAAAGGACCAATATTGTATGATTCCACTTATATGAAGTACCTAGAATAAGCAGTTCACAGTAACATAAAGTAGAATAGAGGTTCCCAGAGAGTGGAAGGAAGGGGAAATGGGAGTTATTTCTTTTATTGGGTACAAAATTTCTGTTTGGGATAATGAAATATTTCTAGATATGGATAGTGGTGATGGGTGCACAACACTGAGTATAATGTCAGTGAATTATACATTCGAAGGTGCTTAAAATGGCAAATCTTATGTATATTTTATTACAATAAAAAAGATACATAAGAGGATTCATAGTTTTGCAGAATCATTCTGGGCGTTATTGGAGAGAGACAAAACAGTATGCTCTGAATGTAAGGATGGAGTAAACTCCAGGTTAGCAACTTTAAGGGTGAGGTAGGGAAATAAATATAACGAACTGGTACAGCCAGGTCAGCTAACAAGCTTTCTTAACTCAAAGCTGAGTTGGGATCCAAAATAACCATCAGGGCAATATGGAGCAAAAAGACATGTCCCCCTATCCTATTTCCATTTATGCTTGAGTTAAAAAAACACCTCTCACTTTATTGCTTCTCAAATTTTGATTTTAAATACATATGTCTTAAAGGTGGTAACTGTGCTTACTTTGATCATCTTCAATATTTCAATGCACACAAAATTGTTTAGCATTTTCTGGGGACAAAATCTTGAGATATCCATTCTCGAATGGGACCATCTACGTGAATGGCCTATGTGGTACAGGTCAGAGTGATATTTGTTCAGGGGTCCCATAACCACCAATATGCCTTCACCTCCACCGAAGCGTGGGGCGTAGGACAGAGAGCAGCTCTCTTCCTTCTCGGAAGGGACTTTCCCAACCCCCAACTCCTTAACGGGCTCCTCACGCTCTGTTAGCGCCGTCTATCACTCTCTGAGGCAGCTCCAAAGGATTCTGGGAGTTAGGGGCAGGAACAGGGGCAACATGAAATGCTGGAGCAAGGTGAACAGCCAGTAAATTTAGGATTATCCGCCGGTTGCTGAGCGACTTCTCAAATCTTCCTGACCACTTCTCCCACCTGGTAGGCCCAAACTCCTAATCTTCCTTCCACGCTCCGCCCCTCAGCTGCTCTACTAGCCAATCATCAGACGGGTGCTTGACGGACTGGGCCAATCCCGAACACGTTCACTTTGAGCGGGAAAGGCTCAGAAACGCAGAGAGAGCGAGGTCGCCTTAACGGCTGGTTCTTGGCCTTGTCTCTAGTGGATAATAGGCCTCGGAGGCCGCCGCCCATTGGCCGGGCAGCGGGCCAATGAGGGGTGCGAAGCCGGAGACGGGCTTTGCCTGGAAAATCCCGTGGATGGAGGAGCCTGGTGGGCCGCAGTCCATGGGGTCGCTAAGAGTTGGACACGACTGAGCGAATTCACTTTCACTTTTCACCTTTATGCATTGGAGAAGGAAATGGCAACCCACTCTAGTGTTCTTGCCTGGAGAATTCTAGGGACGGGGGAGTCTTGTGGGCTGCCGTCTATGGGGTCGCACAGAATCGGACACGACTGAAGCGACTTAGCAGCAGCAGCAGCAACTTCTTACTGTAGTCTGAGGTTTGTATCTATCTTTAGGCAGTTGTGAAAACAATCCCATCTACCTCTCAACATACGCATTCAGAATGAGATCTTCCAAAAAAGAAATGCAAGAGATGAAAGAAAGAACTAATTATACACTAAATACTTGTTTTTACTCCATAACCAAAATGATCCCTTTTCTAATGTATTCACTTGAGTTCAATGGGGCGTTCCATTTTCCTGTAACCTTCATTTCCAAAACAAACCATATCAATACTAAACAAGACAATACAATCTCAAAAAAATGAGCCAAGTATTTAAATAAATATTTTTCCAGAGAACATACACAAATGGTCAATAAGCACATGAAAAGATGCTTAACATTGTTAGTCACAAAGGAAATGAAAATCAAAACCACAGTGATATACCATATCACAACTTCTTGAAAGGCTATTTTAAAAAAAAGGAAAGAAAAATAACAACTGTTGGCAAGGATGTGAATAAACTGGAACCCTGGTGTATTGCTGTAGGGATGCAAAATGGTGCAGCTTCAGTAGGATAGTTTGGACTGGAAAATGTTAAACAGAATTACCATATGACAGCAATTCCACTCTTAGTTAAACATATATCCAAAAGAATTAAAAAGGGAAATCAAATAGACATTTGTACACTAATGCTCATTACACCATTCTTCCTTACAAAGATAAGGTGAACACAAGCCAAGTGTCCATTAACTGATTAATATTATTCAGCCATAAAATGGAGTGAAGTTCTAACATGTACAGCATGAATCTTGAATTATGCTAATGAATGTCACGAAAGGACCAATATTGTATGATTCCACTTATATGAAGTACCTAGAATAAGCAGTTCACAGTAACATAAAGTAGAATAGAGGTTCCCAGAGAGTGGAAGGAAGGGGAAATGGGAGTTATTTCTTTTATTGGGTACAAAATTTCTGTTTGGGATAATGAAATATTTCTAGATATGGATAGTGGTGATGGGTGCACAACACTGAGTATAATGTCAGTGAATTATACATTCGAAGGTGCTTAAAATGGCAAATCTTATGTATATTTTATTACAATAAAAAAGATACATAAGAGGATTCATAGTTTTGCAGAATCATTCTGGGCGTTATTGGAGAGAGACAAAACAGTATGCTCTGAATGTAAGGATGGAGTAAACTCCAGGTTAGCAACTTTAAGGGTGAGGTAGGGAAATAAATATAACGAACTGGTACAGCCAGGTCAGCTAACAAGCTTTCTTAACTCAAAGCTGAGTTGGGATCCAAAATAACCATCAGGGCAATATGGAGCAAAAAGACATGTCCCCCTATCCTATTTCCATTTATGCTTGAGTTAAAAAAACACCTCTCACTTTATTGCTTCTCAAATTTTGATTTTAAATACATATGTCTTAAAGGTGGTAACTGTGCTTACTTTGATCATCTTCAATATTTCAATGCACACAAAATTGTTTAGCATTTTCTGGGGACAAAATCTTGAGATATCACATTCTCGAATGGGACCATCTACGTGAATGGCCTATGTGGTACAGGTCAGAGTGATATTTGTTCAGGGGTCCCATAACCACCAATATGCCTTCACCTCCACCGAAGCGTGGGGCGTAGGACAGAGAGCAGCTCTCTTCCTTCTCGGAAGGGACTTTCCCAACCCCCAACTCCTTAACGGGCTCCTCACGCTCTGTTAGCGCCGTCTATCACTCTCTGAGGCAGCTCCAAAGGATTCTGGGAGTTAGGGGCAGGAACAGGGGCAACATGAAATGCTGGAGCAAGGTGAACAGCCAGTAAATTTAGATTATCCGCCGGTTGCTGAGCGACTTCTCAAATCTTCCTGACCACTTCTCCCACCTGGTAGGCCCAAACTCCTAATCTTCCTTCCACGCTCCGCCCCTCAGCTGCTCTACTAGCCAATCATCAGACGGGTGCTTGACGGACTGGGCCAATCCCGAACACGTTCACTTTGAGCGGGAAAGGCTCAGAAACGCAGAGAGAGCGAGGTCGCCTTAACGGCTGGTTCTTGGCCTTGTCTCTAGTGGATAATAGGCCTCGGAGGCCGCCGCCCATTGGCCGGGCAGCGGGCCAATGAGGGGTGCGAAGCCGGAGACGGGCCTCCCAGGAGGGGGCGGGGCGGGCCGTGCCGGGTCGCGTGCCGGGTCGCGAGCCCCTGGTGGGCAATGTAACGGCCTCT
>SJXQ01002661.1:335831-361893 GCA_006408695.1 Aepyceros melampus
AGAACTGGCGGCGGGGCGGAGCAGGTGACTGGCCGCGACGCGCAGGTTGCCGCTGCCTCCCCAACGTCGGGCCGTGGCGGCTCTGAGGCGGAGGCCGGCGGGGAGGGCCCGTCAGGCGCACCTAGGGGTCCGGCCGGAAAGAGGAGAGGGAACCCCGGGGGCGGAAGCGCGGGGTCCCCAAATGAGTGTTCTGGGAACGGATTCCGGGTGCAGCTAGGCACACAGCCGACGTAGAACCGTAGAAGCCGTCGTCCGGCCGTATCGGTCCGGCTCTGCCCTGCGTGACGTGTCTCCTGTTTCCTATCCCCGTTTCGAGCAGCCGAAAGTCGCGTTCCGTGGAGGTGCGAATCGCTGCTGGAACCTCAGTGCGGACGCCAGCAGTCGACTAACAGATGTCTTCAACAGCGTGATGCTGACGGGCTCCCCTTCCTTCTATGATTGCTACAAATCGCAGGTCCATTTCTCCGCTCTGACCTTTGTTAGAGGATTTTTCTCCTTCAAATTCGACCCTATCCCCAGCACCCAGCCCATTCATGTTGGCGTTTAAATTGCTCCACGTTTAGGACCAGACACTATTTTAAATACAGAGTTTGTAGAATACAAACTGGTTTTGAAAGCAAGTTAAGGAATAAGATTTTTCATTGATTCTTGCTTTTGCTTTGTCCTCAGCGTGACATGATGCCAGAAATGTAAGAAAATCCGTATTTGCTTATACCATAAGATGATTTTCCCTTCCAGCACTTATTGGAAGTCGGTGCAAACATACGTTTAATCATTTAAAAGGGAAAATTTTCTATACTTTTTTATTCTCTGGCTCTAACAATGTCTTAGATGACGTGGTACCTTTTACCTCACCTAAAACATTTAGTTTTGTTAACGTGTTAAATTAGCTTAGGATAATATGTCATTTTCATTTGAAATTGTTTAACCAGCACATCGCTGTTGATACTGTTATATTTTGAATTATAACTGTGACTTGAAATAATTTTATTTAATTCGCATGTCAGCCTTGTGTAGTATTAACCCATTGTACAGATAGAGAAACTGAGGCCCAAAGAATTTGACTTGTACTCTAAGTGACAAAACCCAAGTTGACTCCAGGTCTTTTCACTGCCAAGACCAGCATTCCACTTCTCTCTATAATGTTTACCTGACTACTAAAATTTACTTGGATTTAATTTCAGTTGATTAAGCATAGCAAGAATAAAGTGAGACATTTTGCATTTATCTAGACTAATTAGTGTACCAACCCTAAGCATCACATATTTAACTTCCAGAAATGTTTTGACTGAAAAGGATCTAGATAGCCACCACATTAGTTGCTTGTTTTATCCTAGAATATTAAATTTAAATCAATCTTTTAAAAGGACTTAATTTTTCTAATACTCAAATCTTTAAAATATAAAGTATACTTGAAATTATACTTATGTATTTTGTTTCAAATACTGTTTACCTCATTTGATATTATATAATCTGAAAATACTCATTTTGTTTAAGCAACTCTTTCAAAAAGATGAGCAATTATTTGTATCACTTTGGATACTTCACATCTAAAAGAGAATTAGGTTGGGCCTGTCATAAAAACTTCAGAACTAAAGGAATAAAATTATGAAAGGTTCTGACCATAACAGCTTTTGTAAAAGTTACTGCTAACTAACAGAAATTTTGGAAAGACAGTTTTTAGTGGCACTTTTAGCAAAATCTCTTCTGTGCCTCAGTTTCTCTAACTTCAGAATAGTCAACAAAATAGTAAGCTATAAACAAGAAAATTATAATATGTAGGTTTCAAATAGTATTCATAACTAGAATTTAACCAAATGGCTATAAAATGTTTGAGATTTGTGAAGATTTGTGATTAGATGATATTAGTTTTCATATATTATTGGTATAAACTCAGTGAATGTTTAAAATGTTATTTTTCAGTTATCATGTCCATGAAGAACAAAAATTTAGCAGTGTTTTGATCTAAACATGTTTTATCTCTATTCACATCAATTTTGATTGAGAATAAAAGCAATTAGAAAATATTTTTAACCAGGATTATTACCTTCTATCTTTATAAGAAAATACCCTTTCTACTCTGTTTATGTCTGGATATTTATAGCTATTACATCTCAGGTTTTAGTAGCTCCTTATTTGGAAAGTTAAAAACTGTGAATCTATATATTCAGACTATTTTAAGTATTTAAAATTTGAGTTGCAGTATTTTCATTGTACTTCAGTCCCTTTTTTGGAAGGAAACAGGACTTCAAATAATTCATTAAAATCTTAAAACTCAAACCTTTTACCTTATTTGCTCAAAATTCATTATAGAATTATAAAGAAAAAAATGAACCTGTTTTTTCTTATAATATCTTTAAATTTCTTAAGATAAAATATGTATTGTCTCATTTTTATACTTCCTTTTGGAAATAAACTAAGCTGAAAATTAAAGATATTGTTTTAAAAGGCCCTGGTGTAGGAATGGAGAAGGCAATGGTAACCCACTCTAGTACTCTTGCCTGGAAAATCCCATGGATGGAGGAACCTGGTAGGCTGCAGTCCATAGGGTCTCGAAGAGTTGGACACAACTGAGCGACTTCACTTTCACTTTTCACTTTCATGCATTTGAGAAGGAAATGGCAACCCACTCCAGTGTTCTTGCCTGGAGAATCCCAGGGATGGGGGAGCCTGGTGGGCTGCCGTCTATGGGGTCGCACAGAATCGAACACGACTGAAGCGACTTAGCAGCAGCAGCAGTGTAGGAGTAAGATGGCCTTGAGTTTGGGTTTTAGTTTTGTCATCTCTTAGCTCAATAATTTGTAGCCTCATTTTTAAACCCATCATAAAACACTCATTTCCTCATTTTTAAAATGCAGAGACTATCCATGTCATAAAGTGACTGAATATAATGTGTGAAATTTCTTTGAAAATTTGATGTAAATGTACATTCACTTGTTTTTCACAGATTTGGGGCATTAAGACTGAATTTTGTAAATGATTTATCAAAAATAATACTAAAAATAACACAGCTATGGTCCACATAGTGCTCATCTGTTCAGAAAATTAGAACAGCAATAATTGTGGTGTTCGTGTCCTATCTCAGGGATAAACAACAGCTATTGGACAAGGGCCAAATCTGCTGAGTGGCTGATTTTGTAAACAGAATTTTATTGGAATAGTAATTTTCACATTGTCTATGGTTGCTTTGGTGCTAGGAGTTTCAACAGAGACCTTAACACAGCAAACCATAAAATATTTATTATCTGACCCTTTACAGAGAAAAAAATTGCCAACTCCTACTGTTAAAGTAAGCTTAAGTGTCTAAGTCTAGATCTCCCAACTTTTACACATGTGTTATTTCCTCAAATTTCTTATTATTTCACTAATATTCTGTAATAAATGTAGTTTTGATTGTATCTGATGTACAAACATGTCTTTAAAATTTCAGAATGAGGATAGTGTTGACCTAAGGCAGACCTATGCTCCACTTTCTTCATCAGCGGAATATGCAAGTTCTGTAGATTCTTCACTTTTCTATGCACCATGGTCTACATATGGAGATGATATTAAACAGCCCTCTAATTCTCAGATCAATGTAAAGAACAGGTAAATTAATAAATTAGATTTCTCAGGCTAAACAAAGTGTTCTTAAGTTTGATTACGTGGGAACCTAGTTGTATTAGCTCTTTGTTCCCTATATCAGTATTTTTATGACATTGTAATTTTATTTATCAAACTTCTAGGAAATCTTAAAAGTTATGTGTCTATAATTTTTCTTGCTACTTTCTTTCATTAATTAGAAGCAACCCTAAGTGAGTACATCTTATTAAGTTCCTCTTTCTAAAGATAGCATATAAATGAGTTACAATTTTTCAATCTATTTTAAATCCAGTTCTAAATTTTCAATAATTCTTCCTTTACAAGTATACAACAAACAGGATTTTATCAAATGTAAGATACTTATTTTCTATTCAGTTCCACTAATAATGAGGGCTAACTCCATGTCAGATTCTCTCCTATTGCAGATATTAGAATTAACATGGCAAATATTATCCCTGCCTTTATAGATCTTACAGTGTGGTGATGATTATGATAACTTGCCAGGCCTGCAAATGCCTGGTACTGCAAGGTAAGGTCTAAAGGAAGAAGTATAAAATATTATGGGAGCTTATTGCAAAGAGAAGCTTAAGGGAGTGACACTACCTTTATATTAATTATAATGAGGGAGCAGTTAAAAAAGACTGATGTGTCTTTAGTTTATCAGGAAATAATTATTTTTAAAATCTACTAATTAAATAATTGTTAAAAATTTAGAAATTAGTTTTAAGTTCTCTAAAGTAGATTTTATTAGTAGACTATATAACTCTACACAAAAACAGTATTTTTTTAGTTAATACATGTTCATTGAAAAACTTCAGATTTTATAGAAATATGTAAAGACAAGCAGAAGTTTACCTTTACCCTGCCTTTCTATCTCCCAGTAATAACTATTAACAGTTTGGTATATATTACATTGAATATTTTCCTAGATATATACTAACATATTATTATACAAAAAGTTTTAGATAAAATATGTATTGTCTCATTTTTATACTTCCTTTTGGAAATAAACTAAGCTGAAAATTAAAGATATTGTTTTAAAAGGCCCTGGTGTAGGAATGGAGAAGGCAATGGTAACCCACTCTAGTACTCTTGCCTGGAAAATCCCATGGATGGAGGAACCTGGTAGGCTGCAGTCCATAGGGTCTCGAAGAGTTGGACACAACTGAGCGACTTCACTTTCACTTTTCACTTTCATGCATTTGAGAAGGAAATGGCAACCCACTCCAGTGTTCTTGCCTGGAGAATCCCAGGGATGGGGGAGCCTGGTGGGCTGCCGTCTATGGGGTCGCACAGAATCGAACACGACTGAAGCGACTTAGCAGCAGCAGCAGTGTAGGAGTAAGATGGCCTTGAGTTTGGGTTTTAGTTTTGTCATCTCTTAGCTCAATAATTTGTAGCCTCATTTTTAAACCCATCATAAAACACTCATTTCCTCATTTTTAAAATGCAGAGACTATCCATGTCATAAAGTGACTGAATATAATGTGTGAAATTTCTTTGAAAATTTGATGTAAATGTACATTCACTTGTTTTTCACAGATTTGGGGCATTAAGACTGAATTTTGTAAATGATTTATCAAAAATAATACTAAAAATAACACAGCTATGGTCCACATAGTGCTCATCTGTTCAGAAAATTAGAACAGCAATAATTGTGGGTGTTCGTGTCCTATCTCAGGGATAAACAACAGCTATTGGACAAGGGCCAAATCTGCTGAGTGGCTGATTTTGTAAACAGAATTTTATTGGAATAGTAATTTTCACATTGTCTATGGTTGCTTTGGTGCTAGGAGTTTCAACAGAGACCTTAACACAGCAAACCATAAAATATTTATTATCTGACCCTTTACAGAGAAAAAAATTGCCAACTCCTACTGTTAAAGTAAGCTTAAGTGTCTAAGTCTAGATCTCCCAACTTTTACACATGTGTTATTTCCTCAAATTTCTTATTATTTCACTAATATTCTGTAATAAATGTAGTTTGATTGTATCTGATGTACAAACATGTCTTTAAAATTTCAGAATGAGGATAGTGTTGACCTAAGGCAGACCTATGCTCCACTTTCTTCATCAGCGGAATATGCAAGTTCTGTAGATTCTTCACTTTTCTATGCACCATGGTCTACATATGGAGATGATATTAAACAGCCCTCTAATTCTCAGATCAATGTAAAGAACAGGTAAATTAATAAATTAGATTTCTCAGGCTAAACAAAGTGTTCTTAAGTTTGATTACGTGGGAACCTAGTTGTATTAGCTCTTTGTTCCCTATATCAGTATTTTTATGACATTGTAATTTTATTTATCAAACTTCTAGGAAATCTTAAAAGTTATGTGTCTATAATTTTTCTTGCTACTTTCTTTCATTAATTAGAAGCAACCCTAAGTGAGTACATCTTATTAAGTTCCTCTTTCTAAAGATAGCATATAAATGAGTTACAATTTTTCAATCTATTTTAAATCCAGTTCTAAATTTTCAATAATTCTTCCTTTACAAGTATACAACAAACAGGATTTTATCAAATGTAAGATACTTATTTTCTATTCAGTTCCACTAATAATGAGGGCTAACTCCATGTCAGATTCTCTCCTATTGCAGATATTAGAATTAACATGGCAAATATTATCCCTGCCTTTATAGATCTTACAGTGTGGTGATGATTATGATAACTTGCCAGGCACTGCAAATGCCTGGTACTGCAAGGTAAGGTCTAAAGGAAGAAGTATAAAATATTATGGGAGCTTATTGCAAAGAGAAGCTTAAGGGAGTGACACTACCTTTATATTAATTATAATGAGGGAGCAGTTAAAAAAGACTGATGTGTCTTTAGTTTATCAGGAAATAATTATTTTTAAAATCTACTAATTAAATAATTGTTAAAAATTTAGAAATTAGTTTTAAGTTCTCTAAAGTAGATTTTATTAGTAGACTATATAACTCTACACAAAAACAGTATTTTTTTAGTTAATACATGTTCATTGAAAAACTTCAGATTTTATAGAATATGTAAAGACAAGCAGAAGTTTACCTTTACCCTGCCTTTCTATCTCCCAGTAATAACTATTAACAGTTTGGTATATATTACATTGAATATTTTCCTAGATATATACTAACATATTATTATACAAAAAGTTTATATCAAATCTTTTTGAAATAACAAGATGTAGTGGGAAAAGTATTAGACTTGTAGGTAGACCATTTATTCAATAAGTATGTAGTAAAGCATGGCAAATGATAAACCTTTGCAAAATTCAAGTTTTTTAATATCATGATCATTTATTCAGTTTAATGATTACTAATACCTACCTTTTCTGTGTTATGAAGATCAATGAAATATTTGAATGTTATACAAGTATAAGGTATTTTTATTTCTAAAATGTCCTAACACTATGAAATGTTAGACATAAAATATTAAAAAACAAGTTACAATTTAAAAACAACATATTACTTCTAGGAACAAATTACCCCAAATCCATAAGAGGTAAAAAGGGTCCAATATATTCCATCTCATTGTTGTTTTTTACATTTTGTATTGTTTAGATAGTGTTGGTCATTAGGTAGGGTTTCATCTACATGGAGCACCAGTCACTTCTTTGGCAAAGACTTAGGGATAGCACCCAAATCTTTTACATTTGAGGGACAACTGCTGCATTCTTGTGATATTTAGGATGACCATATCACTGTACTTTTTAATCCAACTTTTAGTATAAGAGTCACAAAAATAGAGTAACAGGTTCATATGATTTTCAAATCACAGATGAAAAAACTTAGCAAGTGTGATGCAATGATGTATAATAGGACTAGACATGCTTTCAGAAGCAGCCATGGTATCAATCATGTCTATAACATCATAGATTAGAGATTTATATCTTGATCCTCTAAAATGAATACAGTGTGTTTTAGAGAAATAAGAGGTAAGCATTCATTGAGAACTAGACATAAGTTTGGAATGAAGGAGAAATATTTATGTAGGATAAATACTATGCTAAAGTGGAAAATATTCTTGAGTTTCTATTCCCTCTTTATTGAAATGAAGGTATAGAGTTAATCCAAATATTTTATAGAAAAATAAGTCAGAATAAATCTGGAAAAAGAAATATGTTTCAACATGAGCAAAAGAATTTACATGTGATATTCATTTATTTTTAGGATTCAAACAGAAAGAAATGACTATGGTAGTGAAACAGACTTATATGGACTTGTGTCTAACATTTTGGAAGAACAAGATAAATCACAGCCATACTTTGCTGAGGGGTTAGTATATTACATAACCTATATAGTATGTAATAAACTTTTAAATTACCAGGTACTGGATTGTTAACTTTTATTTTTACTTAATAGAGGATCATCTGACATTTGACATCGTAATTCAGATATTTGTTTCTAGGAGCCTTGATTTTCCTGAGGTGCTTGCCATACAATTTGAAAGTTTAATTTGCTATTAAGAATTTTCATTTGAAAAATCATTCTTCCATAACTCAAAGCTATTTCCCTTGAGTTCATGAGCTAAAATTTGGCTTAAAGAGTATAAATTCCAATGACTTTTATACTTATACCTCCAAAAATAAAACTATCGTTGCTTCTGAGTAGAAATATGTATGGATTTTATTCATATAGTAAAAACTTTTAAAGTATGCATTAATTGTTTTACTTGGGTGTAGAAGCCATATTATCCAGATTCCTTATTTCATAAATAGGGAAATATGTAGCATACATCTAACCAATGAAAATATTTTCATTTCAATGAGAGTACATCCTTTTCAATTAAATTGTGGTCAACAGCACTTTTGTATTAATCTTATATAATAATGTAAGAAAAACCTTAGCTGGTTTCTACTTACTATATGTAAACAGTTCATGTAAGACCATGCAATCACCAGACTCAGGCTTTAGTTTATGTCTCCTCGAAAAGTATACTGAAGACATATTAAGACTAAAATGCATATTTATGCAGCATATAGCACATTTTATGGAGAAGGAAATGGCAACCCACTCCAGTGTTCTTGCCTGGAGGATCCCAGGGATGGGGGAGCCTGGTGGGCTGCCACTATGGAGTTACACAGAATTGGACACGACTGAAGCGACTTAGCAGTAGCAGCAGCACATTTTAAGTGGCAGAAAGTTACTTGGATGTAATGGCAGCTTATAAGGCAAAGTTGGAAGGCTTAGAGAATGGTGAAATGGGGCAATATAAATGTTTTGAAAGCCTTTCCTCCCTTCTCCACTAAGAAAATAAAGACTTTTAAAATCTAAATTGTAATTAAATATATTTGCTTGTTCTAGGACCTGTTCCTCCAATTTAAAGTCAGTATGGCCAATGAACACAAGCAGATTTGCAGATCACCATGACCTCTTAACAGAAACCAAAAGGCCAGTAGATACAGCCATCTCTCAGCAAGCTTTTTATACTGGTGAATCTGTGTCAGCAGTGGAAAAGCAGTACCTACATAACAGTAATCTCATACCACAACAAAAAATAGATGAACTTTGTCATGGATTTATTGGTTTAGACCTTGAAGAACAATGGATGTACCCTTCACGAAATGATCATTCTAACTGTTACAATATTCAACCAAATGATACAGCTAAGACAGCATTTCAAGAATATCCATTTATCAAAAATTGTTTTACACCACAGACTGGTCTGTCTGACATCATGAAAGAATCAGGAGTTGATACTTACTCTTATGGAAGAGAGAAAATATGTGCTAAAGGTCTTGAAGCACCATTACAGCAAAAGAGGGCAGAGATATTTCTTTCCCAATTTAATAGGTACAGTGAAAATCCAGATTATTGTAGATACCCAGAATATGCTCATCCTAATAAGGCTAAGCTGAGTAAGTGTTCGAATTTTAGTGTCCAAGATAGTAAAAAATTAGCTAGTGCCACACCTGAAACACCAACTGCAGAAGCAGACACCTACACAAAGTTATTTCAGGTAAAACCAGCAAATCAGAAAAAAATGGAGGAGACAATACCTGACCAGCAGAATTTCACATTTCCAAAAACTACACCACATCTGACAGAAAAACAGTTTGGAAAGGAAGCAGCATTTAGTGCTGATTTTGGTTAAAATCAGAATATGGACTAAAACCTCATACAACTTGTTCAGCTAATAATGATTTTGCTAATGTCACAGAAAAACAGCAGTTTACTAAACCTGACCCCCCAAATTCTGAGTATTTTAAATCAGTGAATTTACTAGCAAATTCAGCAACATCTTCAGGAGGTATCAACTTAAACAGACCAACATGGATGAATGTCCAAACAAAAAATAACACTCCTATTCTTTATCGAAATCAAGGTAACTTGATGAAATTAAATTCTCATTTAAGTGTAGCTTCAAAAGGTTCTAACCATTCTTCAGATTTCCCCCAACTATCATCTACAAATTTAACCCCAAATAGCAATTTATTTCAGAAGTATTGCCAAGAAAACCCTTCAGCATTTTCTAGTTTTGATTTTGGTTACAATGGTGCAGAAAGAATCCAATCTGTCAATCACATGGAAGGACTGACAAAGACTGGAGAAGAAAATCTCTTTGAATCTGTTACCGATAAAAAAATAAAGCAGCCAAATGGATTTTGTGATAACTATTCAGCTCAGCAGTATGGGATCATTGAAAATGTAAACAAACATAATTTTCAAGCTAAGCCCCAAAGTGGACATTATGATCCTGAGGAAGGGCCAAAGCATTTAGATGGCTTATCTCAAAATACATATCAAGATCTGTTGGAGTCACAGGGTCATTTTAATAGCCACAGACAGGGAAGTGGAGACAACAATATTAATAGCCGTGTGAATCGCACACAGGCATCATGCTTTTCTAATAATTATATGATGGGAGATTTAAGGCATAATCAGAGTTTTCAACAACTTGGTTCAAGTGGGTTTCCACTAAGATCCACTCATCCATTTGGCCATTCAGTTGTTCCACTGTTGGATTCGTATGATTTGTTTTCTTATGACGACTTAAGCCATTTATACCCTTATTTTAATGATATGATGTATGGTGATAATTCCTTTTCTGGTTTCGTGCCAACTTTTGGATTTCAAAGACCAATTAAAACCCGCAGTGGACCAGCCAGTGACTTCATATTCGTCTAGAAGAGTGCTATGAACAATGGAGAGCATTAGAAAAGGAGAGAAAAAAGGTAATACAAAACTATCCATTTAGGCATAACTTAGTATATCTCCTTTGCCTTTTTTCATTTTGTTTACCCTAGTGTAGTTTAAGAAAGAGTACTTACTTTTAAGTTGAATTTTTCTATAATGTATAGTATTTATTAAGTCCATGACTATACAGAATTAATTAGGTGACTTAAGAGACTAAAAATGTTTGGGGCTTAAAAAAATTTTTTTAAGATTTTTTTGCCTGTTAGGTAGACTTTTTCCTTAATGGGTTGAAAGTGTAAACTATTGGAGTGTTCAGGTATTTTATGCAGTAAGTATGACAGAAAAGTATATGGTACTGTGGTTTGTATTTATTGCCTTTTGATACCAAAACAGAATTTTTATCTAAAGGAGTAATTTTCGATTTTCTTTTTAGGCCTATGAGAAATATTATTCATGATTGAATCATATTTAGAAAATTTAGTATCTAAAAGTTATATAATTTTTTTACAGACTGAATTGGCCCTTGCAAAGAATTATCCAGGGAAAAAAGTATCCAGTACTAATAATACTCCAATTCCACGGCTGACCTCCAATCCATCTAGAGTTGATCGGTTAATTGTGGATGAACTTCGAGAACAAGCCAGAGTAAGCTGTGAAAATATCTAATAGCAGATTTTTTTAATTGTTTGATAAAATTTTTAAATACCTCAGCAAGTTAGAGTTCTGAAGGATTCTTAACTCACATTTATGTGTAACTCTCAGAAATGTATTCTTTCCCATGTTTGGACCTAGAACTATTAGTTATTTAAGAAAAGGAAAATAGCCCCACTCAGTCATTAAAATATTAAGTTTAGTAATCTAAGAGATTCCTCTTCAAGAAATCCAGATTAGCAATGGAACTAATCCACAAAAGAAAGAAAAAATTTTAAAGCAAACCATTTAAAATATTATTTATAGGGAAAGTCCCATTTCTTAATCACAAACATTTGTTTTCTAGTTCACAAAAAAGCTTTGCTTATATTATACAAGGTAGTAAATTAATAGGAAATTACCTTATTTCATTTTCTTGACCCTGTTCTCTTGAGTTATTTAACAAACATTAAGTATATCTAGCAATGTATTAATTACTAATAAACTGAAGTATGTAGGTATATGCATAATTTTATAAAATAGCTTTATTTTGGAAAAGTAGTATATCACTTCAGATCAAATGTAAAGAATCTTGATGTTAATTAAAAATTATTTTCCTATTATCTCCTTTGTAATTTCAGAATTTTCCAAGCAACTGTAATAGAATAGGGTAGTTTTTTCTTTCTGACCTTCCTCTTTTAAAAACTTCTGTTTTCTGGGACTTCCCTGTGGTCCAGTGGCTAAGACTCCATGTTCCCAATGTAGGGGGTCCTGGTTCCATCCCTGGTTAGGGAACTAGATCCCACATGCTGCAGCTAAGAGTTATGCTGTATGAAGATTCAACATGCCGAGTGCTGCAACTATAACCTGGTGCAGCCAAATAAATAAAATAATTTTTAAAAACTTCTGTTTTCCAAATAAAATTCAATAATGATTCCTAGGAAAAGGCATGCAGTGAAACAGATTGCATCTATGATTGAATAAAAGCCATTTAAGGAATTAGAAAAAATCAGCACAACAGAGTCTTATTTGATTGATAATTAGTTTCTTACCTATACCATGCTGTCTTTAAAATACAGATATGAAATACTTCAATGGAAAAATATTGATTTTTACCTAGCTTTCAGCCTTGATCAATTGTAATTTTTAATCAAATTCATAAATTTGTACAATGGAATTTATCAGTGGTGTGGTCAGATATAGCCAAATGTTATAAAAACTTAAGTCTTTGTTTTTTTAAACTTCCAAGTTAAAATTTTTCTCAGTAATGCATTTCTAGGCAATAAACCAAAGAACTGCTAATGTGAGTATTAAGGAATATACTTAATATTTTCCAGCCTTATGTAGGCCTCACCTTAGTTTAGCATATTTATAGCTGTTATAATAATTTGTTTCTATTTAGCAACATTAGACTAGTAATATGCAAAGGGCAAATATATTTTTATGTGTACTACTTCTAGTTTGCTGGTTTTATAGAATTCTGAAAAAAAATCTTCTATTAAAATATTTTAAAAATTTATAAAAATTTATTAAAAATCACTTGTATAAATTTTTTCTTTACACTTATTCAAAATGACTCTCTTACTTTAAAAATATATAATTTGTAGTTCACTGGAGTTTTTACTGTGGTATTTTTACCTTGTGTTGTCTTATTTTCCCCCTCAAGAATCTGGGTGATTATACAGTTGGGAGGAAAATATTTAATACCTGTACACTTGTGTTTTCTCCATGGGCTTGAACTGGCATGAACTTACACCAAAGAAATTTGGTAGGAGTGTGAGGTTAGAGGCATTCATTCAGGTGCTTATTAATTGAGAGGTATTTTTCTGCTCTTTCCAGTCACTGAATTATGTGTTTTAAATCATTTGGCTCCCAAAGGCAGTTACTGTATTTATTAGACATTCAAATCCTAGCTACTCAAAAGTTCTCCTTCCTTACTCCTTCCAAGTTTAGAATTTGAAACTTTAGGCATATACAATATGAAACATACTCCCCTTACTATATATCTAAGATATATAGTGTCCTTTTTTAAGCTTAATTAACCAGAAGATTCTGCTACCACCAGAAGATTAAGACCTCCTAATTTTCCCTAGCAATTTTGACACTTATAGGATTTATTTTGTTAACTTCTGCATAAATTTAAGTCAATATTTTCTGGATTATGGACTCCTTAAAACTAACACTAGCCAATATTATTTCTGACTTCCAAAAGGGAGAACATTGAAGGCCCAGAAAGGAATTGCTGAGGTCAAGATTAATCAGATCTAGAGACTGATTAACCCTTTTTAGCTCAATTTTTTTAACTACAGTAATTCCTAATCTCTTTTCGCAGGCTATTATTTACCAAAAAGAACGTCAGATTTTATATTTGCACTTACTGTTAATAATATGGATATATTTTAATGTTTGACTTTTCACTGTTGCTTATTCTCAGAAACTACTTTTAAACTATCTAGAATAACATGTACAAAAGACGGACTTTCCATCTTTGTTTCCCCCATCATGGTGTCAGGATATAGTAAGCTAGTGAAGTGAAAGTTGCTCAGTCGCGTCCGACTCTTTGCAACCCTATGGACCATACAGCCCATGGGATTTTCCAAACCAGAAGAATAGGATGGGTAGCCTTTTCCTTCTCCAAGGGATGTTCCCAGCCCAGGGATGGAATGGGGGTCTCCTGCACATATCGGGCAGATTGTTTACCAAATGAGCTATGCTGCTGCTGCTAAGTCGCTTCAGTCGTGGATGGCAGCCCACCAGGCTTCCCTGTCCCTGGGATTCTCCAGGCAAGAACACTGGAGTGGGTTGCCATTTCCTTCTCCAATGCATGAAAGTGAAAAGTGAAAGGGAAGTCGCTCAGTCATGTCTGACTCTAGCGACCCCACAGACTGCAGCCTAGCAGGCTCCTCTGTCCATGGGATTTTCCAGGCAAAAGTACTGGAGTCGGGTGCCATTGCCTTCTCCGAATGAGCTATGAGGGAAGCCTAAACATTTACTTATTACTGAATGAACATTATTCCTCTCATCTCTATTCTGCTTCATTGAAGATTTGTTTTAAATTAATGACAGGGGCAATGTAGTTAAATTTTAAATGCCTCATCAAAATTTAAAATGTTTCCCTCAGGTTGTGACTCTACTGGGCAAAATGGAACGTCTTCGAAGCTCTCCCCTTCATGCCAATATCTCTACAGCTCTTGATAGACACTTGGAGTCCATTCACATTGTACAGTCACGTAGAAAGGATGAAATTGTTAATGCTTCAAATAGGCAAAGGCAAGGAGTTCCTAGATGCCAAGATGACAGAGGTACAAACATTAATGCATATCCTTTTGATAAGGCAGTTAATTTGGATGTTAATAAAATCAGATTCTGAAGTTAAAAAGGTTGGATTTCTAACATTTACGCTTACCTAAAGAATAAATTGTTAAATGGTGCCACATATTTTACTCCAAAAGTGAAAGTGAAAATACTTTTATCTATTTTGCTAATTTTACCCATTTAATTGTAATAACTCTGTCAAAGTCTGTGTTCTACCCAAGGCATAGTCATGGTCATACAAGTCAGAAATAAAATACAAGTGTAACACTTTTTTTTTACATTACTATTTATATTTAAGTGTAACACTTTTTTTTTTAACATTAGTATTTGTATTTAAGGTATAACACTTTTAAATATTAAATCAAGTACTTTGATTAGCTCAGTCAATAGCCATCTTTCTTTTATAAAAAATAATGATGTTTGATCATTTAGTAGCACAGACTGGGTTTTATAAAGTTAAGGAGTACTTAAATGATATTTAATTTGAACTGACCACAAATGTTTATTTTACAGATGTTTTTGCGCTTGCTTCAGCAATTAAAGAGATGTGTGTAGCTACTCGGAAAGCACGTACTACCCTGTGGTGTGCACTGCAGATGACCTTGCCAAAAACAGCCAGTACAGCTGGCCAAACAGATGTAGAAAAGGCTTTACAAGATACAGTAAACTGTGAAGATAAAGTCCATGAAAGCCTAAATAGTAGCAATCCAATGAACCAGAGAGGTGAAGCAAACAAACATTAAGGAAATGGCAGCAGAAAGAATAAAAAGCTGATAAGTAAATGTATCAAGACATGCTAAAAAATTTTAATGAACTTGTCAAACTTGAAAATTTCATTACATTAATTGTCTTTCAGATTTAAAGTTAATAATACCTTAATGAAGTCTAACTTCTATTTAAAAATCTATTTGGAATGAATCAGATGTAGTTGAAAGTGAGTCAAACCCAGGTAGTCAAAGGTAACAAGTTTAAATTAAATTTTTCCTAACAGCTGAAATATTGCTGAAACTCATTCTGCAGTGCAGGGAAATGCAAATATGAAATTCTTCTAGAAGATAAGTTTCATTTAGGTCTGCCTTAGTAAGTATAATTCCAAATAATGAATCTTAAGTGACTGTAACCCAATCATGGCTACAGTCTGTAACCAAAACAAGTTTTGATTGTGATATAAGAATGTTTTCCTTATAAAACTGGATAATACCTAGGGAACAGAGGAAAGAAGGATGAACCCAATATTCATGTAAAAATTTAATATTTAAAATACTACCATATTTATAAATTTGAAATCTTAGTGCCTAAGTATTTGGAGGGAAGTGCATCTGATTCTCCTAAATTAGTGATAAAAGTGCCAGTGTAAAAACCATGCAAGTTACTGAATATAAAACCTGTTCAAATCATTTGTGTATATTATTTAGATTTTAATTACACTATCAATTATTAAATATTTCCAGTTTTAAAGTATTTTAATTGAATCAAAAAACAAAACATTTCCTTTCCTGGATCTTTTAGAATTGATGCATAACTAAAATAATGACTATTGTTTTAATACCCTTAGTTTGCTGCCTTTTTGAGGGTATCACGAAGTTCTAAAATGTATTTTTTTAAGGTTAATCTCTTACTAGTTTAGTTTGCAATTGGTTAGTGTATATTTTGTGTAGTTTTGTTCATTAGTTTGCTTCTGAATTTTTTTAAAAGAGCTCTTGAAAGCTTGGCTTTTTCTGTTTCTCATCACTTAATATCTTTGTATGGAACCCAAGTAATTTATTCAGTAATATGAAATGTTGGTATTATGTGACTCAGAAGATCTTGGGTTTTAACATTTCTAGCATGAGTTAAACTATAATATAATGTACTGATGAAATTTAATTGAACTACCCTTGACTAGAAACACTAATGTTTTAAATGTTGGGGTTTTTCTTAGTTTTAGAAATCCTGGTATTAAAAAAAAAAAAAAAAGAGTGTAATCACACCACATAAATTTTCTTTAGATGATGTGCAGAAGAAACTGATCGAGAATGCAGGAGTAACTGTAGGGAGAAACATTTTGATCACTGAAATGCCTTAAAACTACCCAAATGAATTACATTGAGGGTAGTCAAATAAAATAGATCATCCCACCACAGTCACTGCATAGAAAGTGGTTAAGTTTGATATAAGACATGTGGATGTTATGGAAACAAATATTGTACTGAATTTAGTCTCTCAAGAAAAGTAAATAAATTGCTTTGTTGAAAATAGTTTTATGAGTTTGTATTAGTTTCTAACATTGAGTCACTCTTCAGAAAGCCAATTAAATTTCATTTAACTGATAAGAACTGGTGCTAAGTTTTAAACTTCATTATTAATACATAAATAATGTTGGTAGATAATAAACCAACACCATTCAGATTTCCTTGGATTTAACCTGACCTCCTTCAAATATGAAAATTTTGTTCTGCCTTTGTGCTAATCCAGGAGAACCATAGTAAAACTTCTAGGGAAACTTTTACATACAGTGGTCAGAAATGAAACACTATTAACAAAAAACAAAAATTTCAAATTTTGTTAATCAAGTCACACTACAGATAACTCTCAAATTAGTTGGTTGTCCCTTTCTATTGAATACCCTCTAATGGATGGTTCTTATGTATTATACTGCTGAAGTACAACTTATGAAAGTGTTATAAAAGTTATGACAAGATTTAGTCTCATCAAACTGATGGTTCCATCATTTCTAATCCAAAAGAATTTGGAATACTCAGGTTTTTTTTTTTTAAATAGAAAAAGCAGTGTTTTATAAAGGTGGTTGAAAATTAGGTACCTTGAATTATATCAATGTCTTTCCCACTTGAATAGTCTGGTACTGTAAGGTTTTAGAAGGTTGGGGGAATTAATGACTGAAATTCCAAATTTGGCCTAAAATGTCCATCATATCGTAGAAAACATAGTTGTTTAAAATTTGCCTTTTCCAATATTGAATATTTTAGACATAAAAGGTTTATTAGCACCTGAGTTACGTGGATAACCTTATTCAAAGCCTAATAAGTTGATCCTTTTCTTCTGTTTAAACATTAGTTCAGGTGTACATTTAACTGTGACCTAGCTAATAGAGTCCTGGAAAAATGAATTGACTACTCTTAAAACAGATTAAACTACTACCCTTCAGGGGTCTATGGATGTAACCTGACTCCACTTCAGGGACCAAATCTAGGTGAAAACAAACCAAAAATCCAAAATAAGGGTTATTAAAACAGGCTCTCGCACATGCCAACTGTAGCCACAGCCACATAAAACTAAAATGCCAGCACGATTCGAGAGACTTCAAAGCCAACTTACTGTCCAAAAAAGAAGGTAATCTTTCTGATCTAATATCCAACCTCACAGAAAGGAAAACTGAGGCAGAGAACTCATGGATTCCAGGAAGAGGGTCTAATAGCAGAAGAGATTATTGGACTAATCAATACATAAGTAAAATTCAAACACATTCCTAAGGGACTATCCACACAGAACTCACTTCCAGCTGGAAGGAATCAGAATAAATCAAGATACTGATTTAAATAGTTTATTTTTTAAAAAGGTGGTTATTTTTTAAAAAAATTTTACAATGACATGGCTATAGGAGTGTATAGAGGTGACACATCATTTCCTTAACCATGTTTTTTATATTCTGTGGAACGGTAAAAATTTTTTTGTTAATCTCATAGTTAATGGTATAAAATAGAGGTCAGCAGACATTTTCTCTGAAGGGCCAGGTAGTAAGTATTTTACGCTTTATAGGTCACATAAGGTCTCTGTCACATGTTCTTTCTTTTACAACCCTTTAAAAATGTGCAATCCATTGTTAGCTCAAACCATACAAAAACAAATGACCAAATTTGGCAGTTTGCCCACCCCTGGTATAATGTATCTACTTTCTGTCTTGACAGAGAAATTGCTCTCTTCAGGCTTCTTGACAGTCTGCTTCCTGAAGTAGAGAAAGGGCTACTTACAACCAAATGTGGTTTGTGACAAAAGTAGAAATGGAGAATTCCTACTCACTTTCAACTCTCCCAAACAGTGTTTCCATTCACTCCCTCATTCAATACATTTGTTGAGCACCTACTATGTACACTGTTAAATATCTTTGTGTTAGCAGAGATTTTCAGTGTTTTTCCTTAAAAGGGTTTCTCTAAACCTGTAATTATCAGGTCCTTGTATGTTTTAGGGCAGATCAGGGTTAAAATCTCTCTAGCACTCAAGAGGATTCATGATTATAAAAAAAGCATCTAGCTAATGATGATTCCCTGCACTCAATACTGACACAGCCTTAAAATTACAGCCTAGATGAGGAAAAATATATAACTATCTCTTACTAAAAGAAACTTTGTTTCCTATCATAGGCTGAAACTTTTTAAAAAAATCTCAAATGCAGAACATCCACCAAATAACCTTTTCTTATTTTCTATTTTATCGCCATTTAACATAAAAGTCTGAATCCAGGTAGGGCTCTTCATTAGCTTCCTACTTCAGACATAAAACCATTTATTTAGATGTGAATAATACTTCTGAAGCAATCGACATTCCTACAATTCATCTGGAGAGTCCCATGAATAGAGGGACCTGGTGGGCTGCCATCTATGGGGTTGCAAAGAGTCGGACAGGACTAAGCAACCAACACACACGCACAATTCATCTCAGGGAAGGAGTGGTCATGATTCAGCTCCTTCAGGACAAAAATTCAGCTTTCTGAATATTCCTGCTGTTTATCCAAGGTAAGGGAAGACTTTTTAAAATGGTCAAAAGGAGTACAGGACTTCAGTATTAAAATATAAAGGCTGTCCCCATCCCAGATCTTTGGTTCAGACATCAGCTACAATAATCCGATTACCAACACCACAGAGACATGGCACATTTTGTAATTAGAATTGTTTGCGATTCTCCTTGTGACCATGTAAACAAAAGGGGAAATGCCTTGGGAAACTACCTGGCAATGTTCTCTCATTTCTCTTAAATACACAAATGCACAACCAGGTCTCCCTTTGACCAAGTTCATTAGGAGAAATAGAGTGGACCAAGGTTATCGCTTTCGCTCCCCTCTTTGTGTCCTTTTCTTTTCCTTTTCCTTGCGTTCCTGCTTGGCTAGTTTGTCTCTCTCCCTCTGCAGCTTGTCCTGTTCCTTCTTCCTCTGGGACTCATCCCGAAGCGTGTCTCGCTCCAGTTTTCGGGCATTGAGGACATCTTCCACATTGGTGTTTCGGAACAGAGCTACAGTGAGTTAAGGGATAATGGTCCAGGTCACACAGGTCTCAACTCCTGCTCTCCTTATTCAAGCAAGTTTCAAATACTATCAATCCCTTATCTTTAAAAACAAACAAACAAACCAACTTTATCTTTAGTCCAATGGAAAATCCTACAACTGCTGTTAAAAAAAAAAAAAATTGAATAAAAATTTCATTCAGACTTGCCTAAATCTCAGTGTAAACATTTTATGAAAATGAAATCTCATTCTAGAATAAGTATCTATATCATTCACTGGCAGAATATTGTTGAGTATCCAGGCTAGTTTTAGTGACTAGAGTATTCAAGTAACTGGCAAAATTTTCCTATACTCAGCACTATTAAAATGCTTGAAAAGAGTTTAAAAAGTTGCTTAACCTTACTAAACTCTATCAATTTGCTTTTCCTAGACCACTAAAGCTTAAATGAAAATCATGTTCTAAAGAAATAAACCATAGTTAGAAAATAGGTAGCCAAAAAATTTACCCCTCATTTCTTATGACTTTAAAACATAACCTGTTACTACCAAACAAGCTCCTTTTTACTCTTTCCACATAATTTTTTTCTGCTTTAGTGCTTTAAAATGAATGTTTCCCTGAAATAACCCCCCTTTCTTAGAAAATAACCTCCCTTTCAGAAAACCCACCTTACTCCTCACCTTTAAGAAGGTGAAATCCACTTTCTCTGTAAGCTTCTCATAAGTGATTTTGTTGGTAGGGACTTTCTATACCACATATGTTTCAATTTGTCCATATTTTCACTTAAAGTATTCAGTGCTTTTATTCTCTTTCCAATGAGTTCCCCGGGTCTTTGAGAACAAGGACCAAAACTGCAATATTATTCTCATTGCTTCCACATTGCTAGGAAACCCTATACACTATACACAAGGAGTACAGATTCTCATTTTCTCTTAGAAATCCTTTCTCTAAAGACTTACCCCTTCACAGTTCATGTCAACATATTTTGGGGGGGGGGGGTGGAAATTCTTGGTAAATTGACTATTGAGCAGTCCAAGACTGGGGCTCCCAATGTTTACCTAATATGTGTTCTTGGAAGTAGAGGGAGCCCCTAGCAATGACAGTGAAATACAGACTGATCCACAGGAAGATCCTATGGAGCAACACCTGGAGATGGTCACAGAGAAGGATACATTTGTCAGAACCAATGCTCATCGTGGTGGCGCCCGAGTCATCCTTCTCATCCGCTTCGGTGAGTGGCGTTAAGGAAAGTCACATGTAAAAGGTTAGCACATCCCATCACAACATCAGAAAACAGTGATTAAGCTGATGGGAAGGAAAAGCAGGCTTCATGGAAGGACTCTGACAGAGATGTGATGGTAAATCCAGGAAAGTCACCTTTATAAGTCTCAACTTGGGGAAGACTGCTCAGAACTCCTGTAGGATCCTTATCTGTTAGGGTCTGAAAAGAAACTGAAGCTGGTCTGGGTGGATTGCCACATTACCTGGGAGCCAGGGAGTGGTGAGATGATCTCTGAAACAGTGGTTCTCTAAGTGTGGTTCCCAGAACTCCCTAAGAGCTTTTGAGAAATGCACACTGTTGGGCCCCTCTCTGTAGCTACAAAATCCAAAACTCTGGGGCTCAGGGCCCAGCAATTTGTGTTTTAACAAGTCCTCCAGGAGAACTACTGCTTAGAATGTTTTTTATAGCCCAGGAAATGAGATTTTTGTAATTGGAACCCCAGTTCTGCCAAACCTAGCAAGAAAAATCATGAGAGAAAACAAGAAGTTGACCCCAAAGAGCCTAAGAATTCTTTCCTAACCTAATGATTAGATAGCAAACATTTCTGATACAACAGCCACTCCATTCAAGCAGGCTCAGTAAGCTGCTACTGCTGCTGCTGCTGCTGCTAAGTCGCTTCAGTCATGTCCGACTCTGTGCGACCCCATAAATGGCAGCCTACCAAGCTCCCCCATCCCTGAGATTCTCCAGACAAGAACACTGGAGTGGGTTGCCACTTCCTTCTCCAATGCATGAAAGTGAAAAGTGAAAGTCAAGTCGCTCAATCGTGTCTGACTCTTGGACCCCACGGACTGCAGCCAACCAGGCTCCTCCGCCCATGGGATTTTCCAGGCAAGAGTACTGGAATGGGGTTGCCATTGCCTTCTCTGGCTCAGTAAGATAAGTATTCCCTAAACAAATTTCAGATCCAGGTTTGGAACCAAATCTGTTCCTACCAGCAACACTTTCTTTTTACATAAGTCCTCACTCAAATTCCAGGTTTATATTGGTGTCACTTTTATTAATTATGTAGTCACTGAATATCACTCATTTATCTCTTATTGCCTCCATTCCCTTATCAACTATGATAAAAATTACAAAGATTTTTATACACATAACACTGTACTTCATAGAAAAGTATTATACAAATATGAAGAATCATAATTGTAAATCAACTATTTCAATTTTTTTAAAAAAAGAATCATAGCTAGATCTTATTTTCTGAAAACACAATAAGAAATGGTCCATTCAGGCATTATTTGTTTCACACAGTTTTCAAGAACATATACATTGCAATAGTCCAGTATCAACCATTCCAGCATCATTCCTCATGCCCACAAAGGGCTACAGTCTCTGCCATTTTAGAGGAGAATATTAAGCTCTGGTGGGGTAGGGGTGGAGGGTGTACTTTCCTGGTGGTCCAGTGGCTAACATTCTGTGTTCCCAATGCAGGAGGCTGGGGTTCAATGCCTGGTCTGGGGACTAGATCCCACATGCTGTAACTAAGAGTTCGCATGGTGCAACTAAACAAATCCCACATGCAGCAACTAATACCTGATGTAGCCAAAGAAATAAATAATTTTTTAAAAAATAATAAAGCTATAGAGGGGGATTGGCAACTTCCCACAGTTCAGTGAAAACCAGCAAAGGCTTCTGACTTGAGCCTTAGGGAATGGCACCGAGACTCCAGAAAGGATATTCCTCTTCATCTGTCACATCAGCATACTGGGCCAGGAGGGCAGCTTTCCTCTGCTTCTCCTCTTCTGACACCATTCTGGGCTTCACCACAATCTGTGCCTGCTTCTCAATGAGGGTGGCAAGGCCTGGACTTCATCTGGGAGGTGGTGGGAGGGAAGTGGAGGACAACAAGGTTGTATGTGAGAGGAAACATGCTTCCAAACCACCAGTCCACTCAGGCAGTGCTTGGAGCAAAGGCAATGGCAGCTGCTGACTCCTGAGAGCCCTGGGGTGCAAAGAAGGTGCCTCGGGGGCCAATGAGAAAGGCTAGGAAAGGCCATGCAGGCCAGGCTTTAGGTCTCATATCCATCTTCAATCAGAGCAGCCCTGCTTTTACTTTTATTATATACTGAAGTTCTGCTGCTTTAAGAAAAAAAAAAAAAGTTGAAAAGTACTGCATTAGAACCAAAGAAAATCAAGCCTCCAAACATGCAACTTTCTCTAGTCTCAAACCAGAAGCCTAAGAAGGAATCTAGCATTAACTTAGGCTGGTCTATCCCATGTTGATAATTATGCCAGGTGAAACTTAGATTATCTTAAAAACAAAATTATCTTTTGACTTCTCCATGCTCAAAGAAAGGAGGCAATGATGTCAAGCAGTGACTCTCATGCATGGTTGCATATTAGAATCATCTAGGGGAGCTTTTGAAAAAAAATTGAATCATCCTGGGGAGCTTTTGAAAAAATAACTGCCTGGGTCCGCAACCCAAAGAGGTTTATATAATTGGCCCATGGTGCGGCCTGGGCACTGGCACCTTCAAACATACAGCAAGCGATTCTAGTGTACAGCCATGACTGAGAACCAGCATGTGAATAGCTCAGAATAGATTCTATTCAAGTTTGGATTTCTGTTTTGACCTGTGTGTAGCTGATTTTTCATCCTAATGGGATCATCTCTTTCATTTGAAAGGATGGAGGGTTTAGCTGAATGAAGCAAAAGACCAATCACAGTTTGTGTTATGAAATGAGATTATGAAAAGAGTGGGAAAATATAGTTGACCCCATACCTGCAGAACAAATATACACGGGGGAGTGTAAAAAGGAAAGAGAAAGAAAAAAGCAAGAACCACAGTGAAGATAGCCATGGTCAGCTGAAGTGGTAAAAGTAGAAGAAAAGAAAACCAACTTTCAGTTAAAAAGTTAAAATAAGCTGCCAGGTGTTTACCGGTTTAGCACACCTGAGTAAGGAAAACTAAAGACTCTTAACAGCTGAAAAAGTGGTTGGAGGTTAGACATAAAAACTCTACCTTCTTTTTTCACTTTGGTGACAACATTCTGAGTTTCTGACCATCGTTCCACAATCTCCTTGCAGATATTAAGGAGGGAATCTTCTTCCTGGTTGAAAAAGTAGACCAATTAATTTCCTGAGAGCCCTCAACCTAATGCAGAAGGAAATGGCAACTTACTCCAGTACTCTTGCCTGGAAAATCCCATGGACAGGGGAACCTGGTAGGCAACAGTCTATGGGTTCGCAGAGCCTGACACGACTGAAGGACTTCACTTGCACTTTCTCAACCTTATCAAATCTACGGAAAGGGCAGAACTCCCCCTGCTGGTGATGGGAAGAAATCACAGGGCGGGTTTGGGACCCACAGAATAGAAATGATGATTCTCTTCTGAGGCTCCCAACATAGAGGGAATCCTATGTGAGTCACAGAAGCCACACCTGCTAGAGCATCACTCCATCCTGCCAAGCTCCAAAGGAGAGGATTCCCACCAACTCAGGGCAGTCCTCCTTTTGGAGCAAAAACTTGTTGAGTCAAAATGCTCCTCTATGAAATCTTCCTTGGCCAATATACTCAATTCAGTACATTCTCCAATGTACTCACTGATCCATAATACAGAGAAGTTAAGTGAGTAGATGGTCTCCTATCCAGCCATCCCTCTGTCCATTTTACTTAAGCAGACATATTCTGCACACCAACAAATCTTCCTCTTTAGCATGGTATGACCAAAAGGATGTTGGCTTTGGTGTCAGACTTAGTTAAATTCAAATCCAGATCTACGAGAAAGTTTCTTTTCGTAGAAAAAGGTTGGTATATGAACAGCTGCCACAAAATGTAATATCTTGCTCACTAAAATTGTGATAATAATTTCATGATGTATGTAAGTCAAATCATTATACTGACACCTTAAACTTATGTAGTGCTGTATGTCAATTATATCTCAATACAACTGGAAGAAAAAAAAATGTAACATCCTACTTAATGTAATGACCCTACTTAAAACTACTTGCCCTCCATTCTACTCCCAGTTTTCTCACAATGCTTTTTTCTCCTAGCACTATCATTTTCAAATACCCTAGATAATTTACTGATTATGTTTTTCTTTACTGGAATATAACCCCTCAAGGACAGGGATTTCTTTCTGTGTTGTTTCCTGAAGCACCCCCCAAGCACTTAGGGCAGTGCCTGGCAGAAGAGTAATCCATCAATAAAAATTTGAAGAATCAAATCAATCAGCATAAGTGGAATCAGAAAGAATAAAGAGGATGACAGGAAGCTTTTGTTTACTGTCATTTTCCCCCAACCATATATACTGTTCTTAAGTCTTACCTCAAATTGTTGCTGATAAACTTCTAAATTCCTAGTAATGAATCCTAGCCCAATATGGCAACTAATTTGGCTATTTTTTGTTTTTCCTAAAATGGGATTCAGTATAATAGTTGGGAGCTTTTATACCCAGCCCAACTGACTAAGAGTAAGTAGTGCTGTAAGTGATGTTTGGTGTCTACCATATTCACTGGCCTTGCTGCTCTATAAGGTTGCTCCCAAGTTGTTTCATGGACAGGACCCCTGCCTCACCATATTGTTCCTGGCCAATTTTTTTCAAAGTTATTTTCTACACAGAAGGGGCTGGGGAAATTACAAGAAAATTAAGTAGGGTTTGTGAACTGGATAGAGGGAGGAAGGAAAGTCACCTTAAAAGTGAGTTTGTCTTGGAACTTCCCTGGTGGTCCAGTGGCTAAGGCTCTGTGCTCCCAATGCAGGGGGCTTAGGTTCTGTCCCTGGTCAGGGAACTAGATCCCACAAGCTGCAACTAAGAGTTCACATGCCACAATTAAAATGATCCCCAAGCCTCAACTAAAGGTCCCACATACTGCAGTGAAGATCAAAGATTCTATGTGCCCCAATTAAGACCCAGAGCAGCCAAATATATATATATATATTTTAAGACTCAATTTCTTTTTTAAGTGAGTTTGTC
>SJXQ01002661.1:362405-412358 GCA_006408695.1 Aepyceros melampus
CACCACCCACACAACAAAAAAAAATATATATATATATATATATATATATATATATATATATATTTTTTTAAGACTCAATTATTTTTTTTAAAAAGTGAGTTTGTCTCTGCAGTTTATGCAAACAAGAGATACAAAACAAAACAAAACAAAAACAAATCTGGTCTAGACAACTCTTCTACTAAGAGACTGTTAATAGTCTAGGGCAAAATTCAGGTCTACCTTTATCAGCAGACATACAGTTCTAAGTAATGATACAATGAAAAGAACAAGTCAAGGAGCTGTACCAATGAGTACCCAAGTTACCTGAACTTCTTTTTCATAGCCTCTTTAGGAACTTCCCAGTGGGAAATTTTTTTAAGGTAACTGAATTTGTTTGCATCTTATTCTTTCCAACTACAACCTGCAATGTAAGGATTCAGGAAAAGAATTTATTCCTCTGTGTTGTATTTCCAGCAAACTTATGAGCTGCATCACAAGCTGTGTTAAGGCTTTCCCATTTATAGGTCAATCTCACCAGAGCAGGTTCTGGAATTAAAAAGGGGGCCCTTGCCAGGAGGCCCTGGGACAGCTGCACTAGTGTTAGATTTCAACCATGTTGAAAGCAATGAACTGCATTTTCACCAAATAAGTGTAAGTAGAGATGAAGGCAGCAGAAACAGGTTGGAAAAGTGTGGACATCTTGGTGACTTACTACTTAAACACAGTTTAAAGCACACATTTCTGAAAGCCTGGATCTGCTTCTAGGAGGCTAAGTATCATGTTTATTTCTCTTAACTAAAACTCTGATCTCTCTTATTCCTCCACCCACTCCCCCCAATGATTACTGCATTTCTAAATACAGTAAAGGATCAACCCAAATTTGCTTCCATTCTGCCTAGGTGTGAAAAGACCTCTACTGCCTAATCTGATCTTTTTGGGAATCCTACCTCCAACTAGGAAACCAAGAGGGTACTTCCTGCGGGCTTTTGTCAGGGGCTCTGCCTCATAAGGGGGCACAGACATCCCAGAGTACTTAATTTCCCCCGCTCATCACTGTCAACGGACGGGAATGAAATTGGTTGTTAGACGTTTATGATAAAACTTATTCAATGCCTTTGGAAGAATATTCACCCAGCTGACCTACAGGCACCTAAGAGGGCCTTGTCCTCAGAAACAAGAAAAAGCTTTTCCTCTCTCTGCACCTGCAACCCTCTGGCTCCCGAAACCCTGGATGAAAAGTAGCTCCCTGTCCCCGAGGCCCAGGGCTCAGAAAATTATTTCTCTTCCAGGTGAGATCACAAATCCTCTGGGACACTAGGTAGGGGAAAGAAGTACCAACAGGAAACGGCTTAAGAGGCTAAAGGAATGTGTCCGGGCTTCTCACCAGGAATGCAGAGAGAATACCCTGCAGAGCATCCAGCTTCTCTTCTTCCTCCTCCTCCTGCAGGACACCCAAGATGTAGGCGCCATAAACGGCTCGGTCCACTCCCAGCGCCTCCAACCGTCCATCTAGCCACGATTCAAAGCCGCTGCCCTCTCCATCCCTCTCGCTGGAGGTGGCAGCAGCCACTGCGCTGGGCGCCGCCATCTTGGGGCTAGGGACCTGCTAGCCCCCAGGGCGCCTACCGCAGTGCCTGACGGGCCGCGCCGCGGGCCCACTGCGCATGCTCAGAGAGGAAATCCACGCCCCCGGCGCGCCTGGCTTAGAGCCCGGTCGACCCCTAGTAACCTGCCGGTGCGTTTTGTACCTTCTAAATAGAGCGCATCCTGGCTTATGCACGGTCATGCGGTCTCTGTGGAATCCTGGCAGGTGAGTATTCCTAACAGACTCTTTTTTACAGTTGGGGAAGTTCAGTGACTTGGCCAAAGTCACGCGGCTACTAACTAAACAGGACTGGACCTCAGCTTCGATTCCAGCGCTTTGACAGGCCTCACCAAGCCGCCCTTTCTCGCCAGTCGTAGAAAGCTAAGCCACCCGCTCCCACACAGCTTTCAAGGAGGAAACCGCCGGCTCTGGCTATCAACTGCCACCTGCGCCTTTCCAAACTACCCCCGGGGCCCCCCACATCAAAACTCAAGCTCCAGAAACCTTCCCTGATTCCATTTCCTGCAATCTGTGTTAGATTAGCCCTCTCCAAAGTGCTGCGGTTGCTTCTCTGCACCTAGCATGCTTGCTTAACCCAGTACCGGACACATAGTGGGTGCTCAATAAATGAACTGGCAACCTCCAGTCGTTTTTTCATTCACCCAGTCAACACTTACATAGAAATATCTTCGAAGAGCCTTCTTTACCCATTTCCAAGCGTTATCTAAGAGCTTTTGAGGCATTGCTGCCGCTGCTAAGTCACTTCAGTCGTGTCTGACTCTTTGCGCCCCCATAGACGGCAGCCCACCAGGCTCCTCTGTCCCTGGGATTCTCCAATCAAGAATACTGGAGTGAGTTTCCATTGCCTTCTCCAATCAAGAATACTGGAGTGAGTTGCCATTGCCTTCTCCAATGCATGAAAGTGAAAAGTGAAAGTGAAGTCGCTCAGTCATGTCCGACTCTGTGCGACCCAATAGACAGCAGCCCACCAGGCTCCTCTGTCCACGGGATTCTCTAGGCAAGAATACTGGAGTGGGTTGCCATTTCCTTCTCCATTTGAGGCATTATCTCTTATAATCCTCCTAACAACCGTGTGAGGAGATGCTTTTGTTGTCCACATAGTAAAAATAAGGAAAAAACACACTCACAGATTTACAGGGAGCGCGACCAGAAGCAAGTGCTCGTTTACATCAGGAAGAGTCTCAGCTGATTCTCAAAACACCTGGCTCTGGGCTGAAATGAATTACCCAAGAACCCAAGTTGGCTTTCCCTGAACCGCAGCGGAGGCTGGCAAGTCAGTAAATATTTATTGGCATTGCTGCTGGGCACTAAAAGACAAAGATTAATGTCACAAAATCTCTCCCTTCAAAGGACCTTCAGTGGGTTGAACAGACATGTTTAAACTAATAATGGCAATACAGTGAGAGAAATGTTTCAGTGTCTAATGGAAATTGCGGTAGGATGGCTGGAAGAAGATTAGGTTAACCTTGCCTGTTGGATTGAAGTTGGAACCTGGAGATGAGAGATGGAGGAAGGCTTCCTAGTGGAGGTGAGGCTTTCTCTTTTTGAAGACCAAGTGAGAATCCTTTAGGCAAAAAGACTGAAAGAGAAAAGGAGCAGACCCAGATGCAGGAAGCTGTGGGGGGCCCTCCAGAGAACTATGGATGGCTTGAACCACAGAGTTCAGATAGAAGATATTCAGGGGGTGACAACAAAAGGAAAGGAAGGGTCTGGTATAACTGGCAAAGGGCCTCTTGAGAGAATTCTCTACCTTTATTATTGGGGTAATGTAAATGGATGGACATGGAACACTGTGAAGCTCAGTAGAAATACAGGATATGTACCTGTTAGCCTCATGGCTTCTGTGTGCTGAGTTAGAATGTGACAATAATGGAGTCAGAGGCCAGAGTCAACCCCCAAAGACTTGTCCCAGTTTCAGGTTCTCAGATGTACATTTTAATCTTGTGGCTGTCTTGCAGGTGGAGTTTGTTAGGTAGCAGACTTGGGAGCTGTCATGACTCAGGGATCACAGTTTGATGTCAGAGCCCCCACAATCAGAAAAAGACCACAAAATTTTGTTCTTTCTGAACTTTTTAATTTGAAATTATTCCAGACTCACAGGGAGTTGCATAAGTAGTACGTAGAGACCTGTCTGTACACCTTTACCAGTTTGCTCCCGTGGTAACATCTTGTATTGCTATAGTATTAGTATCAGGAAGCCACTATTAGCACAATGCAACAAAGGCTTTTTGAAGACTCATACAAGCTTCTCAGAAAACTGAGGGAAGGCTCTAAAGATTCTGCAATTAAAAGAATCCTCTGTGGCTATTATTACAAAAGTAATTAGCTTGTTCAAAAATCCAATTCATACCACTGGACAAATGACAGAAAACTTAGAGAAAAAAAAATCAAGATAGCTTTTTACACTATAGAAAATATCATCACATTTATAATTTTTAAAATATGCAAACAATGACTTCCCTGGTGGTCCAGTGACTAAGCCTCGAGGTTCCCGATACAGGGGGCCCTGATTTGGTCCCTGGTCAGGGAACTAGGTTGCACGTGTCACAACTAAAGAACCCACATCTGCAACTAAAGAACCCTTACACCACAATGATCAGAGATTCCACATGCTGGAACTAAGACCTAGTGCAGCCAAAGAAACATCCTTTAAAAAGTAAAATATGCAAATTAAACCTGTAATGAGATACCATGTTTTCTTCTCAAAGTCTGATAATACACAGTGTTGGTCTATGGGTGATATAGGCACTAGGAAATGTTGCTGCAGCAGATGAACTGGTAGAGTCTTGCTGGAGGGCAGTTTGAAAAAGACCCAACATCTCTCCTTCTGGGAATTGATTATAATACGTGCATGTGTGCAGAATGACATAATAGGATATGTGTTGCAGTGATGCTTATTGTAGTGAAAGAACAGAAATAGTTTACATTCTGTCTACAGAAGACTGACTCAAGCCACAGAAACAGGGATTGTGCAGCCATAAAGGTGGAGGAAGCTCTTGATGTACTGACAACAAACTTCAGGATACATTGTTGAAGAAAAAAAGTGAGCCACAGAATAATAATGTAACATTTGCTACCATTTGGGTTTACAAAGAGGAAGGATGGGGAGAAATACATACACAGATGTGGCCTGGCATGTGTATGAAATATCTGGAAAGATACACAAGGGAATGTGAAGATGGTTGTCACTGAGGAGGAGAACTCAGGGAGACTTATTCTAAAAGTACGAGCTATTGGGATTTCCCTGATGGCTCAGTGGTTAAGACTCCATGCTCCCAATGCATGGGACACAGGTTTTATGCCTGGTCAGGGAACTACAAACCCACATGCTGCCCAATGTGGCTGAAAATAAATAAAAAATAAAGTAATATAAAAAAATAATGTTATTTCTTACATTAATTTACCTTGCACCTTTTGTTTTAAATCTCCTTTGCTTCCTTCCCTATCCAGAGGGAATTTCTGTTCCTGAACTTTGTATCTGTCTTCCTCTTGAATGTTTTTAAACATAGTACATATTATTACATATGCATATGTAATATATTTGTATCCATGGGTATGTATCCATAAACAATACATCACATTGTTCTCATGTTGGGCATTTGTTTCTGCAGCATGCTTTTTTCATTTAAGATCTTGAAAGTATTTTCCTGTGTTGATACATGTAGCTCTTATCCATTCATTTAAACCACTGTATAATATTCCATTGCTTGAGTATAGCCCAGCTGATTCATTCCTCTGCTGATAGGCATTTAGATTATTTCCCAGTTCTTCAAACAGTGCTTCAAGTCCCATTCTTATATATGTATCTCCTTGCCCCACTGTGAAAAAATTTCTCTGGGCCAATGAGCATCAGACATTTTTGCTACATACTTTTAGCAGAAAAAATATTTTTGCATACTTAGCATATTAATATGTATTTATGAATTACATAATAGTATAAACCACTATACAAAATTTGTATGTCCATCATAAGATATATGAAAAGGTAACTTAGAAAGGGTGATTAAGGGACCTCCCTAGCAGTCCAGTGATGAAGACTCCACGCTTCCAATGCAAGCAGCCCAGGTTAGATCCCTGGTCAGGGAACTAAGATCCCACAGCCAAAAACTAAATAACAAAAGGTTGATTTAAATGAGAAATAATATGTTACAAATATTTATTTGTTTGTAGTACCAAAATACTTAGTGAAAATAATGTGGCTGAATATGCTTCATTCCTTTCCTACATTATTACTATTTAAAAATTTTTATTGTAAATGCTCATAGCATAAAATTTACCATCTGAACCACTTTCAAGTGTACAGCTGATTAGGGCAAAGGATTCATTACTGGCAAGAGTTCCTCTTGAACTTCAGTGATTTTTCTCAACCATTGGCCAGCTAACTCCTCACTGAACCTCAGTTTGTACCTGGAGTGTTCACTTGTGTGTGTCATTCGGATTATTTGTAATCTTAACTTTGCTTCTTTGGACAAATCTCATTAAGCCTCTTGTTCACTTCTGGGAGTTAGGAAAATCCAGATAGCATAATCTGTAAATTTATCTGGGGATATGTAAATTGTGGAGAACAGTGTAAAACCAACTCACGCTGAACTCTGCAGAGAAAAACACAACAACCTGTCTAGATAGGAAGCTCCCTTACCCTTTACCCAGATAGCTCAGTTGCTTTACTGTGTAAGCCAGGATCTCTGACAAGAGTACAGGAAGGACACCAGTGTTAGCTTGCTTACTAAAGATTATTAAACTTACTTGTTTTTCTCTTAAATAAAATATATTTAGGATTTCCCTGGTGGTATACAGTGGATAAGACTCCGCCTACCAACGCAGGGGACACAACTTCTATCCCTGGTCCAGGTAGATCCCACATTTTTGTTGTTTAGTGGCTAGGTTGTGTCTGACTCTTGTGACCCCAAGGACGGTAGCCCTCCAGGCTCCTCGGTCCATGGGATTTCCCAGGCAAGAATACTGGAATGGGTAGCCATTTCCTTCTTCAGGGGATCTTCCCAACCCAGGGCTCAAACCTGCATCTCCTCTTTTGCAGGCAGATTCTTTACCACTGAGCCAGCCAGGAAGTCCAGATGCCACAGGCAACTAAAGCCCGAGAGCCACAACTACTGAGTCCATGTTCTAGGGCCCAAGAGCCGAAACTACTGAAGCCTGAGTGCCTAGAGCCTGTGCTGTGTAACGAGAGAGGCCACTGCAATGAGAAGCCTGTGCACAGCAACCGAGACCCAGCACAGCCAAAAGTAAATAAATATTTAAATACTAATGCTTTCTTTTGGCACCTCTGTGAATATCTTGTGTCTGAAGGGTGCATACCTCTCTTCAGAGAACAGGATATATCAAAAAACAGAATTGCTGAGTTGAAGGGCATGAGATCACCATATTGCTCTTCCAAGGGCTTGTTCCAGTTTATATTCCCTTGCCTTCCTGTTTTTACTAAAACTTGATTTTAATTTTTGCCAGTGAAAAGTGTGTGAAAGAGCTTCTAATTGTTTAATTTGCATTACTAGCTTGGGCTTAATTTGCATTTAATTACAATTGAGTCAGCACTTTTTATGCATTTATCAGCCATTAAAATTTCCTCATTTTTTAAAAAAGTGTTTCTTTTGTTTATCTGTTTGTTTGTTGGCTCACTAGGTAGCATTCGAGATCTTAGTGACCAGGGATCAAACCTGTGTCCCCTGCGTTGGGAGCTCGGAGTCTTAACCACTGACTACCAGGGAAGTCCAAAATTACCTCATCTTTGAATTGCCTGTATACATCTCTTGCGGGTTTTTCTATTAGATTATTTGTCATGCTCATTTGTAGGAATCTACTTTTTCTTTTTTCTTAATTTTTTCATTGATCTTGTTAATTTTTCTTAATTTCATTAATTTCTATCTTTTATTATTTCTGACTATCCATAATCTTTGGGCATACCTTTCATTTTCTGACCTCTCAAGGTGAACACTTAGCTAATTCATTTTCAGTCTGTCTTATTTTCTAATATAGCATCCACATTTAAGGTCATACGTTCTCTCTAGTTACTTTAGCTGAATTTTACAGCTTTTAAAAAGGTATTTAACAGCTTTTGATCTATAGTTTTTCATTGGTGAGGTTCTAAATATACTGCAATTTCCATTGTTTTATTCTTCTATCATGAATTATTTAGAAATGCGGTTTTAAAAATTCCAGAGTAATGTGTTTTGTTTTACTCTTTAAAAAAAACTTAACTTTTTGTTATTGGTTTCTAACTTCATTTTGTGGTCATAGGATGTATTCTCTATGATATGGGTATTTTGGCATTGGTTGATACTGTAGTGGCATGGTTCAAGTCAATTTTTTAACTTTCCATGTACTTGAGAGTATTTTCTAATATTTATATACTAAAATTTATTAGTTATATCATTGAATCTTTTATTTATTTATTGGGTCCTCCTGGACAGCACATGGGATCTTAGTTCCTCAACCAGGGATCAAACGCTGCATTGGAAGATGAAGTCTTTACCACTGGACCACCAGGGAATTCTCCTCATTGAATCTTTTATATGTTACTAGTCTTATTTTATTTTTGTTTTATCTATCATCTATTTTTAGGAGAAAAGTATCTTAAAATTTCCTTGTATATTATAGATTTTATAGTTTTCCCTTCCCTTTCTGGCTTATTTTGATGTGTTAGAGTCATATAAGGACTAGGTTATTTAGTCCCTGATAAACTGTTTATCATCAAAAATGACATCTGTATTCCTAATAATCCTTTATTTCTCAAAATCTATTCTGTCAGATTTTAATATCACTGTATCAGATTTCCATTTACCCTACATTAAGAAGCAGCAGAGAACAACATTAAGAGCATGGATTCTGAAGTCAGGATGCTGGGGTTCAAATTCCAGCACTAACACCTTTTAGGTCTGAGACCTCAAGCCAATTTTTAACCTCGATATGAAATGGGTTTAGTTACTACCTACCTCAGAGGATTGTTATGAAGATTAATTACTATTTTTAAAGCACCTTGAATGTTATAGTATGCATTCCATATGTATTTGTAGCATTAAATAAATAGATATATGTGCATCCCTTTTCTGTGTCATTATTTTATAGATATTTGTCTAATAAACACCATATAGCTGCTAAATATGGTAATGCTTCAGTAAATGCCTTTATTACAAAAGTCATATCCCATATGTATTAGTGTATCTGTAGAAGAACTCCCAGACACAGGACTGCTGGGTGGAAAAATACGTGCATTTATAATTTTCCTAGAGCTTGCCAAATTGCCTTACCCAGGAGTCTGGTACAAACCCTACGTAAGGCAATTTGTCACTCTCTGGAAAAACTGATCTTTGCCAGTCTGTTAAGTGAAAAATGGTATTTTGATATAGATGTCATTTGCATTTATCTTATTTTAAATGAGGTTGAGCATATTTGAATGCTCTTTGTATTTCCTTTACTGTGACTGTTCCCACACCCATTTTTCAATTGGGTGGTTGATCTTTTCTGAATCTATCTGTACAAGTTTTTTAGATATTGAAAAATCAATCCTTGCTCTATGGTATGAGCTGATTTTTTTTCTAAGCACTTCCCCTCAGGAATCAAAAACAACCAGAAAGAACAATTTGAATTATTATCTCAAAATATTTTCTGCCAAGTAGTAAATATTCTTTCCTGGTGGCTCTGATGGGAAAGAGTCTGCTTGAATTCAGGAGACCCAGGTTCAATCCCTGGGTGGGGAACAGCCTCTGGAGAAGGGAATGGCAACCCACTCCAGTATTCTTGCCTGGAGAATTCCGTGAACAGAGGAGCCTGGCAGGCTATAGTCCATGGAGTCACAAAGAACTGGACACAACTGAGTGACTAACACACACAGTAAAAGCTACCTTCTTCTGTTCACAGACTTTGCTAAACACATCTTTAATCTTTAAAACCTCACTGCCTGGTATTAATATTGTCTTCCCTTTACAAATGAAAAAAAAAATGAAGATCAGAGAGATTAATTTCTTTTTTCACTCATTTAACAACATTCATTAAGAATGTACTACATTCTTGGGACTTCTCTGTTCATCTACTGGCTAAGACCCCATGCTCCCAATCCAGCAGGCCAGAGTTCAATCCCTGGTCAGGGAACTAGCTCCCACCTGCCACAGATAAAGACCCTGAAGATCTTGTGTGGTGTAATTAAAACCTGGCACAGCCAGATAAATAAGTTGAAAAAAAGAATCTACTACATTCTTACTTTGGGGATATAGCAGTGAGTAAAACAGAAAAGGTCCTTGTTCTATAAAACTTAACCTTCTGGGGGGAAATATAGACCACAAACAAGTAAACTACCGTTAGGTTGGGCAGTCTCAGAAGTCCTATCTGAAAAAAAAATGAGATTTGATCTGATGCCTAAAAGGAAAGAGAAGATCTGGGAAATGGAACTATTAGTGCAAAGGTCCTAAGGCAGGAACGAGCTAGGTTTGTTCAATACTCAGAGAAGTTTGGTCTGAGGAGCAAACTGGGACAGCCGCTGGCTACTGGGAGTTTTTGAAAAAAGGAATTTGATCTGATTTTGTCCATGAGGATAAGGTAAGTTCTGGTTTTAGGCCTTTTTCATTTTTGATTTTTGGCCACACAGCTTTTGAGATCTGATCCTGGGCCCTGGACAGTGGAAGGCCAGAATTCTAACTATTGGACGGCCAGGAAATTCCCTCCCTTTTACATTGTTTAAAATGGAGATCCCAAATGGCTTTTTTGTTTATGTGTATATTTGTTAATCTATTGCTGTGTAACAAATCACCTCAAAATTTAGGGACTTAAAACAACATGAATCATTTATTTTCTCAGTTTCTGTGGGCCTGCAACTTAGGAACAGCTTGGCTGGAATTTTTCTGACTTGGGGTTTCTTGTGAGGTTGCAGTCATCTGAAAGCTAAGCTGAGATGGAAGGATCTATTTGCAGATGGCTTGGTCACAGATGGGCAAGTCAGGATCAGCTGTTGGCAGGAAGCCTCAGTTCCTCTCCACAAGTAGCCTCTCCACAGGCATACTTGAGTTGCCTTCATGTTATGGCAGCTGGCTTCCCCCACAGCAGGCATCCAAGAAAGCAATGAAGATATTGAGATGTCTTTTATGACCTAGCCTCCAGAGTCACACATTGTCATTTCCTCAATACTCTATTGGTACAGGGGCTCCCCTGTGGTCCAGTGGTTAAGAATCCATCTGCCAGTGCAGGGTGGATGGGCTTGATCCCTGGTCTGGAAAGATTCCACTTGCCACGGGGCAACTAGGCCTGACTGCCACAACCACTGAGCCTGTGCTCTGGAGCTTGTGCTTTACAGTAAACAAGCCTCCGCAGTGAGAAGCCTGCACACCTCTACTCACTGCAACTTGAGAAAGCCTGTGCAATAATGAAGACCCAGCACAGCCGAACATAAATAAATAGATATTTTAAAAAATACTCTTGGTGTATAGCCTTACTGGATGTGAGTATGACTATCAGGGGGGCTTCCCTGGTGGTTCAGTGGTCAAGAATCCACCTGCCAATGCAGGAGACTTGAGTTGGATTCCTGGGTCAGGAAGATACCCTGGAGAAGGAAATGGCAACCCACTCAAGTATTCTTGCCTGGGAGATCCCATGGACAGAGGAGCCTGGTGGGCTACATTCCGTAGGGTCGCAAAAGAACCAGACAAAATTTAGCGACTAAGCAATGACTATCAGGAGTCAAGGATAGTCAAGCATAGCAGGCCATCTTCGAGACCACTACCACCACATGGGTATCTTTAAATTTGTACTAATAAATATGTTTTATGTATTTGTGTATATACTTATAATAAAATCATACTTGATGTTTACCATATTAGAAATTAAAACATTTAAAATGCATTTATTCATTTAAAAATAAGCCCACTGTTTGTTAAGATAAATGATGCATTTTCTTAAGCACTTAAAAAATTTTTTTTGACAGGTACACACTATGTCATTTTAAAATTTATTTTTGGCTGTGCTGGATCTTTGTTGTTGCATGTTAGCTTTCTGTAGTTGTGGAGAGCGGCGGCTACTCTCTAGTTACAGTGCATGGACTTCTCACCAAGGTGGCTTCTCTTGTGGAGCACAGGCTTTAGGCACACACTTTCAGCAGTTGCAGCGCCCAGGCTCAGTAGTTGTGGTGCAAGGACTTAGTTGCTCTGAGGCATGTGGGATCTTCCCCAATCAGAGATCAAACCCATGTCCTCTGCCTTGGCAGGCGGGTTCTTATCCACTGCACCACCACGGAAGTCCTAATGATGCATTTTTAATGGAATTAAAAGAGTGGCATTAGTTTACATTTCTGCAAATCTTTTAAATATCTGATATAATGAAAAAGTGCTAGGTTCTCATTTTCGCTTTTGCATACTCTACTGAATATTCACAACACAATGAGAGCAAAAGTGAATAATGAGGTTAGCATCATTGTAAAAACAGTTTTGACCTCATGGAACCTTCTGAAAGGGCTGAACCACACTTTGAGAAACTTGAGCTAGATTCTGGTTGCTGTTGTTTAGTCCCTAAGTTGTGTCTGACTCTTTGTGACCCCATGAACTGTAGCCTGCCAGGCACTTCCATGGGATTTCTCAGGCAAGAAATAACAGGAGTAGATTGCCATCTCCTGCAGGGGATCTTCCTGACCCAAGGATCAAACCCTGCATGTCTACTGCATTGGCAGGCAGATTCTTTACCACTGAACAACCTGGGAAGCCCCAGGTAATAAATGATGCCCAAATCTCAGTAGCTTACAACAACAAGGTTTATTTCTTGCTCATGCTTCCTAGAGAAGAAAATGGCAACCCACTCCAGTATTTTTGCCTGGAGAATTCCATGGACAGAGGAGCCTGACAGGCTACAGTTCATGGGGTTTCAAAGAGTCGGACACGACTGAGCGACTATCACTCATGCTACATGTCAGTTATGGCTTGCCCATGCTTCTGTTGCAAGTCTTCTTCACCAAGGAACCCATGTTGACAGGGTACCCTCTGGCTGGACATTGCTAGATAAGGGGAAAGAGAACTTGATAAACCAGCCTGGCTTTTAAACTTATTCTTGGACGTGATGTGTCATTTGTTTTCTTTTTTTCCCATCAGCCAAAGCAAGTCACATGGCCAAATTTGGGTTCCCCAGGAACTCAAATCTGCAGGGAGAGGCCCCACTGGAAGGGATACAAGGTGTTTGTGGTATATACACTTCTACCATGGGTTTAATGAATAATGCTGGATGCTCATGGAAAATGGATTATATTGGGAAGAGGTAGAAAGCTGTTTAAGTGTAGAAATATGTTAGGAATTAACTGTAGTACTTTGGGCAAGAAATTAGTGGCTGGATCTGATTCAAGAGGTACTTTGGAATTGGTAGAATTTGTTTTAGGAGCAGGGTGGGGATAAGGGAAAGTTCTGAAAGATAACTTAAAGTTTTTATTTTTTATTTTTTTTAATATAACATCGGTTTGAACTGAGTGGATAATGAGATGGAATAAGGATATGTGAGGAGGTTTTTTCTGGCAGGGGGCAGTGGAACAAATGTTGAACTTGTTAAGCCTGAGTCTTCACCTAAATGGAAATGTCCAGTAGATACTTGACCATATGTCTGGAGATCTGAGGACAAGTCAGAACTCAGGTGTTAACACAGAGCTGAATTTTAAAGTTATGGAGTTGGAAGAGATCTCCTTGGGAAAAAGTGTTAATAGGGAAGAGAAGAAGGCTGAAAGCTAAAGCCTTGGTGCACACCAACATTTATAAGTGGAAGTGGTCTTGGATCCAGCAAAAGAGATGGGAAGGAGCCCACTGAGGCAAGGGGAAAATGGGTAGAAATGGAAGCAAAAGGAAGACAGTGTTTCAAGGAGGAGGAAGTAGTCTGTTTCAATGTTCTAAAAGTCAGCTAGGGGAAAATGGAAGTCACAGTTGGCTGGGTAAGTACGGTTTGGATGGAGAGGTGAGAATCAAGCTCTGATCAGGTGAATTGAAGAAAACATGGAAGTGAGGAATGGAGACACCACTTTTGAGATTTTTTTTGGCGTGGCGGTGGGGGAGTTGGGTGGATAAGTGGAAGGGAGACAAAAGATGTGAAGGTAAAATTCTATGTATGTGAAATCTTTAAACTGTAAACGCTCTATCTATAAGCGTTAGGTTTGTTTTGTTATTTATTATTGAACCCCTAGGAATTTCAAACTAGCTCAGTGTGAAGAATCACTAAGACGCTACTGCTAGTCCCCAGCTCGCTGGCTATTAAACCTCAAAAGATCTCAGGCCTATGAAAAGTGGACAGATGAAGGGACAGAAAGAGCAGAGTGAAAGATAAAGGGGAAGAGAGAGGTTGGCCTAGCTAATATTGTCCTCTGAAGGCCTCCGTATGGCAGTCTCACAGTTCTTACGTAATTTTAGGGGCGGGGCCAACAGGAAATTTAAACCGAACCCGCGGCCGAGGGCGCCTGGAGAATAAGCTGTAGTTGCACAGAAGCGGTCGGTGACCGGAGCTTGAAAGAGCCCATGGAGCCCGCGATTGGGATACGGCGGCCTTGAAGGAGTACGGAGACCGGGAAAGAGCAGAGAATTGGAGGAGGGATCCGGGAAAGGGTACGGATGGCGAAAAGGAGGAGGAGGGATAAGAAGGAAGGTGGAAAGGGTCAAAGGAGTTAAAGAGGGGTTCGGGGTTGGGAAGTGGGCACAGGAATTGGGAAGCAGATAGGTTACGGGAGCTGGGAGGGTAGAGGGACCGGGGAGGGGTCATAGGAATTGAGGAGACAGAGGTCTAAAGGGGCGGAGAGACTGGGGGAACAAGAGCCTGGAAGAAGGCGCGGAATTGAGAGGGGATATGGGTTGGGATGGAGTTGAGTCTTGGGGTTCCCGGGAGCCTCGATGGAAATTGTGTAGGATTTGGGAGTTTGGAGGAGGGGATGATGGAGGGTCGAAGATTAGTGGAGGTGGTTCACCTGACGTTTTGTCCTTTTTCAAGCAACGATCCCCTTCAACTGGAGAGTTCAATGGATGAGAGTAGGCTACGGGTTCCGGACCCAGGTAGGTAACAGGGCCAAAATGAGGGTTTCGAGGTCACAGTTGGTACTGCTGCCCCAGAGTCTCTTGGAAAGAAAAGGCCGAGAAATGTTAGCTCTCTTGGGGTTTTCTAGTTACTCTGTGTGTGTGTGTGTGTGTGTGTGTGTGTGTTGGGAGGGGGGTGTTTGTGAGGGATGTCATGGATCATTAAGGAATTCATGATAAAGGTCAAACAAGAGTTTTCCCTCTGATATTATGAGCAGATGGAGAGTCAGGATGGAGTAACTTATTAAACCTATATTCATGGTTAGTTTTATCATAAAATTCTTAAATTTATTGATAAACTTAAAGAGCTCCACCCAATTAGGTAAGTATTTTAGCACTAGTCACTTCCTTCAATGCTCCCTTTTGCCCTCTTAGTATCATCTAGTTTGAGTTCTGGATTTTTACAGATATGTCATTTCGTCGTTGCCTTTTAAACGGTGATATATTTCACTAAATTATTTACTCTCCCTTCCCTTATGGTGTTGCTTTCTTCTGGCTCTAGTTCTTTTTTTGCTGATGAACTTCCTCCAAGCATATTTTCAAAAGGGGGCTTTATGTGATAAATTTTTTGAGTCTTGTATGCCTAAGAACGTTTTTATTTCACCCTTGTATTAAAGTTCTTGAGTCAGTTTTTTTCCCTTCAACACGTTGAAAAGTGACAGTGGTCTCTTCTTGCTAAAGAGTAGATGCTGGTGAGAATTGATGTCAATCTGATTCTTGTTCCTTAGTGTATGACCTGCTTTTCCCTGTAGAAGATTTTAGATTATTCTCTTTGTATTTGTCTTAAAATTCACAATAACATAACTGTGTTAATTTTGGAGGGTTTTAGTTTTCATAGAAATAAAGATACAAGAATTGAAAACATGCGGGTCAAGAAGCAACATTTAGAACCAGACATGGAACAACTGACTGGTTCCGAATTGGGAAAGGAATATGACAAGCCTGTATATACAGAGAACATCATGCAAAATGCCAGACTGGATGAATCACAAGCTGGAAGCAAAATTGCCGGGAGAAATATCTACCTCAGATATGCAAATGGTAACACTCTAATAGCAGAAAATGAAGAGGAACTAAAGAATCTCTTGATGATGATGAAAGAGGAGAGTGAAAAAGATGGCTTACAACTCAGCATTCAAAATACTAAGATCATGGCATCTGGTGCCTTACTTCATGCCAAACAGAAGGAGAAAAAGTGGAAACAATGACAAATTTTATTTTCTTGGGCTCCAAAATCACTATGGACAGTGACTACAGCCATGAAATTAAAATATGCTTGCTCCTGGGAAGAAAAGCTATGACAAACCTAGAGAGCATATTAAAAAGCAGAGACCTTACTTTGCTGACAAAGGTCTACATAGTCAAAGCTATGGTTTTTCCAGTAGTCATGTAAAGATTTGAGCGTTGGACTGTAAAAAAAGGCTGAACACCAAAGAATTGATGCCTTCAAACTGTGGTGCTGGAGAAGACTCTTGATAATCTCTTGGACTGCAAAGAGATCAAACCAGGCAATCCTAAAGGAAATTAACCCTGAATATTCATTGGAAGCACTGATACTGAAGCTGAAGCTCCAATATTTTGGCTACTTAATGCAAAGAGCTGACTCATTGGAAAAGACCCTGATGCTGGGAAAGATTGAAGGCAAAAGGAGAAGGGGGTGGCAGAGGATGAGACAGTTAGATAACATCACTGACTCAATGGACATAAATTTGAGTAAACTCCATGAGATAGTGGAGGACAGAGGAGCCTGGCATGCTGCAGTTCATGGGGCTGCAGAGTCAGACACGACTTAACATCAACCATTATCTGCAAATGATTGTGCACATTGCTCTGTTTTTTAAAAATTCTTATTTATTTATTTTTGACGGCACTGGGTCTTCTTTTCTACTCAGGCTCTTTCTAGTTTCGTCCAGGAGGGTCACTCTAGTTGCCATGCACTGGCTTCTCATTGCAGTGGCCTCTCCTGTTGCAGAGCACGGTCTCTAGGGCAGGCGGCCTCTAGAGCACAGGCTCAATAATTGTGTTTCAGGCTCAGCTGCTTCAAGGTATGTGGGATCTTCCCAGATCAGGGGTTAAACCCCTGTCTCCCGCATTGGCAGGTGGATTCTTTACCACTGAGCCACCAGGGAGACCCTAGCTGGGATTACTTTTTAACGTTAATCTCTGTTGGGTGATGGGGGTAGTGGGTTCTTAATCCACATGACTAGAATGAATTTGAACTCCAATCTCTTGAGAGGCTTGTACTTTGGATTCTCAGTGAAGATTTTCCTTTCACGTGGAGCCCAGGCTAAGGTAGGCAGTATTCCTTTTTTGTCTTTTCTAGTGGATGGATTATTTTCTGGCTTCCCTTTTCTCCTAGATTCATGCAGGAGTTCCCACTCCTTAATCCCCACTTTACGCTTGCACAAGACCTCATCTCCACGGCTCATGTGGCTCTTCAGTCCCAAGCCCTTTGCTCTTAAGTCCACAGACTCCCTCAGGGCAGTCAGCATTTGCTTTCACCACTGTGGTTTTCTACTTTCTCATCATGTGGGGCACTTTTGTTGTCTTCTTGCTAATTTTGTGGACTTAGCAGTTAGATAGGATTGGTATTTCTGTTTCAGCTGGTATTTTTAGATACTTGCATTAAGGAGGGCTTTTAGGTAACCTGCTCTCCAATATTACCTGAACTAAAGCCCAAATCCTCTCTTTCTCTTCACTGTCCTGAAATTTCATGAATAGTGTGCCATGGGACATTTTTCATTCATGGAGCTAGCACTTGGTGGAAACTTCCAATCTGGAGGCTCATGTTCTTTAGTTCCTTTGTGTGGATTACCACATTTTATCATTCATTAGTTGATGGACATAAGAGTTTTCTATTTCCTGGCTATTAGGAATAATACTGTTATAAACATTTGTTTCCAGGTTATCATTTTTTTATTTGAATGTATACCTAGAAGTATAATTCCTGGGTCCTATGGTAAGTCAGATGGGGAAACAGTGGAAACAGTGTCAGACTTTGTTACGGCACTGGGTCATCAACAGTGTCACTGCTGATGGTGATTGCAGCCATGAAATTAAAAGACGCTTACTCCTTAGAAGGAAAGTTATGACCAACCTAGATAGCGTATTCAAAAGCAGAGATATTACTTTACCAACAAAGGTCCGTCTAGTCAAGGCTATGGTTTTTCCAGTGGTCATGTATGGATGTGAGAGTTGGACCGTGAAGAAAGCTGAGCACTGAAGAATTGATGGTTTTGAACTGTGGTGTTGGAGAAGACTCTTGAGAGTCCCTTGCACTGCAAGGGGATCCAACCAGTCCATCCTACAGGAGATCAGTCCTGGGTGGTCATTGGAAGGACTGATGCTGAGGCTGAAACTCCAGTACTTTGGCCACCTCATGTGAAGAGTTGATTTATTGGCAAAGACCCTGATGCTGGGAGGGATTGGGGGCAGGAGGAGAAGGGGATGACAGAGGATGAGATGGCTGGATGGCAACACTGACTCGATGGACATGAGTTTGAGTGAACTCCGGGAGTTGGTGATGGACAGGGAGGCCTGGCATGCTGTGATTCATGGGGTCGCAAAGATTCGGACACGACTGAGCAACTGAACTGAACTGATGATAAGTCTCTGTTTAACTTCTTGAGGAACTGGCAGACTTTCCCCATTGGCTACACCATTTACATTCCCACCAACAAAGTCTGAGGATTCCAGTTCTGCAGGTCGTCACCAACACTTGTTATTAACTGTCTTTTTTGTTAAAGCCATCCTAGTGCGTTTGGCATGAGACCTTATAGCTCAGGGTTTAGAGCACTAGTCTTATAAACCAAGTGTCAGGAGTTCATATCTCCCTGGGGCATGCTAAGAATTCTCTTATTGGGCTTCCCTCGTGGCTCAGACAGTAAAGAATCTGCCTGCAATGCAGGAGACCTGAGTGTGATCCCTGGGTTGGGAAGATCCCCTGGAGGAGGGCATGGCAACTCACTCCAGTATTTTTGCCTGGAGAATCCCCATGGACAGAGGAACCTGGTAGGCTAAATACCATGCAGTTGCAAAGAGATGGACATGACTGAGGAACTCAGCACACAGACAGTGGGTTTGAAGTGGTATCTCTTTGTGTTTTCAATTTACATTTTCCTAACAAGGCTAATGACCTTGTGTATCTTTTCATGTGCTTATTGGTCATTTGTATACCTTTGGAGAGTGTCTTATCTGTTGCTCATTTTTAAACAATTTTTTTTTATTATTTGAGGTGTTTTTTAACTGTTGTATTTTTTTTATATCCCTTATCTTCAGTTAATTATTTTATTTACCTGCTGTTCTTCTTTTACATTTCTAGTATGCTCTTTGCCTTCTTGAGATATTTATTATGCTTTAAAATTCTTCTGTCTGGTCCATTACTTATGACAGAAGGACACCTATGCCAGAGAAAGCTTCTTTTATAGTACTTGCTTTCTTCGGTTGGCTCGTATTTTCTTAGAAGCTAATGTTCCCTTGAGACTGCTAGCCACTCTAACTGATAATGTGCTCCTGGAAGGAAGATGCAAAAGCTTAGGTTCTGTGTTATGCTCCTCCTTTGAGTTCAGGGGTTGGGGTTTGGTTAGAAGAGGAAAACCACCCTAAGGTGGGAAGTCCCTGGTTCCAGTGTGGGCTCAGTCACCAACCCCCTCTAATACACGAGTTGCCTGGTACTGCTCATTTGCAAGAGCTGCTCTTTTCCTTGAGTTGTAATTTCCTAATTCACCAAATGAATAGTGAGGAGGGAGGGAAGCTCATTTGTGCCCGCCAGCTCACTGACCTCCTTGACTTCACAACTCCCCTTGACCCTGACACACACTCACACACACTCACACTCCACCACTGCCCTGATGTTACCCTACTGTCTCTGTTGGTGCTGGACTGCTTACCTGGCACTGGCTACAGGCAGGCAGGGGCCCACGAGCACAGCCAGAAGCCAGTCTGCAGTCTCAGCCTCCTGCGAGTCCTGGCACTCTTCCGCCCTAGACTTGCTGTTCACCCAGCGCAGCGCCGCCCGCACTCACACGCCAGTGTCTGACTCTGCCATTCATCTCATCTAATTCTCTCTTCAGAGATTTCTCTAGGATTACATCCTGTGGAGAAAGTTGTAGGCCTCTGTGAATGTCAAAAGGGCTTACTCTGAGAAAGCCTTCTATACAAATATTGAATCATTACGTTGTATCCCCTGGAACTAATATAATGTTGTATGTCGGTTAGACTGCTCAATAAAAGGAAAAAGAGGAACTTCCCTGGCAGTTCAGTGGTTTAGACTTCACCTCTCAATGCAGGGGTTACCGGTTCAGTCCCTGGTTGGGGAGCCATGACCCCACATGGCTCACCTTCTGGAGAAGATGGCCTTAGGGAGGGACCCCACATGGCTACAGTTAGAATAATGCCCTGGCCTGACATCCAGCTGCTATGGCTGGATCAGGTGTTTCTGGCCAGTCTCCATCCTGAGTGCTTATGAAGTATTTGAATAGCTCCTAAATACCATTACCTGACACCATTTATGATATTTTACGTATCCCATATGGACTGCCCATGAGAGTGGGTGTTTATTATTACCACTATTTCAGAAGTGAGGAAATAGAGACTGAGATATCCTAAGTAAGATTACTGTGACTTTCTCAGGGTTGCACAGCTAGTAAGAGATGGAGGCAGGACTCAGAACAAAAGCCTTTTCTGTTAAATGCCAAGCTGACTTTCCAGTTGTTGGTCTCTAAATACCTAGGACTTTCAGGAAAACGGAGGTTTACAGGACCAGAGGGTGAATGCTTGAAGGCTAGATGCTAGCTGAGGATGGGAAAGCAGAATCTAGTTTAAGCATTATGGGAGTGGTGATCACAAGTAAGCCAAACATCTCTTCCCAGGGACTTCCTTGGTGGTGCCATGCTAATGCTCCAAGCTCCCAATGCAGGGGGCCTGGGTTCAATCAGTGGTCGGGAAACTAGATCCCACATGCCACAGCTAAAGATCCCACCTGAGGAAATCAAGACCCAGAGCAGCCAAATTAAAAAAAAAAATCTCTTCCCCAAGTAGTCTAATGGAGACCCAAAGGAGTGAGTAAACAAGAATATGAAGCTGAAAATACTACAAGGACAGATAGTAAGTAATTTGTAACTCAGAAAAAGAAAAATAGTATCTCATCAGGGTAAGCAGTGTTTAACTGAGGAGGTCCAACTAAAAGCCTCACTGGATGGTAGATAGGAGAGGAATTTATAGAATCAAAGAGCTTTAGAAAAAAGAAAATTTTTTTTATTTTTTTGGTTTCATTCACTTTATTATTCCCTTTATAAAATGTGGTGGCTACAGCTGGGGCCTGTGTCCTCTGCACGGAGACTCTGGTGTGGGTCTTCACAAGATGGTCAGTGAATTCCTGATATGGAGACTTGGTGAACACTGTCTCTTTCCAGAGGTCAGGGGTGAGATAACTGTAGGTCCTGGAAATGGCATCAAAAGTGGCCTTGGCGAAGTTGCCCAGGGTGGTGGTGCAGCCCTTGGAAGAAGTGTAGCAGTCGCCGATGCCGGCCATCAGCAGCAGCTGCTTGGGCACAGGGGCAGAGATGATGCCAGTGCCTCTGGGGGCAGGGATGAGGCGCACCAGCACGGAGCCGCAGCGGCCAGTCACCTTGCAAGGAACCGTGTGGGGGTTGCTGATTTTGTTCCCCCAGTAGCCTCTTCGCACGGGGACGATGGACAGCTTGGCCAGGATGATAGCCCCACGGATGGCAGTGGCTACTTCCTTGGAGCACTTGACACCCAGACCGACATGTCTGTTGTAATCCCCAATGGCCACAAACGCCTTGAACCTGGTCCGCTGGGCAGCACGGGTCTGCTTTTGCACGGGCATAATCTTCAAAACCTCATCCTTGAGGGATGCTCCCAGGAAAAAGTCAATAATCTCAGACTCCTTGTAGGCAGAGAGAAAAGGTAGATCTCCTCCAGAGACTTGATCTTCATGTCCTTGACCAGGCGGCCCAGCTGGGTAACGGGGAGCCACTCCTTGTCCTTGGCCTTGCTTCCGCGAGCTCCGTGGCCTCTGCCCTGGCCGCGACCGCGTCCCGGACGCCACTACCGAAGCCTCCGCGGAAACTTCCGGGGCCTCCGGGCCCTCCCGCAGCACCGGCGTCATCCGCCATTTGGTGTTTTCACGAAGAAGTGAAAATTTTTTTTAAATATCAGGTCCAGGGGCTTCTCTGGTGGCTCAGTGGTAAAGAATCCACCTGCCAATGCAGGAGACACAACTTCGATCCCTGATCTGGGAAGATCTCACATGCCTCGGAGCAACTAAGTCTGTGCCGCACAACCATTGCGCCTGTGCCCTGGAGCCCGGGAGCCGCAGCTGTTGAAGTCCACGTGCCCTAGGGCCTGTGCTCCACAACAAGAGAAGCCACCGCAGTCAGTATCTGTCCTCTTAGTGTTGTCAGGCTCATATTCTTGTTTACTCTCTCCTTTGGGTCCACCTCTGACTTCATTAGACCAGGAACTATTTGGGGAAGAGATTTTTTTTTTCATTCAGTTCAGTTCAATCACTCAGTCATGTCCGACTCTTTTCGACCCCATGGACTGCAGCACACCAGGCTTCCTTGTCCATCACCCACTCCCAGAGCTTGCTCACACTCATGTCCATCAAGTCGGTGATGCCATCCAACCATCTCATCCTCTGTCATCCCCTTCTCCTCCTGCATTCAATCTTTCCCAGCATCAGGGTCTTTTCCAATGAGTCAGTTCTTTGTATCAAGTGGCCAAAGTGTTGGAGCTTCAACTTCAGCACAAGTCCTTCCAATGAATATTCAGGACTGATTTCTTTCAGAATTGACTGGTTTGACCTCCTTGCAGTCCAAGAGACTCTCAAGAGTCTTCTCCAACACCCCAGTTCAAAAGCATCAATTCTTCGGCGCTCAGCTTTCTTTATGGTCCAACTCTCACATCTATAATGACTACTGGAAAAACCGTAGCTTTGACTAGACAAATTCTTGTCAGCAAAGTGATGTCTCTGCCTTTTAATATGCTGTCCAGGTTAGTCATAGCTTTTCTTCCAAGGAGCAAGCATTTAATTTCATGGCTGCAGTCACCATCTGCAGTGATTTTGGAGCCCAAGAAAATAAAGTCTGTCACTGTTTCCATTGTTTCCCCATCTATTTGCCAAGAAGTGATGGGACCAGATTCTATGACCTTAGTTTTTTGAATGTTGAGTTTTAAGCCTGCTTTTTCATTCTCCTCTCACTCTCATCAAGAGTCTCTCTAGTTCTTCATTTTCTGCCATAAGGGTGGTATCATCTGCATACCTGAGGTTATTGATATCTCTCCCTGCCATCTTGATTCCAGCTTGTGCTTCATGCAGCTCAGCATTTCTCATGATGTACTCTGCATATAAGTTAAATAAGCAAGGTGACAATATACAGCCTTGATGTACTCCTTTCCCAATTTGGAACCAGTCCATTGTTCCATGTCTGGTCTTAACTGTTGCTTCTTGACCTGCATACAGATTTCTCAGGAGGCAGGTCAGGTGGTCTGATATTCCCATCTCTTTAAGGATTTTCCACAGTTTGTTGTGATCCACACCGTCAATAAAGGAGAAGTAGATGTTTTTCTGGAATTCTCTTGCTTTTTCTATGATCCAATGGATGTTGGCAATTTAATCTCTGATTCCTCTGCCTTTTCTAAATCCAGCTTGAACATCTGAAAGTTCTCGGTTCACATACTGTTGAAGCCTGGCTTGGAGAATTTTGAGCATTACTTTGTTAATGTGTGAGATGAGTGCAATTGTGTGATAGTTTGAACATTTTTGGCATTGCCTTTCTTTGGGATGAAACTGACCTTTTCCAGTCCTGTGGCCACTGCTGAGTTTTCCAAATTTGCTGGCATATTGAGTGCAGCTATCAGGGCTTCCCTGATAGCTCAGTTGGTAAAGAATCTGTCTGCAATGCAGGAGACCCTGGTTTGATTCTTGGGTTGGAAGATCCACTGGAGAAGGGATAGGCTACCCACTCCAGTATTCTGGGCTGGACAATTCCATGGACTATATAGTCCATGGGGTTGCAAAGAGTCAGACACAACTGAGTGACTTTGACTTTCATGTTTTTCATTAATTAATTTGGCTGCCACTGGATCCCTATGGCATGTAGGATCTTAGTTCCCCAACCAGGGATTGAACTGGTGTCCCTTGCATTGGCAGGCAGACTCTTAATTACTGGACTACCAGGGAAGTCCTGATAGTTCATTGGTTTTTATTGCCAAATAGTATTCCAGCATATGAATATACTGCATTTTGCTTACTGCTTTATTCACGTTTGAATTGTTTCCACTTTGAGGCTACAATGAATAATGGTGCTATGAACTTTATCTGGATGTATGTTTTCATGTCTCCTGGGAGTATGTCTAGGAATCGGATTGCTGAGTCTTATGTTAACTCCGTACTTAACCTTTTGAGAAACAGCTACACTGTTGTCTGAAGTGGCTGCACCATTTTACATTCCCAACATCCATGTATGAGGATTGGATTTCTCTGCACCTGGGCTTCCCAAGGCCAGGAACAGGAGTCTCATGTCCACCTTGGTGCCCAGGGCCTGGGCAGGCACCACACAGGGGCCGTCAGCCGCAAAGGCTCCTTGACCCCAGGGCTTTCTCTTACCTCAAGCTTTTCACTGTCTTCCCCTTTATTGTTGTTTTCTAGGAGTTCAGCTTGGAGTTTCCAGTTGTCTGGGAAAATGCCAGAAGAGCTCGCCAGATGCCAGGAGGCAGCCCTTTTCTGGAAAATCCTTCTACTTGGATCTGCCTGCCGGCAAGAACCTCCAGTTTTTGACGGGGGCCATTCAGCAGCTGGGTGGGGTAGGTAACCTCCTTCTCCCCTGTGGTGCCACGTGCCTTCGTGGATTAAAGGGCAGGAGCTGGAGAGGGGTTCTGCCTGTGACTTCCAGGTATTTTCAGGGGTATCACTCCATTTTCCAAAGCAGCTTAAATGTAAACCATTTTTTAAAGTAAAGATTTTTTTTTTTCCCTAATTAGAAAAGTAATTTCTGTTCATTCTAGAATTCTGGAGAATTGGAACAGCAGAGTGGCATTGCTAAAGAGTGGACTTGTTGGAATGGGAGAAATGTGTGGCCATGAAATCATTGGTCTTTTTGCCATATTACAGAAGGTAGACAGACATACTCCTTCAGCCTGTCGCTTTAAAGATTTTTTTAAATTGTGATAAAATTTATATGACATAAAATATGCCTTTGTAATTGTTTATGGTTCATTCTTCTTAGTTTAAAAAAGTTTTATTTTTTAAAAATTTTGGCTGCCATGGGTCTTTATTGTGGCACACAGGCTCAGTAACTGCAGTGTGTGGACTTAGTTCCCCAGCCGGAGATGGAACCCGTGTCCCCCGCATGGGAAGGTGGATTCTTAATCACTGGACTACCAGAGAAGTCCCTGTAAATTAATTATTTTTAAATTCATGGACATTAATTACATTCACCCTGTTGTATAACCATCACTCTCTGTTTCCCAAACTTTTATCACCCCAAACAGAAGCTCTGTAACCTTTAAGCAAGAACTTCCCATTTCACCTCCTGCTAGCTCCCCAGAATCCACATCTACATTATGTTTCTGAATTTGCCTGTTCTAGATATGTTGTATCAGTGGGATCACTGATGTTGGTCCTTTTGTTTCTGGTTTGTTACACTTTAACATAAAGGTTTCAAGGCTTACCCATGCTGTAGAGTAGATCCCAGTTTCCTTTCTCTCTCATGACTGAATAGTGCTCCACTGTGTGGACAGACCACATTTTGCTGATCCATTCAGACGTCAATGGACATTCAGTTTGTTTTTGCTTTTTAGCTATTATGAATAATGCTGCTGTGAACATGGGTGGACAAGTGTCCGTTCGAGTCCCTATTTTCAATTCTGTTGGATGTATCCCTCGGAGAGGAATTGCTGGGTCACGTGGTAATCCATGTTTAGCTTTTTGAGGGACCTCAACTTCTTTTTTAAACCCAAGTGCCAGGTTTCTCCATCACACTTCAGAGAGATCATCCATCCTTCCTTTCCCAGGTGTGCTGGAGCTGGTTGGTCCTGGCTCATGAGAAGCAATTGTTAGCATCTCTTTCCAGTCCCACATTCAAGGATGTCATGTGGCTACCTTGAAATCAGCCCCAGTAGTATTTTACCCCCACAGAAATCAGCAAACACTACAGAGCATAAATTTTTTTTTTTTCCTTTCATCCCAAGAGTCCGGCATTAAGCATTTGCCAACTCACTACTGCTTATTTCCATCTTTTCTTCTTCTCCCAGACATGAGTTTTGTCATTGTGTTTCCAGCACTGTTTTGGGTTTTTTAGGATGAGTCAGACCCTCTCAGTGTCATAAAGGGCTTGCAGGTAAGATGAGCGGATACTTATGCAGCTGAGTAATATCCAGAACCCAATTTTATTTCAGGCTCCTCTTAGTAGTGTGGTCAAGATGACAGACGCAGCATCTGGATGGCCTGGTGTATCTTCACAGCAAAATCCTGGCTTAGCCAAGCTCTTGATCCTCCAGGCCCATCAGTGTGCCTCACTCTGGGCAAACCCTACCCAGTCAAATACTCAGAGCCCACAAGGTTCTGCTGGGAGGAGCTGCAGTTCTGGAGTCAAGAACCTCTGTCCTGTACATAAACCTTATTATATTTTGGGATGATGTCTTCTCGGGGACCCAGCACAGGATTGCATCTGGTCTATTTAAGGACATTGATTCTGGAGCTTCTGTGAGCCAACCTGATTTCCTTCCTCGACCTGTCAATATTGATGATTCTACTTCTGCCTTTTGGGTTTCAGCCACCTCTGTGATCTGGTTTCAGGTAATTGAAGGTTTTCTGAGCAAAGAAGTAAGTTACATCGTGTCCAGCCGCAGGGAGGCGAAGGCCGAGAGCAGCAGGACAAGTCACAGAGGCTGCCCCAGCCCCAGCGAGGTCACAGTGGACACACCGCCCGTGGCCAACCCAAAAGGCAGCCGTGCCAGGCCTGCACAGAAAGCCATGGACCCAGTAAGAACCTCCTGGGCGGGAAGTGTATGTCTAGTAAACGAAGGAAGTAGGCCTTTGTGAGCCCACTTCAACAGTTTCTGGTTTTAGTTTCATCTGGTTTATTTTAATCTCTCATTTGAATTCAGGGGCTGAAACTATCTTATCACAGCTCTGGGTCCATACACCTCAGCGACATGCCGTCCCGATGCCCTCTCTTCTGTGATAAATATTCACTTTTCCTGGGACTTCAGAGTCTGAGATTCAGAAACAGTAGGGGAGGACTTTCCTGGTGGTTCAGTGGTTAAGAATCCACCTGCCACTGCAGGGAACATGGGTTTGATCCCTGGTCCGGGAAGATCCCACAGACCACGGGACAGCTAAGCCCACGCACTGCAACTACTGAATCTGTTTGCTCTAGAGCTTGTGCTCTGCAACAAGAGAAGCCTGCACCCCACATCCAAGTAGCCCCTGCTTACCACAGCTAGAAAAAGTCCACGTGCAGCACTGAAGACCAGCGCAGCCAGAAATAAATAAACATTTTTTAAAAAGTAAGAAAACGAAACAGTACCGGAATAAACCAGAGAGGGCTTGTTAGGATTGACTGACACTTGTCTGCTGGGGACTGAGAGCTTTTAAAGAGAGATCTAAAAAAATAACAAGAAGAGAGGTCTCGGGACCTTTGTAACATTTGACCTTGGGTGAATTCAAAATGCCCCTCCCCAGGCTCCAGGCCGCCCGGGCTGCAGCTCCCTGTGAGTGACCCGAACCTGAGGATGGCTTTACGTTTACCTCTGGAAGGTTCTCCCAGCTTTCACTTCTGCCACTTCTTTCACTTCTGCTCAGCTGTCCCTGCTCCCAGCTTTCCAAGGGGCATGGGTCCCAGACGTCCTGGCCAGCCCCTGTGAAAACATGTGTTTGTGCGCAGGTGGTCTCCACAGCTCCCCCATCCCTCCTTTCTTCCGCCAGGTGCCTCTGAGCAGAGGGAAGGAGCTCCTGCAGAAGGCCATCAGAAACCAGGTGAGCCAAGGGGGCCGGGTTGGAGGCCGGTGTGTGGTGCGGGAGAGAATAAGCCCCGCCTCCGAAGGTTCTTCTGAAGCACTGACAGAAAAGGCGTGCCCGGCCAGACTTGTAGCACTGTCGTGGCTTCCTCCTTTCTGACGAGGAAGTGGGGCTCAGAGGAGTTTAGTCATCTGTCCAGAGGCCCCCGGGCTGGAGGTGGAAGAGCCAGGTTTCCATGATCTTAAGAACCTGGGAGAAATGCGGTGGGGCGTCTTTCACACGTAGCTATTTATCCCTTCTGTGAGGACCCAGGGCCATTTCAGTTGAGTGGCAGCAGGAGGAGTTAATGTGATCTTGCAGAGGAGTGGTTCAAGTGCCGTCAGGCGGGTGCCCAGCCACGGTCTGTGATGCAGGAGGGTGGTGTGGCCAGCGTAGCTTCCTGTACGATGAGGGTGATGTTTATTGTGTCCCTCCTGTGGGCTCAGAGCGTTCCTCACAGAGGCTCTCCCGACAAGCCGCTCGCGTGAACACACATGTCCCTTCCTGGTCCCTAGGTGGCCGGAGCAGAGCCACCAGCCAGATCAGCCATCCGTCCCTCCCAAGGTGGCCAGCCCATGCGGAGGACAGGGTCCTCCCAGGGTTTGAAGTCGACTTTCCAGGCTCTGTGCTTGCTCCCCTGCCCACCTTCTCGCAACAGCTCTGCACATGGATGACCCGGAGCTCCCAAAAGCCGGGCCAGCCTGTCCCCAGGTGGCTGAGCCTCAGGCGGGGGGTCTCGTCCTCCTGCCTGACTCCGCTTGTCTTTCCAGGGCGGCAGCAGCGGAGGCGGCGGTGGGTGCAGCAGCAGCCTCCTGAGCAGCGCCCGCTCCTGGGGGGTGCAGATTCTCCACGTGGACGGTACCCTTCCTGCCCAGGGCCGCAGAGGGGAGGGTGGCAACTTTGCCTGGGAACCTGGGCTGTGAGAGGGGTCCAAGTCACGTACTGGCTGAAGCCAGATGTACTCAGTCACTTACTGTGTTGGTCCACAGAGGTGGAGAGCAGCTGCAGCAATAGCAGAGCGCAGGTGCTGGGAAGGGCTGCTCCTTTAACCCCGGTGCCAGCTTTCCTCAGCAGGATTGAATAAGAACTGATCCTAATATCTATTACCCCTTATCAGGTATTTACTCTGAGCTAGGAAGCACCTCATTTAATCCTCACCACGGTCTCTGCTGCCCATTGTACAGATGAGGAAGTTGAGCCTCAGAGAATAGATTGAGTAAATTACCCATAGTCTTACCAGGCCCACATTCCCCCCTAGTTTGGCTCAACTACATTTCCTGTTCTTTCTTTCTTCTAGGGTTTGCCACACATTATAACCACCTGTGTGCAGGCTGTAATATATTTACATGAGAGCAGCTGTCTTGAATCTGCTGGCAGTGGCCAGCCCTCCCATCCAGCTCCACTTTGAGTCTGGCGCTTTCTCTGACCCATTAAAGGGGGCAGGTCTAGATCCAGCCTGAGATCTGCTGGAGGGGCAGGGAGCTGTGTCAGGGCAGGTCCTGGTCTGGGATGGTGGGAGGTTCCATTGTCTCTGGAAAACCAGCCATTTCTGACTTGATCTAATTTCCTGCTTTTCTGTGTATTACAGAAGCTCCAGCAGGTATAGCTCCTGCTGGGTCTCCCACCTAAAGAGATAACTGAGTAGATGCCATGGCTTGGTCTCCCCTACAGAACTGCTCTTCAGTAGCACCTTAAAGCCCTTTATGGGTCATCAGGCACCTTCTGTTCAAGACTTGTATTCAGTGCTCCAAAGGAGCATGCAGCCAGCATAGGGACTTTTCCAGGGATAGAGGACCCTGCGCTTTTATTATCAGCAAGTGCAGAGATGACACGTAGCCAGAAGGTGGCAGGCAAGGCTGGTGTGATACAGTGAGCCAGGCCATGTGGGACCTTCAGTCCCCCGGCCCCAGGACAGGGCTGCGCTGGGGAAACGAGAAGAGGAAGCCTTTGGCCACAGCCCTCTGTTTCCTCCCCCAGAAATGCTGATACAGGTGCAGCAACTGTCTCTTGATGCTCCACGTGTGAAGAAACAAGAGCTGAAGAAGCCAGAGGTAGGTCATCCCTCCCAAACCGAAGGGAGATGGGAAAGTCTGTGACAGCATTGGTAAATCCATGACCTGCCCCAGCCACCTCCTCCTGGCCTTGCTGGAAAAGGTGGGAGGAACACAGCCTCTCAGCTCAGCCCTGGTGCCCGCAGCCCTGTGTGGGGCCAAGGACTGCCTGCAGGTAAGTCCTCATGGCCTGCTGGCCAAGCTGCCATTCTGAGGATAGAGCTTGGTCTGGAAATGAGCCTGCAGATTGCATGGGTGGTGGCAGGGGATGGTGGCATTTGAAATAGCTGCCATATTCCAAATTCTTGTTTGGCTTTTCCTTCTTTTGCTGAGGTTAGAACTGTGTACTACCTCAAGAGAGCCCAGGCTGATTTAAAGCCGCAGGGTCTTCACCCAGCCCTGAATTCAAGGAAGAATCAGGCTCTACAAGTCCGTCCAGGGCCTGGCACCCAGGAGAGGGACCACATCCAAACCAGGTGGAATGCTCAGCCTCACCAGCCCTCACCCCACCCACTCTGGTCTGGGCATCTTTAAGGTTTTGCTGTAATGTAAACAGGGCTTCCCTGGTGGCACAAGCATTAAAAGAATCAGCCTGCAATGCAAGAGACCAGAGTTTGATCCCTGGGATGGGATGATCCCCTGGAGATGGCAACCCTCTGCAGTATCCTTGCCTGGGAAATCCCATAGACAGAGGAGCCTGGCAGGCTACAGTCCATGAGATCACATACATTGAAAGTTTCTTTCCCCTCCGACTTCTGCTCCCCAACCACCAAGCTCCCTCCCTGAGGTCAACCGTGTGAACAGTTGTGCAAATGTCCTTCCAGATCTCCTAAGTATCTACAACCAAATACATTGAAATTCCCCCCTTTTACGCAAATGTGTGGTATTATTACTTTATTTTGTTTGCTTAATAATCTCTTTTGTAGTTGCTTGGGACTCTTTTGGGGCAAGTTTTGGGTGCAGTCTGCTGATAGGGGAGGGCCTGTTGAAGGCTTCTTTGGGCTGTGTTAGCCCTGGTGGCGTGGCCTGGAGGAAATCTGGAATCCCCTTGGGCCCAGAGGCCCAGACAGTTACGTAGCCACTGGATCTCATTCTATCCAGACCCTCCCAACTCTTTAGCTGATTTTTTTAAAAATTTTGTTTTATTTGGTTTGTAACATTAGCTTTGTTTGACCTTGGCCTGAAAGCCTGTTTTGACAAACACAGTCAGGGTGTGTAAGATAGGATACTGAAAACCAAAAGGCATTGTCTTCACCCTCATCCTGTCGGCTGCCCTGGAATGCCAACCGCGCCCAGAATACACGGGCTGCTGCCAGTGAGCCCCTCCTCTGCGTCTGGTGTGTCACCTGCTGCAGTCTCATCTGTGCCACATCCGGGGTGTTAGGTGGGAACCCTGAACATCATGGGCGGCATGGGCCCCGTTCCCACGGTGGTGGGGGGTGCTCCCCAGCCCTTGCTTGCTCTTTGCTCTGCCCTGCATTCCCTGCACAAAGTCAGGGCCTTGAGATTCACGCACAGAGCTCACCATGCAAAGAGCGTGGTGCTCAGGTCTGCTCCAGCTTAGGGTCCAGCCGTGGGCAGAAAGCTAAAGTGGGGCAGACGAGCAGCAGCTCGACTCACCGGGCCCAGTTCCTCGACCCCCCAGCTCCCTCACATCCTTAACCTATTTTTCCTTTCCATTCAGGGAACATGTCCAGCAGAGTCAAGAACACGGAAAGGTCAGTGCAAGAGCTCTTCCTCATTTAATTGCCATCCCTCCCTCCCTAAACGCTTCCCCACGACTCCCTCTGTGGCAGCATCTGCTCACTTTTCTGCGGCAGGAAACAAGTCCAGGTTGTGTACAGCCTCATCCTGTTGCCAGGGCCCGAGCTTCAGAGAGGAGGGCAGCAGGAGAGGGACATCTGTGAGCAAGTCCAGGGCTGCTGGGCCGGGCCTTCTCTGTAGAGCAAAGACCTCCTGTGGTCGCTCTGGCTCCTGCAGCCTCTGGCTGTTCCCGGGCTTCGATGGAAGTTCAGCATCCTTTTCTTTCTGATTCAGGAGCAGTTTGGGGTGGGCATTTGACAGCTGCCTACTACTTTCAGAAATGCCAAACTCCCTGAAATTGACAAATAGGCAGATTGACAGGCCCAGCTCCCGGCTCCTCTTGGACAGCAGGAAAGTTTCTCCCCCTGGATATTTCTCCCAAAGATGCTCTGTCGGTGGCATTTATTCTTGCACAAGTGGGAACTAATAAGGAAAGTCACTTGGCACCTCTTAACGCTTGCAAATCAAGGAAGTCTGTGGGAGAATTGATTTTAATCACTATGGCAGTTAATTAGAAAGACGAGGAGTCACCCCAAAAAAGTAATTAAGGAAGAAAGGCTGCTTCTGCTTGGGCACTGGGAGCTGAGAAGCGCCAGCCTCTTGGGGATTTGGTGGCAGCTAGCTGTGCCCAGCCTTTCAGTGCCTCAACTGCCCCTTTGACAGGACTTTTGGGCATCGTGGAAGGGCAGAAGGGGTTTGTAATGCCTCAGAGAATCTGTAAACTGTGCAGATAGCCAGCTAGTAGGGGACAAATCTCTTGACTAACTGACTCCAAATCTGTTTTCCCAGCACCCCTTTGCCCTATTTTTTTCAAGAACCAGATTTCACTTTTGGTTGTTTTTTTTTTTAACTGTCCTTCTGCCAAGACCTCGAAACACTCTTCAGTTCTCCTCCTTGCTATTCCTCCCCTCCAAAACCCCAGGCTCCTCGTGGAGAATTCTGTCTGAGAACCATCCTCAGGCCCCCTTGGGATTCTGAGACACCAGGACTTAAGGTCTAGAAGGAGCTGAGGCTCTTAGCAGAAACCAGCAGGGGCCGGGTTTCTCTTACCCAGGCAGGTTCCTGACTCTTAAGGTTGACAGCCTTTAGCACCCACATGCAGGAGGCTGAAGGTGGGCGCATTTAGGACTCTGGGGCACCCTGTAGCCTCTCCCCGCAAGGGTGGTAGAGGCTGGAGGAGATGGCAGCAGGGGCCTCACTCAGCCAAAGGAAAGGCACACCTTGGGGCCGCGAGGGCTCTGGCTCTGAGAGCCTCTTGGGCTTTGGCAGAGCCTCTCTCTCTGAGCATTTCCTGCGGGAGGAGCTTAGGCTCTGCACCAGGGCAGACAGATGGCTGACGGGCACACTCTTCCTTCCAGTGGCCAAACTGAAGGCACCGTTCCTCAAAGTCGAAGATGAGAGCAGGTGAGTGGACCACCAGACCTACATAGATGATAGGTACTCAGGGGCCCCAGGCTGCCATGGGGAGGTCTCATATAGATCAGAGGAGCCATGCCCAGCTGGCACTCCTCTTGGTCATGAATCAGAGGTTAATAATCCTATATGTGAATTCCTTCCTTAATTTTTTTTTTTTAAATATTTATTTATTTGGCTGTGCCAGGTCTTAGTTGCAGCACGTGGGATCCAGTCCCCTGACCAGGGATCGAACCTGGGCTCCCTGCACTGGGAGCTGAGTCTTAGCCACTGGACCACCAAGGAAGTCCCTGAATTCCTTCCTTTCAAAGCTCTGCTTTTTTGAGTCTGTGATGTTGCATCCAGGCTGTTTGACTCACCATTCCCCCCGTGTGCACACTGACACTCAGTACCAAGTCGTTGCTGGTGTTAGTGCTGGTGCAGTCTTTGCTAAAGTGAGGATCTCTGCCGTGCTACTGGGGTTCCCTTGTCAGACCACCTTGTATCAACACTTGACCAAGCCTTTCCATTTGCTGTGTAAAACCATTTCCTGGTATGTGTTATCTCCTCATAGCCATGGAGAAGAGTCCATCCTCTTCCCAGTGTGGAAACTGAGGTCAGAGACATTAAGGGACACGAACACAGCCACTCTGCTAGTAAGTCTTAGCCTGAGGCTAGAGTCCACATCCAGCCTGGGGCCCTCTCCCCTCTGCCCTGTCCCTGTGAGGGCCCTTTCTTACCTAGCAGGAGGGTCACATCAGTGATAACCTGATGAGCTGTTAGCCACCTGGGTTGTCACTGACTCTTTGGTAAGTACCAGATTAAAAGTCTGTGAAAATCTAGAATTAACCCCAGAAGTTTTTTAAAGCCCAGGTGTCCCCAGAAGAGACTCCTGGGTCAGAATGTCTGTGTCCCTCAGCTTTGGGCTGGCCACCGAAAGACCCAGCCCCAGGAGCCTGGCAGGCCTGCCCATGCTTCACCATGCCGGACAGAGTTGGCGCTGGTGGCTCAGAAGCCAGTAGAAAGAATCCAGGGCTGGAAGGAGGCCCTCTCATCTCCCCTTCCAGGCGGGTGGGGGGAGGGGGCACACCCTTCACAGTCCGCCCTTCACAACCAGCCAGGTACAGGCAGTCATGACTGGAACGCTGTGGCCAAGACACCACTAGGGCCTTAGTGTCTCTGCACATGGAGCTGAGCCTTCTCTCGATCCTTCTTTGCGTGCTGTTCTAAAGTAGGCGCTCTTCAAAACCCAACATAGCCGCACCAGCCTCAACTTTTCAACCTCCTCACAGGAGAGTTGCCACTCAGTCGTGTCCAATTCTTTGCAACCCCATGGACACCAGGCTCCTCCATCCATGGGATTTTCTAGGCAAGAGCACTGGAGTGGGTTGCCTTTTCCTTCTCCAGGGAACTTCCCGACCCAGGGATCGAACCCAGGTACTCCCGCATTGTAGACAGACACTTTCCCGTCTGAGCCACCAGGGACATCTCCTCAGCAGAAACAAAATAACATGGAGGAGTGCGAAAGGTGGGGCACCAGGGTTGTGAAGGGCGCCTCCTTCTCCTTCAGGATCCGAGGAGAATTTTTATTTTGGCTGTGCTGTGCACTCTGCGGGATCTTAGTTCCCCAACCAGGAATCTAACTTGGGCCCCCTGCGGTGGAAGCTCAGAGTCCTAGCCACTGGACTGCCAGATAAATCCCCAAGAAGACTCATTGGTTAATTTCCTCCTGAGGCTGCAGGGTCTCAATATGCCCCTGGAGCCCAGGGCCTGCTTTCCCTTGGAGCACCGTCCACTGCACCCCAACATGGTGTGGTCAGGGGCTGCCAAGTACCCACAGATCACCATATCGGGCTCCAAAAGTCTCCTGAATGCGAGCTACTTAAGGCAAATGACTCAGTGTATGTCTGACTGCCCAGAACCTTCATGCGCCTCTCTTTTCCATTCAGAGCCCCACCCCTCAGATAGTACAAAGGCCCAGCCCATAGCAAAAATATTCCTCTTCGTGGAACAGGAAGATCACTGATCTGGTCTTAACATCCTTGCATTTAGATTCTGCCAGGCTAGAGTTCTCAGAGGTCACTTGAGGGCTGAGAAACAAAATGGAAAGGTGGGAGGAACTAGATCAGAAGTCGGGAGATGTGGCTTCCCAGCTGGACTTGGCCGCTTATAGGTCATGAGCCCTTGGGCAAGCCACAGAACTTTAGGGCTTTGTTTCCTCTTCTATGATATAAAATATGAAAATACTGTTATTCTGCTCAGCTCAGAGGTTGAAGGATATGGGGGAGGCAGTGATTGTAAACAGGCTTGGAAAGTAGACAGGAAGAGTGTTAATTTAAAATATTAACCTAACCCAGTAAGGTAGATAAGAATGTTGTTCTAGTATTTAAAAGCTGGGCAAGTGAAGGGTTTCCCTGGTGGTCCAGTGGTTGAGATTCTAAGCTTCTAATACAGGGGGCACGAGTTTGATCCCTGGTCAGGGAACTAAGATCCCACATGCTGTGCGACATGGCCCAAAAAAGATGGGCAGGTGAGAGTCTGCTTTATTAAGATGGGAATTCTCAGGAGCTGGGCTGGCCCCTCTTCCTCACCTTTTCCCTTCCCCACTGGAGTCAAAATGGAAGTTTTGTGTGTTTCAGGAAGTTTCGTCCTTTCCACCTTCAGTTTAAATCCTTTCCTGAAATTTCTTTTCTGGGACCCAAAGCCACCAGTCCTTTTGAGGCCCCGATGACTCCAAGCAGCTCGCACCATACCAGGTGGGTCTTTCTGGTTCCTGATTAAAAGGGCTGGTTCCAGGTCAAAGTCCTCCCTGCTGGGGGTGTGCTGGTCAGCCTGGGGAATGGCCATGTGTTAGCTCCTTAGGCAAAGTCTATTCTGGGAACTTAGCCCAGAGAAGAGGGACACCGGGAGTGTTCATCTGTTTTATCTGGTGTTCTCCATCCATACTGAGAACTTGACTTGTGTCCAGAGGGCATGAGGCTGATTTCTGAACCTCGGAGTATAGACCTTCTTTCTTAGAGTCTCCTTGTGAAAGTGATGTCGCTCAGTCATATCTGACTCTTTGAAACCCCACGGACTATAGCTTAAGGGAGTCTCCTTGGGGGCCTGTTAAAAATGCAGGTTCCTGGACTCCGCCCCTGCGGAATCACAGTCTCTGGTGATGGAGCCCCCAGAGCTCCGTGTTCCCAGGCTCCCCACATGGTTTCAGCACACATCCACATTTGAGGCCTTTGAAGCTAAACATAGCAGGCAGAGGGTCTGAGGGGCCTGCCACACTATGTAGCCTGAAGTGACTTATAGGCTGCTTGGACTCCTACTCTGCAGGTAGGTGAGTTTGGGCCCTTCATTGACCAACGTGCAGAAGGCCTGCGGTTCAGGAGATGACCTGGACACCTCCCCAGACCTTTCTAACTTACGGGCCAGGAGACTAGAGGGCAGATGTCTAGCCCGAGGGTCCCCAGTGCCAGGGAGGACCTGTGGTTTCCACCAGCAGACAGGGGCTAAGGGGGTCAGGAAATAGTGCGAATGGGAGGAAAAACAGAAGGGACTGTGGCAGTAGATAAAGAGCAGAGGAAGGCGAGAACAAGCCAGGGTGAAGTCCAAGGGCTCTTCATCCCTTTCCCAGAAAATACAAGGGACACAAGAGGGGCAGCCCAGCGGCTGCCTGGGCTGGGGCTGCGGGGGGTGCTTGGCCGGGGGATGGCACAAGAGCTGATAAAGCTTAAGGGAGGGTTTACAGTGAAACGTCTGTATTCTTTGCCCATCCTCCAATCTCTAGACCATGAGTCTCTCCAGAGAGAGTTTATGGACAGTACATCGCGTACCCTTTGTTCTCTCTTCTCACAAAGAGCAGCAAGAAATCCACCGTGCTGGATCTTGCTTTTTTTCCCACTGAATATTTCTTAGTTTCCTATTAGTACCTGAAGAGCGTCTTCATTCCCTTTAATTACTGCAGGGTATTCCATGGTATGATTTACCGTATTTTATTTAACATACGCGTGGATGATTTCCAGTCTTTTGCGGTGAATAGCCCTGTTCAGAGAAAATTCATGATTGTTCAAGTATATTTGCAGGACAAATTCCTAAAAGTGGAAATGCCAGGTCAAAGGGGTGCCTACATTTATAATTTTATGAAGTGCAGCCAAATTGCTTTTCATGGAGTTAATGCCAGGGTACACTTTCACTCGCAGTGGACCAGAGCCCATTTTCCCATCCCCATGGCTAAGATAGTGAGCTGTCAGACTTGTGACTTCAGCCAGTCTGATAGATCAAAAACCATATCTCAGTGTAATGTAATTTTCATTTTTCTCCTTATGAATGAGCTTAAGTATGTTTCCTATGTTGGATCATTTGAATCTCTCTTTTTAAATCTCTTTTTGTGTGAACCTTTTTCATAGCCTTTGCCAGTTTTTCTATTCAGTTATTGATTACTTACTGATTTGTAAGGAGCCCTTTGCTATGTTATTAGTTATAAATATCCTCCTCAGTGCCTGGTGTGTTTTTTTGAGTTTGCTTATATTTTCTACCATGCATATATATATTTTTAATTGTTTGTCATTGAACTTAACAGCTTTTTTTTTTTACCATTTCCTGGGTTTTGTGTCATACTTAGAAAGTCCTTAAGGGAATAGTTTGGACCCACTGAATTTGCTCAGTCAAATACCAGTACCCCACAGGCTGTTTAAAAATGCAGGACTGACTACAAATAATAAATGCTGGAGAGGATGTGGAGGAAAGGAAACCCTTCTACACTGTTGGTGGGAATGTGAATTGGTGTAGCCACTGTGGAAAACAGTATGGAGTTTCCTTAAAAAATTAAAAATAGAGTTGCCATATGACCCAGCAGTCCCACTCATAGGCATGTATCTGGAGAAAATGCTAATTCAGAAAGATACTTGCACCCCAGTGTTCATAGCAGCAATATTTACGATAGCCAAGACAAGGAACCAACCTAAACGTCCATAAATGGATAAAGAAGATGTGGTGTATATATCACACATATATATGTATACACACAGTGAAATACTGCTCTGCTCAGCCATAAGCAAGACTGAAACAATGCCATTTGTAGCAACATGGGTGGATTTAATAGAGATTATGAGTGAAGCAAATCAGAGAAAGAGAGAGATCATATGATATCACTTATATGTGGAATCTAAAAAATAATACAAATGGATTTATTTACAAAATAGACTCACAAACATAGAAAACAAATTTATGGTTACCAAAGGGGAAAGCAGATGGAGGAGGGATCAGCTCAGTTCAGTTCAGTTGCTCAGTCTTGTCCGACTCTTTGCAACCCCATGGACTGCAGCACGCCAGGCTTCCCTGTCCATCACCCACTCCCAGAGCTTGCTCAAACTCATGTCCATCAAGTCAGTGATACCATCCAACCATTGCATTCTCTGTCATCCCCTTTTCCTGCCTTCATGCTTTCCCAGCATCAGGGTCTTTTCCAACGAGTCAGTTCTTTGTATCAGGTGGCCAAAGTATCGGAGCTTCAACTTCAGCACAAGTCCTTCCAATGAATATTCAGGACTGATTTCTTTCAGGATTGACTGGTTTGATCTCCATGCAGTCCAAGGGACTCTCAAGAGGCTTCTCTAACACCCCAGTTCAAAAGCATCAATTCTTTGGCACTCAGCTTTCTTTATGGTCCAACTCTTACATCCATACATGACTACTGGAAAAACCATAGCTTTGACTAGACAAATCCTTGCCAGCAAAGTAAAGTCTCTGCTTCTTAATATGCTGTCCAGGTTAGTCATAGCTTTTCTTCCAAGGAGCAAGCATTTAATTTCATGGCTGCAGTCACCATCTGCAGTGATTTTGGAGCCCAAGAAAATAAAGTCTGTCACTGTTTCCATCTATTTGCCACAAAGTGATGGGACCAGATGCCATGATCTTAGTTTTCTGAATGTTGAGTTTTAAGCCAGCTTTTTCATTCTCCTCTTTCACTTTCATCAAGAAGCTCTTTAGTTCTTCTTCACTTTATGCCATAAGGGTGGTATCATCGTGTATGTGAGGTTATTGATATTTCTCCCGGAATCTTGATTCCAGCTTTTGCTTCATGCAGCCCAGCATTTCTCATGATGTACTCTGCATGTAAGTTAAATAAACAGGGTGGTAATATACACCCTTGATATACTCCTTTCCTAATTTGGAACCAGTCCGTTGTTCCATGTCTAGTTCTAACTGTTGCTTCCTGACCTGCATACAGGTTTCTCAGGAGGCAGGTCAGGTGGTCTGGTATTCCCATCTCTTTAAGAATTTTCCACAGTTTGTTGTGATCCACACAGTCAAAGGCTTCAGCGTAGTCAGTGAAGCAGATGTTTTTCTGGACTTCTTTTACTTTTCCTATGATCCAACAGATGTTGGCAATTTGATCTCTGGTTCCTCTGCCTTTTCTAAATTCAGCTTGAACATCTGGAAGTTCTCGGTTCATGTACTGTTGAAGCCTAGCTAGGAGAATTTTGAGCATTATTTTGCTAGCGTGTGAGGTGAGTGCAATTGTGCAGTAGTTTGAACATTCTTTGCCATTGCCTTTCTCTGGGATTGGAATGAAAACTGACCTTTTCCAGTCCTGTGGCCACTGCTGAGTTTTCCAAATTTGCTGGCACTTTGGGTGCAGCACTTTCACAGCATCATCTTTTAGGATTTGAAATAGCTTAGCTGGAACTCTATCACCTCCTCTAGCTTTATTTGTAGTGATGCTTCCTAAGGCCCACTTGACTTCACACTTGAGAATGTCTGGCTCTAGATGAGTGATCACACCATCGTGGTTATCCGGGTCATTAAGATCTTTTTTTGTATAGTTCTTCTGTGTATTCTTGCCACCTCTTCTTAATATCTTCTGCTGCTTTTAGGTCCATACTGTTTCTGTCCTTTGCTGTGCCCATTTTTGCATGAAGTGTTTCCTTGGTATCTAATTTTCTTGTAGGGGTCTCTAGTCTTTCCCATTCTATTGTTTTCCTCCATTTCTTTGCATTGATCACTTAGGAAGGCTTTCTTACTTTTCCTTGCTAAATCAGATGGATTATCAGATGGAGGAAGGATAAATCAGGATTAACAGGTTGGGATTAACAGATACAAACTACTGTATATAAAATAAACAAGAAGGTCCTACTGGATAGCACAGGGAAGCATATTCACTATCCTGTAATAAACCATAATGGAAAAGAATATGAGAAAGAAAAAAGAACTAAATCACTTTCCTGCATACCAGAAACTAACACAACATTGCAAATCAACTATTCTTCAGTTAACAAATCAAAACTCAAAGGCAGGACTGAAATTCAAAGAAGTCAGGCTTGAGAAAGATGTGAAAGTCCTCAGGGAAGGTACAGCTGTGTAGGTCAAATGACCTTGGGTTTGGGTGTGAGCACGGAGCTGGAACATCGTCAGGGATTCTTGCCTGTGGTTTGAGGTGTGTGGGTGGGATCAAGATGGAGCTAAGCTGGGGTACTCACGCAGAGGCCTCTCCTTCCTTGCTGCCTCTCCTGTCCCCCCTTGTACGAGTGGTGCCAACCGCAGGCAGGCCAGCCTGTGCCCTACTCCGGCCATTTTGGTCCCTCTTCCCCCACCGGCCTGGACTCCAGGCCACAGGGCCGCAGTTCACTCTGAGGGCTCCAGCAGTGACCACTTTCCCCCACCCTGTATTCTCCCTAGAGAAGCCAAGGACCAGGAGCCAAGCCGGCGATCAGCTGCCTGCACTGTGCCCAGGAGGAGGAAAGGGTACTGTGAGTGCTGCCAAGAAGCCTTCGAGGAGCTGCACAGGGTGAGCTCCTTCCTCACCACACAGCTGCTCCCAGACAGTCTCTCCGCCCTGGTGAGGTTGGGTGGTCTGCTTATGTCCCGCCCCAGCCTAGTCTAACGCCCCCCACCCCCGCCTCCTCTCACCCCGAGCAGCATCTCCAGAGCCCCCGGCACCAGGGCTTTGCCCTGGAAGCCCACCTGTACGCTGAAGTCGACCGGATCATCGCCCAGCTGAGCCACAGCTTTGCAGACGTCCCCTTCCAGGCCAGCCTCCTCGGGTAAGCACCCCGTGCCACCCTGCCACAGTGGCGGGCACGGCCGCCTTCTCAGCTCTCCTGCTGCCCTGAGGTGGAGAGGAGCCCTCGGGTTGGCGGCAGCAGAGACCAGGCTGTGGTCCCTTTCTTACTCCTTCCTTCCCTTTCTTTTCTGCCATCTTCTGTTCTGTTCTTTAGGGGGTGGTCAAGGGAAGGCCTCCAGTTGGGGCTTCAGCCCATCAGACCAGGATGGACCCCAACCAGAGCTCCCCTCCTGACGCCGCAGCTGGGGGCGCAAGGGAGCAACCCAGCTGCACTCTGCTCCTGACACGTGTCTGGTCACGTGCCTGTCTGGCCTTCTAGAGGTCGGGTGGGGGATTCCTGGATCTTTCCTGTGAAGGTGAAGAGGAGGCTCTTCCTGCTTCTCTAGAAGTTTGCCCCAGAAGGGATGGCAGAGGATGTGGCGGAATCCCAGGGCCCTCTGAGCACCCACCGCCCGCTGCCCACCAAGGAGCTGTGGCTTCATCCCCGCACCCCCGAGTCCCCACCTCAGGCAGCCTCCCTGGGCTCAGGGTGGACAGCCAGGACCTGTGCTGCTTTCTCTAGCCACCAAAGGGCAGCCTCCTCCACGACTGCCTTATTAAACAGAGCAGCCTCTAACCTGTTCCTCCGTCCAGCCCCGACCACAGACCGCAGAGCCAAGAACAGGCCTTTCACCTGGGACCCAGAATGGCAGCTCTTTTCTAAATACCAAACCCCAGAAGGGTAGCACCATATGGGCCTCCACTGTGCCCCCAGCCCAGGAGGACCCCCACTTGCTCTGGAGTTGAACTCTGTGACCCACTGGGTGTTTCTCTCCCCACAGGCAGCCAGGCTCCTTGGCTTCTGACTGTGACCCTCTGTGTCCTGAGCCTCCGCCTCCCCACTGGCCCTCCCCTCTCAGGGCAGCGTCTCCCTCGAGGAGGAAAGACGATCATCAGCAGGCCCCAGGTGCCACCGAGCATGGTGGGGCTGTGAGTGGCGTGAAGGCAGCGGCAGAACCTGTGGAGGCTGGCAAGATTCCCGGACCGATGCAAGCTGCCGGGAGCTGAAGGGGTCAGCTGACAGCTTTGTGGACCCCCTAGAGACCCCAGGCTCTGGCAGCCCTGCTTACCAGGGCCTCCTAACCAGCTCAGGACTTACTGAACTCTCCTCTGGCCCAGAGCTGCCTCATTTTGGCCACAAGCGGAAGATTCAGTTCCCCAGTGGCAGTGCCGAGAAGAGGCCAGGCACATCCTGGTCACAAGCCTCACTCTTTGTCCCGAGAGCCCCCAGCCCCTGTGGCGCCCCCAGCTCCTGTGGCATCAGGACAACCAGGAGCAAGCACCTTCCCCTTCCAGGCCATGAGCCCAGGTCTCTGGCCTCCCTCCAGCCTGTGCGCCACCCACAGGGAGAGACCTGCCTCTCCCTCCCAGACAGCCCCCCAATAGGTTGGCAGAGTGCTGGGCCGCACAGACTCCCTGGCCTGGGGGAGGAAGGCCCCCAGGACCTAAGTGTTCTGAGGGTGCCGCCCCTGGCCCTGTCTCCCAGCAGGCTGAGCAGCTCCGGGCCAGCTGCCAGCCCACCTGCCCTCAGCTGCAGGCACGGAGCCCCCAGGAGGACCTGCAGAGAGCCCGGCTGCCTCTCCCTGCCACCCTCTGTCAGCTGGCGGGTGGACCAGCTGCTTCCGATGGTTCTGGACCTCCCAGCATCTTCCAGGCCCCTGACTCCCAACCCCAGCCCACCACCAACAGAGAACTACTTCTATGAGTCCTCGCCCACCCCTGGGCATGCAGCTCTGGGGCTAGACAACTCCCAACTTGAGGGCAAGTTGTATGTCAGCTGAGGGCTGCACACCCAGCCCAGGCCAACCAGACACACAAGGAGGAGCCAACCCGGACTCTGGCCCTGGACAGTCATGGCCGAGCTCTAGGTGCATTACATGGAGCCAGTCCTCCCGGCCACCAAGTCTTCAGGGCTGGGGCTGCCCTTTCCAGCCACGGATCATGCAGGCGGGAGGCAGGGGCAAGGTTGGCATAGGGAGGGCCCGCAGAGAAGCCAGAGCAGCAGGAGCCTGGCCTGGCTTCCTGTCCCTTTGCAGGCACTTGCTCAGCCAAGAGGGTTAGTTGTCAGTGTTCCCCACCCCCACCCCAGCCTCCTTTCCCACAAGCGTGTGGCTCTCCTACTTTCTGAGATGCCTGCATGTTGTCCCCTCCCCCAGCCCCCCACGCTGGTGCACACAGATCCTCAGGAACATATGAAGCAGAGGAGGGGCTTGGCTGCGCCATTTCCAAAGCTCCCTCCCGCCGCACTTACTGGGGGCCCAGCACTGACCACCCCTCCAAGTCCAGGACGTGGCCTGAGCCCCCTCTGGGGCGGCTGCCCACCCAGAGTTCTTGTTCCAGGGTCAGTAGCTCACCTGCCAACTTCTGCATTCCCCTCCTTCCCCAAGGACCTCCCCCCATTTCTTTCAGCTGAGCCATTAATCTGGAGATAGAGATGAGTTTGCTATCGATTGTTTGGCTACTTTTTTTTTTATTACATCTTGTACTGTGGTTCTCACCCTTCTCTGCCTTTGTGTTTGTCTCTTTAAATGTTGAAGCTCCCAGAAGCCTGGTGCTATTCTGTATCTCATTTTGGAGGAAGAAAGTTGGGGTGGGGGGGCGCCTAGATGCAAGTGAGGACCTGAGTTGTTAGTTTGGAAATAGAACGGCTATGTATACAATGCTCACAGAAATCAGGTTTGGCCTTTTCATACCATCCCGTTAAATTTCACAATTAATCTTGGTTCAGGAGATGTAAAATAAATTTATCAATAACAAATAGCAAAGAGATGGGGCTGGCGTGTGATGTGTCTTGATCTGCCTTCCAGAGACCTGTGCAGGCTGACAGCCCAGCAGATACAGACAGAAGAATGAGGTAGCAAGCTGGAGCCACCTGCAAGTGGGCGAGCATGTGTGCGTGCCACCGCCCTCCACAGGCCTAGCTCCAGAGGGCTCAGGGGAGGTGGGGGTATGCCTGTCCAGTCTGCTCAAGTCACTCACTGGCCCTGCTGCCCACCTCGTAGTTGCCTGAAGGGGGCGCACTTGCCACCCACTCCAAGGAAAACGCCTTTGCTCTAATGAACCAGGGCTCCAGGTCCTCCTCTCTACCTGCAGCCCAGACAGTAGCTTCTTTCCAGGCCTCATGGGTGCATCTCTTTTCCTACAATTCAGGGACATGCCTCGTCCCCCATTGCCTTTCCCGCGACACTGCCACTTGAGTAGGGAGCTCCCCCGCCCCTTTCTCAGACCTCTGAGAGCCTCATGAGCTATTCACTCAAAGACCGACACACCAGGTCCTGACGCCCTTGTCACCGTCTGCCCGGGACCTCGCATCCAACTATATGGCCTTCCCCTCCCATTTCAACAACTTTATGTGACATCTGGACATCCCATCGCTGCCAGGTCAAGCCCCAACGTTACATCTCCCTGCCTCCAGGTCTCTGTTCCAGCTTCTAGGAAGTCAGTTGAGAGAGGAACCCAGGCCACCTGAGCCCAGAGCCAGGACAGGGAGGTGCTGCTTGACACAAGCCCCTTGGTGGCTCCTCCGCACGGGCACTGTTCACACCTCCTTCCCCTCCCTTCGTCTCAGCAGATGACCTTGACTCAGACTCAGCAGGACAGCCTCAGCCTGCCCTGCGTCCCCCTTCAGTCTGACTCTCAGAGGATGCAGCATGCCGCCGTCTGCTCTCCAACCCACCCCGCCAGCCTTGGCAGTGTCCTCCTCCGGCTCGTCACCTCTCCTTCCTTCTGCCTGAAAACCCCAGCCTGGAGAACACTTGCATTGATTCAGCAGCTTAAAGAGAGCTCCCTTCTGTTCTCTAGCTACATCTTGCGGTCTACAGCCACTGCCTCCATGCCCGAACCTCCTGCCCCGTCCAAACCTCCGCGGTGGCTCTACCCGAAGCACTCCACTAGGATCGTCCCTTCCAAGGTCACCTCGGAGAACCTGATAATGACCAAAATTGGCATCCTTTTCCTTTTTTCCACCTTGTTGGAACCTGGCTCCTCTGCTCCCACTGACCTCAGGTTTCCCCCACTTCCCCCAGCCTCTGCCCTTTCTACTACAGGCACTGGTACCTCAGCAGCCTCAGCCCCCAGCCCTCACTGCCTCTCCAGATGTGAGTCTGGGCCCTTGTTCTCACCTCTCAACTCTGGTTCTTTCAGTGAATTGGTAGCTCCACCCCTGATTCCCTTCTGGGTTCCGTCTTCAACCTTGCTGGATGAGAAGACAGGAGATTTAGCCACACTCAACACACGTCCCTTTACTACCCCGGGTCTTGGTTTCCTCATCTTTAAGTGAGGGGTTCATGTGAGATGATTTCAAGGGTCCTTCCTCCAATAATAATAAAAAAAAAAAAAACCCTACCACCTCCTGTGAATCCCTTGTGTGCCTCCTGGCCTACCTGCCTCAGAGGGACTCACTTAGAACTCAGTCCCTGGGCGAGAACCACTCCCCTGCCCGCCCCACCTTACATCTCTCGCACTTTCTCTAGCAGCCCCAGGCCCTCCTGTCCTCTCTCCCTGTTGAGCCTCCTCCCCTTAACCCACCTTGCCTCCCTGTCCTCTCCGCCACCTGCTGCCAGACCATCCAGCCCCCGTGTGCCCGCTCTTAGGCCCTGACCTGACCCTTGACAACAGCCAGAATGCTCTTCAAGGCACAGCCTCCGTATTCTCCATAAATCCTGTAGACTTCAAGTCATGCAGGCCTGAGTTCAAATCCAGGTCCTGCCACTCTGACCCTGGGCGAACTCCTGAAAGTCAGCTTTCTAAATCTACAGAATGGAAGTAAGAGTCGTTGCCACCTTACTAGGGAGTCAGAATGAAATCTTGGTCTTCCCTGGTGGCTCAGTGGTAAAGACTCCACCTGCCAGTATAGGAGACATGGGAAGACTCCACATTCCTCGGAGCAACTAAGCCCGTGGGCCACAACTGGTGAGCACATGCTCTATCACCTGGGAGCTGCAACCACTGAGCCCAGGTGTCACAACTGCTGAAACCCGTGTGCCCTAAAGTCTGTGCTGCAACAGGAGAAGCCACCGCAACGAAAAGACTGCACACCACAACTAGAGAGTAGCCCCTGCTCGCTGCAACTAGAGAAGCCCACGCAGCAACAAAGACCCAAGCACAGTCAAAAATAAATATTAATAAATAAAAAAATATTTTAAAAGAATTAAATATGTTAGGGAGGTGCGTGGCACATTGTAAACACTCAACAAACTATTATTTCAACCCCCACCAACACACACACACCTGCGAGTCCTCTCTTCTAGAAATTTCAATGGAGCTGATTTTCACTCATTTCCCTCATTAATGGCTTGCTGACCCTGAGCCCCATTTCCAGTGTAAATTTGTGGATGAAGCTGCTAAAGGATTGTATGCGACACTCCATCCCTGAGCTCCCCGACTTTCCAACAGCTGGTTCTCCACAACTCCAGGAGGATCCCTTGCATTGGGCAGAGGTAGCTGTGCTTTTGGGCCTTTGCATGCACGATCGCAATGCATGTCTCCAATACAAGAGACACCGGTTTAATCCCCGGTCCAGGAAGATTCCACAGGCCTCAGAGCAGCTGTCCACAGGCCACAACCATTGGGCCTGTGCTCTAGAGCCCAGGAGCCGCAACCACTGAAACCCGAGCACCCGAGGGCCTGCGCTTCACAAGAGAGGCTACCACAATGAGAAGTCCAAGCCCCCCAACTAGAGAGTAGCTCCCACTCACAGCAACTAGAGAAAAGCCCACGCAGCAACCCAAGGCTCAGAGCAGCCATAAAGAAATAAATAAGTAAATAAAAAGGAGGAGGCCATCCAGACAGCTGGGAGGGAGGAGACTAAGGCTTCCCTCCAAGAGATACTCAATGACAATAGGAGTCCTCTCCTGGTTGAAAAGGACGGTGATGAGACGTGGGAGGTGGCAGAAGGAGCTCCTTGTTCTAGTGCTGCGGGCATTTCCCTACTCCCCAGCCTCTCAGTATCATGTCGTCAGTCTCCCCGCGTGCTGGGTAGAGGGGACACTGAGGCCCCCAAGCCATAAAGGAGTCCCTTGGGTATTGGACAATGGCCAGGAGCCAGTTTCTTCCTTGGCACTGTAAGGGCGACATGAACAGTGCGAGCTCAGGGTGAGTAACCCTTCTGTCACCAGGCGCTGTGCTGAGCTCCAGAGGCTCATCCACACAGTTATCCCTCTGCAGCACTGTTGGGGAGCACTTTTGAAGACCCATTTCCCAGGTGAAGAAACGGAGGCTCAGAGACACTGGGGGACTTGCTCAAGGTCACACAGCTGTTAATCAGGATTGGGACCCCAGTGGGTTTCCTGGAGCCCTTTCCCACCGCGCACCCTGCCTCCTTGCCTGGCACGGCCTCTGCTGCAGGCCTCTCAGACTAGGCGGGGGTCTGGGGGGCCTCTGTCAGCAGAATCCCTGCCCACTGAGCCAACCCAGGGCCAAGGCAGCAGACCTCCCTTACCTGCAGCTGCTGCTGGGTGGGGCTAGGTCTTCGCCCCACATGAGCCCAGCTTGGCCCCTGTGCAGAAAAATTTGAAGGAAAAATTGGCTGAAGAGCAGGAAGAACTGCACAGGGGAAGGAGGCCTCAGCCTCCTGACAGTCAGGGGTTCCTGAGGGAGGGCTCTGGGGGGACCAGAGCCTAACAGCTCCCCCAGAGGGTGGCCCGAGGGTGGTGTCAAGATGACAATGGCCACCAGTCTCTGGTTTCTTCCAAGTGGGAGAAACAAGCGATGGGCAGAGGGTCCAAAGGAGCTGCCACAGCTGTGAGGGTGTGGGGGGAGCACTCCCCCAGGAAAACTAACCTCTCTTTGAGGGGGAGGCACAGGCCCTGCCCTCAGGGCACCCAGTCTAAGGTGAGAGCCCGTCCTTGGTGACAATCCCCACCCACCCTCTCCTTTCCCAGTCTGAGGAAAGGCCGCTTGCAGCCCCTGACCTCAGCAGGAAAGTTGGGTGAGGGATCTGAAACAAGCCTTCTGATTGGGCAAGGTGTGCAGCTGGCATCAGAGCTAACCCTGAGGACAAGATTCAGGGAGGGGCCTCAGGGCAGGGAGTGGGATATGGTCAAGGGAAGGTCAAGATGTCCACCTGGGAACCCGGGGAGATAAGGGGCTATTGGAGGCCAACAGGCCATACACTTGAGCACACTGGAGCTGGTCCAGAAAGCTACCAGAAGCGTGTCACTCAGGGTCAGCAAGTTCTCCCCAGCAAGCAGCCGCAGGAACCACAGCCACAAAGTTAGGAATGCGCCTCAGCCTGGGGGGTCAGGGCCACAGACTGGGGTCTCTGTGTGATCTTGGGCATATTGAAGAGGGGGATCCAGACTGTGAAATGGCAAACCTCGCCTCTCTGGGGAGGCCCTGTAGCATGGTGAGGGTAGGGTACTATGGGCTCACCCCGGGGAGTGGGGGTGAAGTGTGGGCCAGATGGAATAGATGGGCCAGTCCCTTCCAAGTCCCAGACAGAAGGCAGAGGTGAGGATACGGGGAGGAGGGGGACCTTGGAGAGTGGGATATGCCCCTCACCACCCAGCTGTTTGGGAAACTCTCGCAGCCTCTTGGAGCCTTAGTTTCCCCACCTATAAAGTGAGAAGCATGGTTTCCCCATCCTGGATAATTGTAGGTTTCCAGGGAATATCACACAGTAGGTCCTAATTCCCGAGAACCCATACATCCTGGAGGAAGTTTCCAAGATGTCTCCAGGATGAAGGAATAATCAGCTCTATCTGGGTCTGGAATGGCAGGTGGTTGGATGGGGGGAAGGGGAGTCGCCCTGTTCCCAGCGTTGATGTCAGAGCCTCCTGGGAAATCGCCTTCTCACTTCTCTGGACCTAAAATAGAGCTGGGGTGGGGGGTGGGGGTGCTGTCACAAGCTAAAGGCAGCACCCTCCCTGACAGAGGCCCGGGTCCCCAGGGAAGCAGAGGACCCAGCAAGGGGCTCCCTGGGTCCACTCCTGTTCCTTCTTCAGTGACCTGTGGTTGCCCATTGTGGGTGCAAGGATGCTCCGGCCTGGGGCACAAAGTCAAGGCGAGGCCTCACCAGCGGACCTCATGTCTTACCTCACCTTACCCCATCTTTGGCTCCTGGGACCCTGTAGCAGGGGTTAGACATCCCGAGCCCCAGTGGGAACCCATCTTGCTTGGGAGTCTGGGAGTCTGGGAGCTGAGCTGGGGGCCCAGCTGGGGAGGTAAGCACAGAGGCCAGATGGTCTGTAGCCAGGGCAACCTAGTCTGGCAGAGAGGGGAGGCTGTGGGTTCCAGAGATATCTTCTGCTCCTCAAAGATGTGGACTGCCAAAAGGGAGGGACAGAAATGGGACGGGCTACCCTCATGTAAGTTACTTGGCTAGTTTATGTATTTGGGGGAAGGGGGAAATATCAGGGCACCCTGTGTGAGGCACTCAGCCCAGAGACAGGGAGCCAACCTCCTCGGAGGTCGGCAGCAAAGCCAGAAGACCCCGAGGTATCATCCACCCAGAGAAAGAAACTGCTGGATAGAAAGGGGTCTGGTTTGAGAGGACCCCCAGTGCTCTGCTCGGCCACGGGAGATCCCAAAGGCCCGAGGCGGCTGTGGGCCCCGAGAGCCCCGCCCCTCACTCCTGACCCTGGCTGCCCAGCTTTCGGTGGAGCGGCGCTTGGGGCCGGTTCCAGGGAAGCCCCCTCCTGGGTTTGAAGCCGGAGCGGGGAGCGCCGAGGCAGGGCAGCCACGGATCTGCCCCAGAGGGGCCATCTCCGGCTCAGAGCCCGGGGGTCCCTCTGTACCCCGCCTCCCGCCCTCTACGAGCCGACGGGTCCTCGCAGCTCCCCAAGCAAGGGCGGCTGAGGAGGGGCCGGCGAGGCGGACACCGGCGCGCCCCGCCCTGCACCTGCCGAGGGGGCCGAGGAGGGGCGGGAAGGCCGGTCCCGAGCGGGCGGCGCCTCTTTTGTCCTCGCGCCGCGGCGGCCCCGGCCCTGCCCGGCTGGGGGGGCCCGCGGGGGGCGGGGGCGGGCCCTCGGCTCACGTGC